>SJYQ01002550.1:22401-33508 GCA_006410935.1 Redunca redunca | reverse complement strand
CCCCCGCCCAGGAGTGCAGAGTTAGGTGTGGCGGGGTGGATAGTGGGCTCGGACGATGCGACAGAAACAGTGAATTCTTACAGACCGGTAACCACTGGCACCGGGAAACTCACCACCCGAACCCTTCTGAAGCAGATGGTTCCGTCTCATCCTTCGGCAGAAGGTCAGAGCTGCAGCAGAAGTTAACCCTCCCCACTTGGGCCCCCCTCCTACCCCACCTCATCCGCGGGCAAACTCCATTAGGAGAAAGGGACTCGGCACTCAGGCACGGCCTCAGTCCCTGCGTGCGCAAAACACGGAAATGCCACAGTGGGCTTCTGCCTGCGGCTGGCTGGGGGCGTCCGCTTGGGGTTACAGGACCTGGGGAAGGGCTGCGCTAGGGTCCTCCCATTTCACTTCTCTCTTCTGCCTGAGCTTTTCCCTTTGCTGTCAGTTGTCTTCCTACCCTCGCTGCCCCTCCCCCCACCAGACCGATAGAAAACAAAACGCCTGGCTAGCTATATAAACATCCCGGCTTCTTCCCTAAACTTCCGAATAATAAGACAGTTTTTCTCTTTGCATCCTTTGGAGTCCACATCAGTCGCTGGCGTCCTAGTCTGGGCTGTATCCAGGGATGGGAGCAAGTGATACTGCTGCTGCTGGGCCTGGGCTCACCAGAGGAAAGTCAAAACAGTTGGGCTATTTTCCGTCCGCGTCCTGAGCTGGGGAGCGTGAGGCCCCTTGGCCAGAACATTTGTTCCCAACCAGCCACTGCCCCGACCTTCCCAGAGAGCATTTTTCTCTGGTTCAGGGCAGCTGACGGGCCCTGCGTGGTGCTGGTAGCTTTAAAGGACATTTTCAGAGTCTCCCGGCTTGCTGGAGCCCATTGGGCCTGCTGCCCACCCACCCCCTGCCCCCACTAAGATGACCCCATGCAAGGACAGTTGGGCCTGAAACGGCCTGCTTGCTGCACTTGCTCCTTAGAAGGGTGGCTCTGGGTTCCTACCCCCTGCTGGCACCTACCCAGAATGGCCCCAGGGTTGCTGGGACCCCTGCTGCCTTATCTACACCAGCAGAATATCCTGCCCAGGGCAAAGGGCAGCTCAGCTTCTAAGTGCTCACCCTGGCAGGCCCTCCTTGATCTTGGGCTGATGAGCTGGCTGCCTGGAATTTGGCAGCCATACCAGTTGCATCCAGCCTTCTAACACAGAGACCTCGTCCTCCTTAGTCTCAGAGGCCACCTCACAGGCCTTGCTCCAGGGCCTGGATGAATTCAATCAAGTAAGCAAACTCACGTGTACTTGATCCCGGCTGGGCACTGTAGGATCTTTAAAGAAGATGCTGTGGTCCTGGTGTTCAGCGGGCTTGATGTCTAGCTGGGGAAACACAGTGGCCACAGGTGAGCTAAGACGTGAGTGCTGAAACGTTTGAGGAGGAAGGTGCCACTGGACCGGAGCTGGGAGGGAAGAAGACCACCAAAGGAGGTGGGACCCGACTGGGCCCGTGAAGGAAGGAGACGCTTTGGGCAGGTGAGGGGAGTGCAGATCCAGAGCCCAAGAGGGCAGGAGCCAAGGTGCGGAGACCAGCCCCACCGCCTTGCACCGCCTGGGCTGACCCTACCTGTGCTGTCACACGGGGCTTTAACCATCGATCAGCTGGACCGTCCGGGAGGCTGTCCAGACCCTTCGCCAGGTTGTGGCTGCCACACTGGCGCACGAATAGCCTCTGTTCCCCTATCTTGTTTCTTACACATCTCATCATTGCCATGAACTGACTCGATAAGGTTACTGGTCTGTCTCCTGTGTTGCTACACTTGACACTTGAGTGCTTCTCCAGTATATGCTCTGGAATGGCCTGCGTGAGAGTCACCTGTGTGGTCACTGAAATGCAGGTTCCCGGGCCCCTCTCTGGGAGTGGGACCTAGTAACCGGCCTTTTTAATGAGCTCCTCGGGTGATTTGTAACAAGCTCCCCTCTGCTGCTCTAGGCCTGCGGTTCTCAATCAGGTCAGTGTCTCTCCTCGGGCAATGTCTGGAGACACTTTGGGTTGTCACGGTGGGGAGAGGAGAGCATCTGGCATCTCTCGGGCTGAGGCCAGGGACAGGGCTAAAGATGCTACAATGCATGGCCCGCCCATGACAAGAAAGAGTTATCCAGCCCCAAATGTCAGCAGTGCTGAGGGAGAGAAACCCTGCTCTAGATGAACACTCCATGGGATAGGGTTCACTTTGTTTTGTCCCCAGATGTACCTTGAGCACCAAATATGGTGCCTGGCACATAGTAGGTTCTTGAAATATTGGGTAATGGAGAAATGATTGAAAGTGCATACCTGCAGGGGTAGTGAACTCAGGAGACCAGTGACAAAGTGGATCCCACTAACGTATGGGGGAGTGTAGGGAATGCGAAGTTCAGGGAAGGAGGAGACAGATGTATTTTTGGGTCAGTGGCTTCAGGGAAGTGCTTATTGGACTGAGAAGGACAGTTTAAACTTGGTTCACAGGGAGCTGCATGTGGTCCTTGAGTAGAGTAGTGATGTGATCCAAGCGAAGGAAGGCTCTCTGAGCCTTTCAAGAAGGGGGTAGAAAAGGGAGGAGGCCGGGAGGCTGTTGACACAGCCTGGTCAGAAGTGAGGAGAACAGGGTGCTGGAGGCAGATCTGCTTGGGAGCTGGGGACTCATGCAGGCGGCCTTTTTGCTTCTGGGCTGAGCTGGGTGGATGTATTCAGCAGAGCCTTCATTGTTTGACATGACACAAAGAGCCCAGGGCCACAAACAGGGCCAGCTGTTCCAGCGAGAATCAGGGACAGATTCCACCAGAAGGAAGTGGGGGTGTGAGTCAGTGCACATTCTTTTTTTTTTTTGGTTGCCTGGCCACTCCCTGTGCTGTACTACAGGGGGTACTTCCAGGAAGGGAGGTGAAGGGGGGATGTAGAGAGGAAGGTGGGCAGTACAGGTGCCTTAGTGGGCGCCAGGTCTCTACTGGAGTAGGTGCGCCGTATATGGAATGAGAAGGAAAAGGCAAGAAACAAAGCTGTGAAATTTGCCCTTGGTGTTTCTTGGCTTCCACGTCTGTTCTCGCTTGAACAAATACTTAATGAAGATTTTCTACACACTGAACCCACAGTGATCTGCAATACAGACGCCGCCCAGGGGCCCCAGGAACTCACAGTCTATGGGGAAGACAGAAGGGCACGTAGCACATGCATAGGCCTCACTGGAGATCCAGACAGGGGACTCTAAGGATGCGGAGCGAGCCATGGCAAATTGGTTGGGATGTCTTAAGGAGCAGGGAGGGAGGCATTTGAAGGAGGTCTTAGGGAAAGGGGAAATGACCCATAAGAAACAGAGGTGGAAGGAAGGGGTATGAAACCCAGCTTGAACAACAGTTGAAATGTTCAGGGGAGACTTGAGTAATTCTTCATAACGCGTGTATAGCTGGGGGCCAGAGTGAGGCAGGCAGAGCCAGATTATGGAGAACTAAGTGGAAAATGACTTCTTCCCTGATGGTTCAGTTGGTAAAGAATCTGCCTGCAATGCAGGAGACCTGGGTTCGGATCGCTGGGTGGGGAAGATCCCCTGGAGAAGGAAATGGCAACCCACTCCAGTAATCTTGCTCGAGAAATCCCATGGGCAGAGGAGTCCATGGAGTTGCAAGAATCGGACACAACTTAGTGACTAAGCCACCACAAGTGGGAAATATGTGAGAAGGAGCTTGTCTGGAGGAAAGAGGGTAACAAATTCAAGTCTAGATCTGCTCAGACACTGCAGGGCAATCCAACAACTCGTTGGAAAGGAGCTCAGGAACTGTGGGTGGACAAGAGCCAGACAAACTGGGGATTTTGGAGTCACCACACATCAAAATCAGCATTTTTCCAACTTTCATGATTGTTATACATGGTAAGTTATACCCAGGGACCCAGAACACACTCTCATACACATCCACCTGAAAGAAACATTCTGTGAAAGAATGTTTGGCCTCATTATGAAAAATTCACTTTAATATTTTCTATTCTGCTTTATTAAAAATTCCATTTTATTTCATTTAAAAAATAAATTCAGCCTTAAAAGGAAGGAAATTCTGATATATACTACACTATGGACAGACCTGGAAGACGTTATACCAAGTGCCATAAGCCAATCATAAAAGGACTATATTATATGGTTCCACTTATATGAGTTCTATAGAGACAGAAAGCAGAATGGTTGGTTGCCAGGGGCAACTTCAGGATGGAGGAATAAGAAATAAGTGTTTAATGGGTACCGAGTTTCAGTTTGGGAAGATGAAGTTTTGGACCTAGATGCTGATGATAGCTGCACAACAATTGTGGTTGTGCTGAGTATCACTGAACTGTACACTGAAAATGGTTAAAATGGTAAATTTTATATTTATTTTACCACAATAAAATTAAAAAAATAATTCTGGGACATACTGCTGCACTGATTTTTTAATCTATTGGTTGAAACCCTCAATTAGAAAAACACTGGCCTGTGTGATGGAATTGGATGACATCTTACCCAGGGGAGAGCAGAGTTTAAGATGGCGATGGGCAGGGGCACAGAGGAGAGTCCCAAGGGCTTGCCGGCACAGAAGGGCTGGGGAGAGGAGAGCTGGCATGGGAGCTGAGGCTGCAGAGACGTGGGGGTGGAGGCGAGTGAGGAGACGGAGGTGCGGGGTAATCCAGGCAAAATGATACCTGGCTAGGAGTGGGCAACTGTGACGCACACTGCGGAGGGATCCGTGCGAAAGGCCTATGCGGTTTTGGCAACAGGGCAAGGGCGGTTTGGGTGAGAATACTGGAAACATTATGTATTCATGTTTATGATCTATAAATTCATAAAGTTTACCCATTTTCTAGAATGTGCTATGGTGTGCTTAGTTGCTGAGTTGTGTCCAACTCTTTGAGACCCAATGGACTGTAGCCCGCCAGGCTCCTGGGGGTGTGGAAAGCATCTCTACCTTTAAACTCTCCGCTGCTCCAATTCCCTTTGTTAGTGCAAAACTCTTCACATAAACGCATATCACTGGAGTGTTCAGTTCAGTTCAGTCGCTCTGAACTGAACTCTTCGCGACCCCTTGAACCGCAGCACGCCAGGCCTCCCTGCTGCTGCTGCTAAGTCACTTCAGTCATGTCCGACTCTGTGCGACCCCATAGACGGCAGCCCACCAGGCTCCGCCGTCCCTGGGATTCTCCAGGCAAGAACACTGGAGTGGGTAATATCCATCACCAACTCCCGGTGTTCACCCAAACCCATGTCCATCGAGTCGGTGATGCCGTCCAGCCATCTCATCCTCTGTCGTCCCCTTCTCCTCCTGCCCTTTATCTTTCCCAGCATCAGGGTCTTTTCAAATGAGTCATCTCTTTGCATCAGGTGGCCAAAGTATTGGAGTTAGAGCTTCAACATCAGTCCTTCCAATGAACACCCAGGACTGATCTCCTTTAGGATGGACTGGTTGGATCTCCTTGCAGTCCAAGGGACTCTCAAGAGTCTTCTCCAACACCACAGTTCAAAAGCATCAATTCTTTGGCACTCAGCTTTCTTCACAGTCCAACTCTCACATCCATACATGACCACAGGAAAAACCATAGCCTTGACTAGAGGAACCTTTGTTGACAAAGTAATGTCTCTGCTTTTTAATATGCTATCTAGGTTGGTCATAACTTTCCTTCCAAGGAGTAAGCATCTTTTAATTTCATGGCTGCAATCGCCATCTGCAGTGATTTTGGAGCCCAGAAAAGTAGTCAGCCACTGTTTCCACTGTTTCCCCATCTATCTGCCATGAAGTGATGGGACCAGATGCCATGATCTTCATTTTCTGAATGGTGAGTTTTAAGCCAACTTTTTCAGTCTCCTCTTTCACTTTCATCAAGAGGCTCTTTAGTTTTTCTTCACTTTCTGCCCTAAGGGTGGTGTCATCTGCCTATCTGAGGTTATTGATGTTTCTCCCGGCAATCTTGATTCCAGTTTGTGCTTCCTCCAGCCCAGCGTTTCTCATGATGTACTCTGCATACTGGAGTGTTAAAGACTTAAGTTACTTACGTTTTAACAGAGGGGTAACGAAAGAGCAGTTACTGTTTTTTTTTTTTTTTAAGGTAGAAAGGACACTGTGTGCTCTGGTGGCAACCTGCAGTTTAAACTTAATCTCAGAGGAGGACCAGGTAGACATGGGCCTTAATGCCCTCCTTCAGTGTCTCTCAGGAGCTTTATCATTCTCCATAAAGAATGTGAACATTTTTGTTAGATTTTTCTCTAGCTGCATAGTTTTTAATGCTGCTGTAAAAAAATCTTTAAAAAATTACATTTTTTGTCCATTTGTAGCTAGCATAAAGAAATTAATTTGATTTCAGGCTATATTGTTTTTATAAAACAGCAAGCTTGAGGATAGTAATAATAATCAACACATAATGATAATAATTTATCTGTAGAGTCTTCTGGGATCTCTATGTAGACATTGTCTTCTTTCGTTGCAACCCTTTTACTTTAATTCACTTATCTTACTGTGCTGGCTAGAACCTTTGAAAGCATATTCAATAAATATGTCATAGTGAATATCCTGGCTTTAATCCTGATTTTTTTTCCTTAAAATTTATTTTTAAAGAGTAGCAGTATTGAAATATAGTCATAAAATCCACCCATCTATGAATTCATAAAATATATCCATTTGAAGTATACAATTAAATGGCTTTTAGTATGTTTGAACAGTTATGCATCCCTCATGCCAATCAATTTTAGAACATTTTCCTTAAACCCCCAAAGAAACACTGTACCTCTTAGCCATCACCCCGTAGTACTCCTATACCTCCCAGCTTTAGAAATGAATAAATATACTAATCTGTCTCTTTAGATTTGTCTATCCTGGACATTTCATGTAAATGGAAACATACAACGTGTGGTCTTGTGTATCTGACATCTTTCACTAAGCATATTTTCAACATTCATCTGTGTTGTAGCATATATCAGTACTTCATTCCTTTTTTTAATTTTTATTTTATATTGGAGTAGAGTTGATTAGCAATGTTGTGTTAGTTTCAGGAGTATAGCAAAGTATTCAATTATACATATACATGTATTTATCCTTTTTTCAAGTTCTTTTCCCATTAAGGTTGTTACAAAATATTGAGCAGAGTTCCCTATGCTATACAATAGGTCCTTATTGGTTATCTATTTTAAATATAAAACAGTGTGTATATGGCAATCCCAAATCAGTACTTCATTTGTTTGCTGATGAATAATATTCACCTTACAGATATACCATATTTTGTTTATCCATTAATGATGGAATTTAGGTTCTTTTCACATTTTTGCTATTATGAATAAGGCTGCCATGAGCATTGTACCATGTACATGTACATGTATTTCTGTGGATGTGTGTTTTCATTTCTCTTGGGTATACAAGTGGAATTGTTGAGTCATATGGCAACCCACTCCATATTTTTGCTTAGAAAATTCCATGGACAGAGGAGCCTGGTGGCTACAGTCCAGAAGGTCACCAAGTGTCGGACAAGACTGAGTACACACACACAACATGCAACGTGGTAACAGGTGGAATTGCTAGGTCATATGGTAACTCTGTGTTTCATCATTTGAAGAATTGTCAGACTGTTTTCTGAAATAGTGACACCATTTTACACTCCTTCCAGCAGGGTATGAGGAGTCCAGTTTCACCACATTCTTGGAAACACTTGTTATTATATTTTTGATCATAGTCATCTTAGTGGTTTTGAAGTGGTATTTCATTATGGGTTTGATTTTGTGTTTTCATGATGGCTGGGGATGTGGAGCATTCTTTCCTGTGCTTATTATTAGCTGTATGTATTCTTTGGAGAAATGTCTATTCAGATTCTTTGCCTTTTTAAATAGGATGAGTTGTCTTTTCATTATTGGGTTGTAAGTGTTCTTTGTAGATTCCAAATATAAATTCCTTGTCAGATATATGATTTGAAAACCATTTCACTCATTTTATGGGTTCTCTTTTACTTTCTTAATAATGTCCTTTACAGTATGAGTGTTTTAATCCTGATGAATTCCAATTCATCTACTTTTTTCATTGGTTGCTTGTGTCTTAGGTGTCATATCCTAGAAACTATTGCCTATTTCTAATATCAAGTGTCACGAAGATTTACCCCTATGGTTTCTTCTAGGAGGGTTTTTTTTTTTTAAATAGTTTTTTCTCTTACTTTGAGGTCTTAGATCCATTTTGAATTAATATTTGTATGTGGTGTCATTAATCCTGCTTTTAAGAGGAATAATAGTAAAGTGTCACCACTGTGTCTATCTGCTTAGTTTTATTTTGTTTCGTTTGTTGTTGTATTTTGTTTGTTTTGTATGCTCTAGTAAGGAAAAGAAGGTTCCCTTATGGAATATGCTAAAAAGTTTTGTTGTGTTTGAATATTAATTTTAATCAGTTGCTTTTTCTACATCTATTGGACTTTTTCTCCTTTATTCTTTTAAAAAAGTGCTTTGATTTCTTTATTTATATGACTGTACCCCATCTTAGCTGCAGCATGCAGGATCTTTAGTTGTGGCATGAGAGTTCTTAGTTGTTGCATGTTGGATCTAGTTCCCTGAACAGGGATTGAACTTTGGTTCCCTGCTTTGGAAGCGCAGAGTCTTGGCCACTGGACCACCAGAGAAGTCCCTCCTTTACTTTTTTGATGTGACGGTTGTTGTTTAATTGCCAAGTCATATCCAACTCTTTTGCGACCCCATGGACTGTAGCCTGCCAAGCTCCTCTGTCCATGGGATTTCATTGTGTTAATAGATGTTAAACTAGAATTTTAGAGACAAACACAGCTTGTTTGTGGTACATTATTTGTTTCACACAATGTGAGATTTTGTTGACTAATATTTTTATTTAAGATGTTGGATCTCATGTTCTTGAATGATACTGGCATGCAATTTTTAAAATGTTTTCTTTGTCTAGTTTTAAAACCAGTCTTGTCAAATGAGTTGGGAATGCTTCCTCTTTATCTATTTTCTGGAACGGTTTATGCAAGTTTGATATCTGTTTTCCGAAAGCTTGGTAGAATTCACCTGTACAGCCATCAGCACCTAATATTTTCCTTGTGGGAAGACTCTAAATTACCAATTTTGTCTCTTTAATGGTTCAAGGCTATTCAGGTTTTTATGTTTCTTCATTCACTTAGTGGTAAATTATATTTTTCCAGAAAATTTTCAAAAATGTTCAGATTTATTTGCACAAAATTTCATAATATTCTATTACATCTCAGGTTTTGGTTCCTTTTCTATTCCTGACATTGTTTCTTTTTTCATTTTTAAATGATCTTTATTAAATGACTGATTTGGGGCCTTTTTGATTTTTCTCTTGTAACTTTCCTATTGAATTCATTAATATTTTTTTGCTTTGGTTTTATTCTCGTATTATTTTTCTAGCTTCTTGAGTTGGATGCTCATCTTTGTAATTTTCATTCAGTCGAACTTGGGTCTCCCACATAGCAGGCAGATTCTTTACCATCTGAAATGTCCCTTTCAGTCTTAAGTATTTTCCAATGTAAACTGTTTAGGTTATAAAATTCCCTCTAAATAACTCTCTAGTTAAATTTCTATGATTTGGGATGATGATGATGATGATGATGATGACAACAATTCAGAATTGTCTTAGATTTACAATGTGCCACATACCAGTCTAAGCACTTTATATGTTACCTCACTGAATTCTAACAACAAACAGTAGACACAATTACTACTCTCATTTTATAGATGAGGTAACTGAGGCACAGTGAAGTTAAGTAACTTGTTCATAGTCATACAGCTCCTTTTCGTTACCTTGAAGTATTTTAATTATCTTGAATTCCAAATATTTTCTAATTTCTCTCATAATTTATTTATATTTGCTCGTAAAGTTTGGAGAAGGGATAAGCTACTCACTCCAGTATTTCTGGGCTTGCCTGGTGGCTTAGCTGGTAAAGAATCCTCCTGCAGTGCGGAAAACCTGGGTTCGATCCCTGGGTTGGGAAGATCCCCTGGAGAAGGGAAATATACTCACTCCAGTATTCTGGCCTGGAGAATTCCATGGATTATATAGTCCATGGGGATCGCAAAGAGTCGGACGTGACTAGATTCTTTCCTGCTCGTAAATTTAGAAGTGTTTTAAAAGTTTCAGATTCTTTCTTTACCTACTTTTTTGAATTTTTAACCCAAATGAATTGTGATGTGATGTTTATAAGGTGGATTCCTTGAAATTTGTTGAGATTTTCTCTGTGCTCTAGTATGTGGTTGATTTTCATAAATATTATTTGTGTTCCTGAATAAAATGTGATTCTCACATTGCTAGCTACAGTATCCTTACATATCTTTTCAATCAAGTGATTTTTAATTTTTTAGTCTTCTGTATCCTCACTGGTTTTGTTTGTTTTTAGTTTTTTGGTTCACTTTTCTGTCGATTTCTAAAAGATACGTATTGAAAATTTCCTCCATGATAGTGGATTTATTAGTTTCTCCTTATCAACTTACCAGGCTTTACGTTAAACATTTTGAAGTGATGTTATTGAATGCATACTAGTTTAGACCTATTGTCTTTCTAGTGAACTGAATCTTTTATTAAAATGTAGGGAGTTTCTTTGTTTTAAGTAATGTTTTGACCCTTCAATTTGATGTTGTCTAAAATGAATATAGTGAGGCAGTTTTCATTTGGCTAGTATTTGCTTGTCATATGTCTCTTTATCCTTTTTTCCTCCAACATTTCCATGTCTTTCGTTCCATGTCTCTGTAACCAGCATATAGCTACAGTTTTTATATTTAGTTTGACAACCTTTATCTTTTACTTGGGAAGTATAGTGTATCTACGTTTATTGTGATTACTGATAAATAGCATAGGATGTTAGAATATTATTTCTACCATTATATTTTGGGTTTTTTATGTATTCTGCTTTACTTTTTTTCCTACCTTGATTTTGAATTGTTTGTATTTTCCTGGGTGAAGGAGGAAGTTTCTAAGAAGAATCTTTATCTTGGGTAGCCCCTGTTGCCGTTGCAAGGGAAGCATGGATCATGAGGATTGACTGATGCTGCTAAGACTGCTGCTGTTTTTAGAACTCATCTATGGCTTCTTTCCTTGCCAGATCATTCATCCATTTAAGAAGGATTTTTATACATATTGTGAATATAAAT
>SJYQ01002550.1:0-22355 GCA_006410935.1 Redunca redunca | reverse complement strand
TGATTCCTGGGTTGGGAAGATCCCCTGGAGAAGGAAATGGCAACCCACTCCAGTATTCTTGCCTGGAGAATCCCACGGACAGAGGAGCCTGGCGGGCTCTCTCGTCCATGGGGTTGCAAGAGTCAGACACGACTTAGTGACTAAGCCTCCACCACCGTATATATATTAGGTGTATTTTAGCATTTTGTAGTGGGAGATGTTGCAGATTGGGGTACCTGGAAAGAAGACTCTTTGCCAGAGATTTGAATGCAGGATGTTTATTAAGATGTGTTCTTGGGATCAACACCTAAAGAAGGAAGAAGGACCAAGATTGAGCAGAAGGAGAGACTGAGCTGCAGTGAAGTCCCAGAGAAGGCCATGGCCTTCTCCCCCGGAGGGGGAGCCGTGGAGTGTTCCCTGAGTTGAGGCTTCCTCAGGGTGAGGAGGCTGGGCCTTTGTACCTCTAGGTTGAATTTTTAGTCACTGGATGCAGGTGCTTCTTGAAGAGAGTGTGGTCTTGGCCAAGGTGGCTCTCCTTATATGGGGTGATTCCCAGAGGAAACTGAGAGTTGGGGGCTCTCAGCTCTCAGTACCCCAGCAGGTCAGGAGGAAATTCTTCATTCCTGAAGGGGCACCTGCCACAGAGGGGTTTTCAGCATGCCATTTTGCCAAAAATAGAAACCCTCGAATATCTCCATCCCCTATGTCCTCTCCAAACAAAAGTCTCACCCCCATGATCAACCTGTGCCTGAAGCCCCCCATTTTTTTTTTTTTTTAAAGAACAGTGTTGCCCAGTATAGCATAGACAGAACAATCTGCCCTGCAGGTCCCGAAAGGATCAGCTGAAAGAGAGTAGGGGATCACCCGACTCTTAAAGGAGACCGTTGCTCCTGTCAGCCAAGGGTCTTTCCCACATCACATCTGTCCTGACTCTGCAACTTTACCAACTTTTCCCTATCTGCTGTGCCCTCCTAGTTATCTCTCTGCCAGTTCCAATCCTGCTTCTCCTTCTGTTCTCAGCCCACAGTGTGTGTCCCTGCTCTGAATTCGTAGCACCTGTGCTAGCTGTACTCAGCACAGTCTGCCCAGAGCTACCCTGTTGCCCTCTATCTGAGAGCACAGCAGGCAGGACCCTAGACTGGGCCTGCCTTATCCTGCCTGGTGTAGACAGGACTCTTCCGTACTCTTTCCTCCAGGCTTCCTCTTTCCTGCACCTCAAGGGTACAGATCTGGGCTGCCTGCATATGGCTTGTGCAGGCCTGAGATTTGAGAATATGAAACTGGGTCAAGGAAAAGTACAGCCTGACTTCATGCTGTATCTCAAGTGTGCATTCAAAGGCTCTCACCGCTGATCCCACACTTCCCCTCAGTTCAGTTCAGTTCAGTTCAGTCACTCAGTCGTGTCCGACTCTTTGCGTCCCCATGAACTGCAGCACGCCAGGCCTCCCTGTCCATCACCAACTCCTGGAGTTCACCCAGACTCATGTCCATCGAGTCAGTGATGCCATCCAGCCATCTCATCCTCTATCGTCCCCTTCTCCTCCTGCCCTTAATCCTTCCCAGCATCAGAGTCTTTTCCAATGAGTCAACTCTTCACATGAGGTGGCCAAAGTATTGGAGTTTCAGCTTTAGCATCATTCCTTCCAAAGAAATCCCAGGACTGATTTCCTTTAGGATGGACTGGTTGGATCTCCTTGCAGTCCAAGGGACTCTCAAGAATCTTCTCCAGCACCACAGTTCAAAAGCATCAATTCTTCGGCACTCAGCTTTTTTCACAGTCCAACTCTCACATCCATACATGACCACAGGAAAAACCATAGCCTTGACTAGATCGACCTTTGTTGGCAAAGTATTGTCTCTGCTTTTGAATATGCTGTCTAGGTTGCTCATAACTTTCCTTCCAAGGAGTGTCTTTTAATTTCATGGCTGCAGTCACCATCTGCAGTGATTTTGGAGCCCCCCCCAAAATAAAGTCTGACACTGTTTCCCGACCTATTTCCCATGAAGTGATGGGACCAGATGCCATAATCTTTGTTTTCTGAATGTTGAGCTTTAAGCCAACTTTTTCATTCTCCTCTTTACTTTCATCAAGAGGCTTTTTAGTTCCTCTTCACTTTCTGCCATAAGGGTGGTGTCATCTGCATATCTGAAGTTATTAATATTTCTCCTGGCAATCTTGATTCCAGCTTGTGCTTCTTCCAGCCCAGCGTTTCTCATGATGTACTCTGCATATAAGTGAAATGAGCAGGGTGACAATATACAGCCTTGCTGTACTCCTTTTCCTATTTGGAACCAGTCTGTTGTTCCATGTCCAGTTCTGACTGTTGCTTCCTGACCTGCATACAGGTTTCTCAAGGGACAAAGCCTTGTTCACTGGAGAAACAGGCACGACCCCCAAGAGGTGAGGATGACAGGACTGGAGGAGCTACCTGGGGTGCTTCTGGAGGGGGAGAGTGCCTCGTGGGGACAGAGTGGAGCTGGAGGGTACCCTCGGGATGGGGAAGGGGCTGAGCTGACCACCACCCTTGGTCTGTGCTTTGCTGGCAGAACAGCTGCAGTTTGCTGATCAGAGCAAGTTTTGATGGGGCTCCTGCTGTGGGGCTGGGACTGGCGGCAGGCAAGCAAGGCACCCAGGGGACAAAGTTGATGGAACTCCCTCTCTGGTGTCGACTCTGCACTTGCCCCAGCTAGAGGGTGGGGGCTCCTGGATCTTGTGCCCTGGCCCTGGGCTCTCTGTGTCCAGCCTGCACAAGCTGCTGGATGTTAGGGCACTTCCTGTCCTTTGCCCGGCGTCCCTCAGGGGTGCAGTGCTGCCCTCTCACAGCTCGCTCTTGATCATCTCTCTCTACTTTTTTTTCCTTTTGATATTTGTGCTTTCCAGGCAAATTTCACCTCTTAGAGGTTTTTCCTCTCTGACTTATTCAGGCTCATTCACTTCTCATCTAATAACCTCTCATCCGGTAATTCTCTCATTTAGCTCTTCACTCGATGCGTGGGAACCCCCTCCACATACATACACTACAGGTGATGGATTCATCGGGCAATAATGTGAATTATTAGCATTCACTAAGGGCTCATGAGCCAGGCTCTAACCTAAGCAGATAATCCTAAAGAAGGATTATCTCATTCAATCCTCACATTAGTCCTGTTAAACAGATACAGTCCTCCTCATTTAATACACGAGAGGATGAGTAACTTGTATAGGTTCGCACAGTTTGTAAGACCCTTGAAAGAGATATTTCATTCATTTCTGAATTCACAGGACCTGGCATAGAGCCTGACATTAATTGCTGAATGAATGATGCATACAAAGGGAATCCCCAACTTTTTCCCCAATAATCAATGAATGTCCACTAAACATTCAGCTTTATGCTGGTGGAAAGGTTAGGTTACTAAAGAATCAACTATGTTACATGTCCTTAAATAACTTACAGAACACTGAAAGAGACAAGCATGAACAATAGGTAAGATTGTGTATAAATAAATTAGTCGTTGCGTGGCATAGACTATAAATCTTGTAGATTTCAGAGGAGACAGCAATCAGGGTGGTGAGTGGCCAGGTGGGACCCGAGGTGGGCTCGGAGAACTTGTGGGTTTCAGAGACTGGATTTAGGGTAACTCTGGGGGACAGGCTGTGGTGTTGAGTCTGGAGGAGCAGGTGATGGGAGTCACTGAAGGTGTCTACATTTCTCTTTGTTTTCTGGTTCTGCGAGATCAATAGCCTCTCTGGTCCCGGTTTAGTCTTATGCAGTATGAGTGGGTGGCCAAGGTACTCTTCTCTCTTCCCACCCTGATGACACTGGTCACCGGCCAGGTTTTGCCAGTCCCTCTGGGAGGGGCCCACAGGTCCTGCCAAGGCTCTGGACTTTCGGGGGATGGACGTGAGGCAGGTAAGCCGGAGGTGTGTGTGGGGTGCTGTGCATAGAGGGGCTGGGGTTATTGGGAGGGGAAAAGAAGAACAAAATCCACAGATGCTTAGGTTCCTTAGAGTCAGCCCTCTGTATCCTGGGGTTTCACATTCACGGCTTCAACCAACCGTGGATGTGGAACCCGCCAATGTGAACTGTACCACAATCTGGGGGCTCACACAATGGAATGTTATTGTCACACGGTTACGGTGGCTGAAGTCTGAGATCAAGGCGTCGGTAGGGTCTGAGGGCCGTGAAGGAGAATCTGCTCCCCACCGGCCCCTAGCTTCTGGTGGTTTGGGTTAGTTTTCGACACTCTTCAGCTTGTAGACCTCTGCCTTCATCTTAACAGGGTTTTCTCCCTGCGTACATGTCTGTGTCCCTTTTTTTATAAAAACACCAGTCCTACTGGATTAGGGGTCCATCATACTCCAGTGTGACCTCATCTTTTTAAATTTTTTAATTATTTACTTATTTGGCTGCGCCAGGGCTTAGCTGTGGCACACAGGATCTTCAGGCTTCCTTGCAGCAGAATCTTTAGTGGTGGCATGTGAACTCTTAGTTATGACATGTGGGATCTAGCAACCTGACCAGGAATGGAACCCAGGCCCCCTGCACTGGAAGTCTTACCCACTGGACCCCGAGGGACGTCCCCAGTTCTTAACCACTGGACCACCAGGGAAGTCCCCACATGACCTCATCATAATTTAACTAATTACATCTGCAACAACCCTGTTTCCAAATAAGGTCACCCTCGGATTGGACTTCAGTATCTGATTTTTTTGGTATGGGGGGAGGGGACACAATTCAACCCATAACAGTCAAAGGACCTAATAGGAGCCAAGGCCGGGGAAGGCATGACTTGATCGGTGTTTAGCTGGACTGGGTTCCAGAGGTTTGGAAAACAGTGTAGGGGGCTGCTAACCTAGGAGGCACCTGCTCACATAGACTGAGCCTGTCCTAGGATGGAGAAAACAGAACTAGTGGGAGCTCTTGACAGAGTGGTTGGAATGAATGCTAGGATGGGTGAGGGGGCCTTCCCCCATATCCACATCACTCCCCTGCTGTCCGAGGAGGGAAGGGGTCTCCACTCTGCAGGCCGTGGTGCTCTGCCTGCAGTCTGAGCTCTGGAGGAAATTGCAGGGCTGGTGTGTGCACCCCCTGTGGACCCCATGCTCCTCCTAAAGGTGGCCCCCACCGTGGAATAAACATTGAGGAAATATTTAGCAAAGAGTAGCTGGAAGAGGTGTGAGATTTTTGGATAGCCTTGGGTGCCCAGTCTTGTGGGTCTGGGGCTGAGAGTGGAGGTCTGGAAGGCCAGGCCGGGGAGCAGACTGTTTGGAGGTTGACTGGGGGAGCCCAGCTTCTCTGTGATGCAAGGCTTGGTGGGCGTGTGAGGTTTCCCCCGAGTTGTACCTGGAGCTCCTCTGGTTCCTCTCTCTGGACCCTCCCCTGGCTAGTGCCCCCATTAGCACCTTCTCCTGTCCCCGCCTGAGCACTGGCAGGACCTGGACTCCGCTGGGCCACTCCTTAGCCAGAGGCCTCTGCAGAACTATGAATGTTCCCGGCATCTGGGAGGCTTGTGGGCACCAGGGGCCTTTCAAGGAGGCCAGCCCTCTGCCATCTGTCCGCAGACCCCCACTCACTGCAGTGTCCGTGACTTGCCCCACTAGCTTTCTCTCTTCCCACCTAGAGGTGGAGAGTGTGGGGTGTTGCCGAGGGAGCAACCCACGCCCTTGTCCCCAGCAGGCTGCCACCTGCACCATCATTTCTGTTGCCCCCAATGAAAGGCCCCCACAGGCAACTGGGGGATGAACCCACTTCTCTTTCCCCCTGAGGTTCTTCTCATTCAGGGTGAAAGTTACCATCAGGGAAATAACGTGAGTCACTAGTGAGTCAGGATGGAGACCAGGCGAGGAAGTACGTGGAACCTGGTAATTATGCCCATTCATCCTCCTGCAAAGGCTTCCCAGCTGGCAGGCACTTCCACTCTGAGCTGGGTGGGAAGGGTCCACAGCTTCTCTGAGGGGGTCTTCCTGAATACCCACCCCAACTCTTCCTGTAGACCTGGGGATGGCAGAGGACTGTGAGAGGTGGGAGAGGGCAAGCTGTATGCCCCAGGAGAGCCAAACCCCCAGAATCCTGGGGGTTTTCTCAGGATTCTGTTTTCTCAGAAGAGATCTCTGGTTACCTCCCTTGTAGATGACTTTGAGGGGCCCCAGAAAGGTGGACTGTATCACCTGCTGCCTTCCCTGGACTCCCTGCCAGCCCCAGAACAAGCCATGGGACTCATGCCTCAGGCCACTACAGGTGCCAGGGCTTTTCTGGACCATTCTTCTCTGGGATCCACCTGTTCCCTTATCACTTCCTACCCTGGTGAGATGTCACCTTCTCCAAGAGGAGACCACTCTCCGTGGAGCAGTCCCTCACCCCCAACTTGTTTTCCCTCTTGCTACCCTTTTTTTTTTCTGCAGCACTTTTCACCATCTGACACATTACATGTTGTGTTGCCCGTTAGATTATCTGTCTCACTGTAGTTGAAATGAAGTGTTGCCAGGGCAAGACCTTGCTATTTTCTTCACTGTTGAACCCCAGCCAGGCCTGACTGTTCAACAAATGTAGAACAATAAAATAAATATTTGATATATATACATTTATAATGAAATAAAAATAGCATGAATAGATAAAGGAAAGATATCCTGTCAGCTGTGAGGTACAACATAAGTACTTTGCTCATTCGTAACAGAAGAGTGGTTATGCATTTTATTTGACAAGCTTGGTGTGAAAGAAATGGCTCATTTCCTCACTTTTCCTTTAATTAAAAAAAAAATAGACTAAACCGTATCCATCAGCTGGTGGGAAATCTAGTCTGTTTAGTCTGTTGTGGTGCCTTCCCTCTGCCCTCGAAGGGTTGTGTGGGGATCCTGGAGGCTTGTGTGGAACGAAAGTTGTGGGGCTCCCCAGGCCAACCTCCACCTCAAGCAGTCCAGTCACTGCTCCCTGGAAGCTTCTGGAAGTCTGGATCCAGCCTCCCAAGGTGCTCCAAGAAGCAGTCTTCCTGAGGCCCTCTGTCCATGTAGAGGGGGATGTGAAGAACCCGCACTGGAGACATTGTGGGCTTCCGGCCCTTGAGGAATCTTCTGCTCAGCCATGGTCTCACCCACCCGCCCCAGACCTGCAGGCCCTCCCACCACCCTCCGGGTTGGCCTCGCAGTTTCTTCAGTGAACTGTGAAGCTTTCAGTCCTCACCACCCACATGGCCTTAAAGTAAGAGGTTGAAAAAGCCAGGTTACCTTTTTGGAATGGAGGAGCGAGAATGCACATGAATAATTCAATAGATTAGCCTCCCACGAAAGTTAAGAACTGACGTTTTGTGAATGATTTTCTTCTTCTTTTTTTCCCCAAATAGAGCTGACTCAAGGTTATCTTGTCATAACAGCAGCTCAGTCATTTGCATTCCTAATATATGCTTTGTCTGGAGGGAGGGAAAGGGCAACTGCAGGCCAGGCTCGGGGGCTGCACTCCCTGGCCTTCCCCTGTGGCTGCCTTTTGTGATGGTGAGTGTGTCTGCTGCACAGGAGGCAGAGGCTGAGGGTGGTTGCTGACCCAGCCCCCAAGATGGAAGACCCCAAGGGGTGCTGAGCCCTGGCACAGGATCCAGCATTTTGGATGGGAAATGGGAGCTGGGTTGAAATGGGAGTCACGGCTCTGGCTCCCGGGCCTGGCTTTGCCTCCAGCTGGCTGAGAGGTGACTTCCCATGCTCTGCCTCAGCTTCCTCAGCTGAGATGGGCGGCACACACTCTGTCTCCCTCTTTGGACTAGGGTCAGCTTCAAACAAGAGGATATAAGTCAGAGCCACTAATAGGGATTCCCCGGGTTGTGGGTAGCTCACAGCAGGGAGTATTTGGTCTACACAGCGTTCACCGTCTTCTTCCTTGGTGAACTTTGCTCTGTGGTGGAAGTGAAGCACTTTGTGGGGACGTAACGTATCGGTTGTTTTGTTCAGGGTGTGTCCCAGGTGAAATGGCCCACGGAGAGTGAAGACAATGATTGGTTAAGGGAGAGGAAGGGTGTTATGGGACTATTCATCACTTTAGAGGTCAATGTCAGGGAATGAGAGTGGCCCTTCTGGCCAGCACAGGATCTCTGGGGGGTAAAGGCGTCACGTTCTTAGTGGGCCCACTAGCTTGAGATCAAGTTGACTCAAGAAAAAGAGGTGGATTTGGTTCTGTTCTTGGTCAAGATCACAGTTAAGAAGGGCTTAAAAGCTGAGCTAACACTCAGCTGCTGCAGCCTCTTCTGGCTGCTGATCCCTTGGTACCGATCCTCACGGGGCCCTGGGCTCTCCGGCTGGGGTTGGGGGAGGACAAAGGGCCATAGGCTGGTGACCCCCACAGCAGGTCACCAGGTGCTGAGGAGCTTGGATGGCAGCAGTTACTCAGAAGAAAGCCATGAAACTCTGGAGCGGCCCCTTCTCTCCAATCTCAGCTTGAAAAAACCTCCCCGGCTTGGTTTTCCCAGTTTTTCCTTTTTGTGTTCGTGCCAGCTCTCCTCAATCCCTTCTGTTCATGCAGCACAAAAAGAGTTACCAGAATGCTTTTGCACCTGCTTTTTCTCACTTGAGAAAGTCCAAGTGTTATTTACTGAGGACCTACTGGGTGCCTCCAAAGGTCTACAAAGTCATCTGTGATCGCTGTATTGCTCAGAGTCTACATTATTTCTGTGATTTTTAAAGTAATTCATGTTTGTGTTAGAGCTTATGGAAAGGACAGCAAAGTATAAATAAGCAGGGGAAAAAATTCCCTCATCATACCACACTCAGCGACCTATTAGTTTTAAGGAATGTTTTCTCCTCGCCTTTGCTCTAAGCACTGTTTTTGTAAAAGAAATGAGATCATAGCGAATGTGTATTCTATTTATTAATTTTTTGCTTAAGTTAATGATTTCCCTGCACCATTTAAAATGACTTCATAGATACAATATTTTGGGGCCCATATGGCCACATGCCATTTAGCACCATAGTTCCTTAGCCTCTCCCCAGTGCTCGGTATTTAGGATGTTTCCTGATTAATAAAAGACCCCAGACAACTGTCTGTCTGGTTCAAAGCCCTTTGATCTGTCAACAAAAATTTAATTAACCATCAAGTTAAGAAGGAAAAAAGGGAATTTTGTTCCAGCCAAACTGAGGATTATAACCTGGGAAGCAGAATCTCAGAAAGCTCTAAGAACTGCTCCACCTTTTAGGAGTCGAAGTCACAGACATAAGCATTTAAAAAAAATTTATTTATTTTAATTGGAGGTTAATTACTTTACAATGTTGTGGTGGTTTTTGCCATACATTGACATGACTCAGCCATGGGTGTACGTGTGTCCCCCCGTCCTGAGCCCCGCTCCCACCTCCCTCCCCATCCCATCCCTCTGGGTTGTCCCAGTGCACTGGCTTTGAGTGCCCTGTTTCATGCATCAGACTTGGACTGGTCATCTATTTCACATAAGACATACACATTTTTGAGACAAAGGATTTTGCATCAGAACGACATACTGATATTTTCCATAAAGTTCACTAAGGGTGCACAGTCCAGGTGAACACACACCAAGGGAATAGCAAGTCAGCATGACCCGATACAAAGCTGGGAAAGAGCACTCTTGTTTTGAGAAGTTACATTGCTAGCATCAGAATAAAGAAAAAGACAACAATCTTTCCGGTTGAGCAGGCATTCCCATCTTACAGGAGCTCTGTCGGCACATTAATGCAGACGAACCCTGCTCATCAGGGAGGGAGAGGGCACAAACCACAGAGAGATAATTTTATATTTAACTTTTCTTGTCCTGCTTTAAAATATAAATTTTATTTCATCAGATCAAAGTTGGATCATTTCCTAAGGATCAGTTTCTAGAAGGGGTATCATGGGGACTGAATGTATAAACACTCAAACCTTTTGATACATCTTCCCAAGTTCTTTTCCAGAAATGTGGGTGACACCAATGACCAGCCCTAGGTATTAACATTACATTTATCTTGTCAACTTGATAGCTTAATAAAAAAGGATTGCTTTAATTTCATTTGCATGTACTTTGGTTATTAGGGGCTTCCCTGGTGGCTGAGATGGTAAAGAATCTGCCTGCAATCCAGGAGACTTGGGTTTGATCCCTGGGTCAGGAAAATCCCCTGAGGAAGGGAATGGCAACCTACTCCAGTGTCCTTGCCTGGGAAATCTCATGGACAGGGGAGCCTGGTAGGCTACGGTCTATAAGGTCACACAGAGTTGGACATGACTGAGTGACTTACACTTTCACTTTCACACGTGGTTACTAGTGAGGTTAAACGCTCACTACAATTTACCTAGATATTGCATGTGTAAGATTAAAAAAGCAAAAAAGGCTATGGATCTGGAGAGTAAGACTTCTCAGCTGGCGCTCCAACAGCTTTCTTGTCTTCTCTGGCAAAGAACACAGAGTGACATGTGTTTAAATTGTATGTTATTAGATTTAAGCTGTAGGTTATTAGATTTAAGTTTATGCTATTCAATTTAAGCTGTTATATGTATGTTCGCATTTACATATCTGCTTTTGTGGGCTGTTTATATCCTTAGGTTGAGGATTATTTCTTCCTTTTGACAGGTGAGGAAACTGAGGCTCCAGGAGGTAAAAATGCCAGGAGTCATATGATTGCAAAAGGGAGTAGGCTCTGGGGGCGTCTCTACTCAGGAATCTTTGGAGGCAGGAACGGGGCAGCTGCAAGCACAGGTGATGGAGAGGCTCTGGGAGCGCCTTCTTATCCAGCAATGTCTCCCTCATCAAACTTTTGCTGCTGCCTGAAATCCCACCAAAGGCAGGCCTGCAGCCTGGCCACTCTGGTTTCTGACACCTGGGAAAGGGCGGTTTCTGTGGCAAGCACTGCACGGGACACAGGCCAGGCACTGGCCCTGCAGCCTCTGCTCTGCTTTTCCAGTGCCCTCCCCACCAACCCCACACCCTGGCCTGTGACCCTTCAAATCCAGCCTCTCCATGCCTAGTGCCAACTACTAACTGTCCTCCAATTGTATATCCTACAACTCATCTCTTAGCATGAGAGCTAGAAACACCTCTGTGTGCACAGCCCTGCTACCGCCCCAGGAAGGCTGGACCCAGTGAGCCATCTGGAGTGTGCCCTCTGCCCCCGCTCCCCAAACACCTTGCTTCTTCCTCTTTCCTGGGACATGAAAACCTCTTGCTCTGATTTTCGTCAAGGATCCTGGAGTTTTAGAACCTAAAGCTGCCTGAGTCAGCCCCCCTTTCCCCACTCCACTTGCTTCAGGGCTCTTGGGGAAGACTACACCTGGTTTACAGGCAAGTCTATAAAGGGCTGTTCAGTTCAGTTCAGTTGCTCAGTTGTGTCCGACTCTCTGTGACCCCATGGACAGCAGCACACCAGGCCTCCCTGTCCATCACCAACTCCCAGAGTTTACCCAAACTCATGCCCATTGAGTCGAGATGCCATCCAACCATCTCATCCTCTGTCGTCCCCTTCACCTCCCGCCTTCAATCTTTCCCAGAATCAGGGTCTTTTCAAATGAGTCAGCTCTTCGCATCAGGTGGCCAAAGTACTGGAGTTTCAGCTTCAACATCAGTCCTTCCAGTGAACACTCAGGACTATAAAGGACTATCCACAAGTAGGGATGACACACAAAGAGCAGGCACAGAGGACCAGTGACTCAGGGCAGAATGTGTGGTGCCAAAGGGGTTGTGAGAGAGAGGAGAATTCAGCTGACAGAGCTGGGGGCTCAAGGAGTAGAAGGCACTTCAGCTGGACTTTGAACTTTGGGTGGGAGTCAGGTAAATGCAGGATGGGATGAGGCTGAGTGGGAATGCCCAGGGCAAAGGCTTGAGAGTCGAAATGCCCTGGTGGGTCACGAGGCTGAAGTTTCCCTGGGCTGCAGGTCAAGCTGCAGGGCAGCTGCTGAAAGGGCCCCTGAGCTGAGGGTTTGGAACTTGTCCTTGAGCAGTGGGGATTCTTGGAAGGTTCTGGAACAGAGGAGGTGGCTGCTGGCAGGGTCATTATGAAGCAGCTCTGAGAGAGTGGGGGGGTACCCAGAGACCGGAGATGAACTTGGAGGCAGCTGGCTTCCATGCTCTATTGACTCGAGGAATGTAGAAAAGACAGTGACTCCAGTCTTGCTTGCAGAGCCCGAGGAGGCCACGGCTGGAAGCATATATATTTTTAATCCAGTCCATATATTTTAATAACCCTTCATAATATTCGGGGGATATTATTAATGCTCAAAATACTTCAAGCTAGGCTTCAGAAGCACATGAATTGAGAACTTCCAGATGTACAAACTGGATTTAGAAAAGACAGAGGAACCAGAGATCAAATTGGCAACATCTGCTGAATCATAGGAAAAGCAAGGGAATTCCAGAAAAACATCTACTTCTGCTTCATTGACTACACTAAAGCTTTTGACTGTGCAGATCACAGCAAACTGTAGAAATCTTCCTGCCCCAGGAATCAAACTGGGGTCTGCCCGTGTTGCAGGCAGATTCTTTCCTAACTGAGCTATCAGCGAATGGCCCTTCTGTGTCACAGTTCCTGGTAAAATATAGTAATTGATGTTTTCTTAGCAGTTTGTCACTTCTGCAACCCTGGGAGGGACTGTCTTGTGAAGGGACACCCCGTCTCAGCAGCCAGTCTGGGCAAGAGAGTGGCGGTGTTGCTGGCTGACCCACTTGGTGGAGGACATGAGTCTTGCTGGCTGGACTCTTTCTAAGGAGCCTGTGAGTTTTCTAGCTGGCTGCTGGGCTGGGAATTTCTTGAATGTGCTTGTGAATTGGCTAATTTGCAAAATTTCAGGTGGAAATACTACTGTTTTCTTGGCCAATAGGTATTCTCATACGGATTTTAGGTTGGTTTTTAGAGTCAGAAGGTGCTGTATTTAGGATGGCCACTTGATAGCCTTGTGACCTTGGGCAAGTTACCAAACCTCTCTGAGCTACACATTTCATCAACTATAAGTGCAGAGAATGGGACTTGCCACATGAAGCTGTTGTAGGAATGGAGAGCATGTATGTGAAGGGCTCACAAAATGTTTCCCCTCTTAATAAACCAAATCCAAATTCTTTCTAAGAAATAGCTAATAATATTTCCTCAAAATATCTCTTTGAAAGGAAATGTAACCCCTTCAAATCAATAAACAGATAAATGAATAGTTTATTTTATAGATGCTCACAATGTATTTATAAATGTATATATGATGTTGTTTAGTCACTAAGTCATATCCAACTCTTTGCGACCCCATGGACAGTAGCCCACCAGGCTCCTCTGTCCATTGGATTTCCCAGGCAAGATTCCTAGAGTGAGTTGCCATTTCCCTCTTCAGAGGATTTTCCTGACCCAGGGATCGAACCTGAGTCTCCTGCTTGGCAGGCAGATTCTTACCACTGAGCCACCATGGAAGCCCGAATATGTGATGGGTTTATAGAAGTATGCAATGTTTGTATTGTGGATAGATAAGTATATAAAGGGACTTCTCCGATGGTCCAGTGGCTAAGACTCTGAGCTCCCAAGGCAGGGGGCCTGGGTTTGATCCCTGATCAGGGAAGTAGATCCCACATGTGGCATCTAAGACCTGATGCAGCCAAATAAATAAATTAATATCTAGGCTTCCTTGGTGGCTCAGACGGTAAAGCATCTGCCTGCAATGTGGGAGACCTGGGTTTTATCCTTGGGT
Source organism: Redunca redunca (assembly GCA_006410935.1). Taxonomy (NCBI): domain Eukaryota; kingdom Metazoa; phylum Chordata; class Mammalia; order Artiodactyla; family Bovidae; genus Redunca; species Redunca redunca. Next base: position 8,760 of record SJYQ01002550.1, on the reverse strand, counting down.
TGGGACGATCCCCTGGAGAAGGAAATGGCAACCCACTCCAGTACTGTTGCCTGGAAAATTCCATGGATGGAGGAGCCTGCTAGGCTACAGTCCATGGGGTGGCAAAGAGCTGGACACGACTGAGCAACTGCACTGGTTCAAGAATATAAAGATCTTGAGCCAGAACAAGTGCAATGCCGCTGCTGTTCCCTGAACACGCTGGGAACTGAAGGGCACTTTGCTGCAGCTTCAGGCTCTGTCCTGCGAGTTGTGCCTGTTCTGCCCCCAGTTCCGCTCTGCTGTGGAGGTGGAGAGTGTGGACAGAGAATCCGAGTCACTCAGCAAAGCATCCACTGAGCGCCTCACGTGTTCGGCCCTTCTGCTCACAGGGCCCTGAGGGCCTCTTCCGCCCAGCGTGTGGCTGGAAACTAGCCTGACTCAGGCAGGAGGCGACATGTCTTGCCATCGAGGACACAGCTCATCCCGGTGATAAAGGACACAGCTCAGCCTGGTGATACTTCCGCTCAAGCACTTTGGAGACATCGAGACCGCTCTCCTGACTCGAAAGATAGCAACAGAGGCCAAGAGAGACGTGGAGACTTCACTGGGGTCACTCAGCTCATTAATGGCTGGTCCGGGTGGACCAGAGCCCAGCTCCAACCACCATCCCTGCCCCGTTCCCTTTAGCATAGAGGCTGTTTATTAAAGGGCTTTATTTTTAGGGGTTTAAGAGTTTTATTTTTGTTTGTTTTATTCTCCACTTTCACGGTGAAGTTTATCCCACATGCCAGAGTCTTTGATGGGACTTGAATATTTATATCTGAGGGCAAAGTCAGCCTCTAGGAGGTGCATTGGGGCTCGGTGTGGTGGGCAGGGGTTCCCTACAGGGGACGTTTGGCAATGTCTGGAGACAGTTTTGGTCATCACAGCAAGGAGGGTGGGTCAGGAGGTGCTGCGGGCCTCAGAGGGTAGAAACCAGAGATGCTGCTCACTAGGGGTGCACAGGACACCCCCCAACAAGCACTGTGCAGCCCCAAATGGCAGCAGTGCCAGACCGAGCCACCCTGGTGATGGGGCGGCAGCACCCCTTTGGTCTGTAGCCTTCTCTTTGGACCTGGGTAGTTTCCCTCCGTGAAACCCAGCCATGGCCAAAGCTTTGGGGCAGCGTGGCTGGGACCAGGCGTGCACAGTAAGCCTCTTTTCAGGTCTGCCCAGCTGTTTTCAGCCTCGTATCTCCCTGCATGAGGCCAGCAGTGCAGAGCTCCTCTGGGTCAAGCCTCCTGTCATCTGTCTGTCTGAGGGGGAGGTAGAGGGCCCAGCCTGCTTGGGCTTAAGGCAGGGGCCCTGGGGGCGTGGAGGTGGGTAGTAGCTAATGTTCCTTATGAACCTAAAGCAATTTTCCTGCCTGCCACTCCATTTTGCACCCTTACCTTCTGCGGCCCCGGCACTGCACCTTGCAAAGCTTTCTAGATCTGTGTCCAGAGAATAGATTTGCTTCTTACAAGCAGTCAGGGCTCCTCTGTCTGGCCTAAGGCAAGTGACCCATCTGCTTTTGCTCTTCCAGAATGTTGTCGCTGGCCCCCTTCTATGCCTCCTCTCCATCTGTACTCAGGCCCTTATTATGTCTTTGCTGCATTTCAGTCAGGCTGGGGGAGGGAGCGAAGAGAACCAGGTGTGTTGAGTTCGTCTCTGAAACAGGAGGCCTGTGCTTATGTGTTGGAAAACTAGATTTCATTCAAAGCTTTGCTGTGTGTCTGGCCTCTGAGGAAGGCAAAGAGCTGAGGAGCTGGAGCAAGTTGCTAGAGGCGGAATTAAAGGATGCACCAGACAGGGTGTAGAGGAGCTCGGTGACCTTGATCTCACTAAGCCTCAGTGTCTCTGCATGTATGATGACACGTAACCCTGGCCTGCCTGTCCAGGTGAACTGAGCGCGTGGATGTGGACCAGCAGAGAGCCCTGTAAAGGACTCTGGTTTATTACGGTCATCCTTCTGGATGGACAGCACTCTCGTCTCCATTAGGCGTGGTCAAGGCGATGTGTCACATGGCACACGCTGGACCGCGGCTCCCTGGTGACGGGCTTACCCAGCACGTGAGCATCAGTACCGACTGCCTCGTTCTCTTGCCAGAGGCCTCCAGTTTGGTTGGCAGAGTGGCGACCAGCTGGCCAATTGGACGGGGCTCTTTAATGTCACGGACGACCCGGCAGTGCAGAGCGGCAGTGACTCCAGTTCCAGGTACAGACCCCGGGTGAACAACCAGGGCGGGGGGGAAGCTCTTCTCGGGGCAACCTTGCAGCCTCTGCCCCTCTGGGCTTCTCTCAGAGAAGAAGCAGTCTCAGTGCAATGGCCCAGAGCTCACCCTGGCATCTGACCTGGGCTGCTTAGATAGGAGGGTGAGGGCCAGGACCCAGCCAGAGCAAAGCAGGGACTTGCCGCCCCCTCTTTTGGAATGAGGGTGTTGGGGGGCGGCGATGGAGTGGGCCAAGTCTGGGTCTCCAACCTCCATTTGAGGTGGGGGCAATATTCCACCCCTCCTGGAAGGATTTTGGGGTGTATAGGTATGTGTCAGGGTGACATCAGGGTGGGCAAAGACCATTGGTTTCCTGCTCCTCTGAAATCTGCCTACTGAAATCTGAAATCTGTCCCTACTCTGCCCAGCCTTGGCTGGGCTGACCTTGGCTGTACTAAGTTGCTCAGTCATGTCCAACCCTATGGACTGTAGCCCACCAGGCTCCTCTGTCCATGGGATTCTCCAGGCAAGAATACTGGAGTGGGTTGCCTTTTCCTCCTCCAGAAGATCTTCTCAAACCAGGGGTCAAACCCACATCTCTTATGTCTCCTGTGTTGGCAGATGTTTTCTTTACCACTGGTGTTACCTGGGAAGCCCTTGACCTTGGTTGGGGAAGAACCATTTTCATCAAGATATGATACTGAGAACTGACATTTATACCATCACATGGTTATTTCTTTATGATCTGCTGTAGTGTTTGGAGCTAAAATCAGTAATGAGGGGCATTCTGTATATCCAGGAGAAGGAACTATTTGTAGAACAAATGAAAATGGAGTATTCTCAGGTGGAGCACACTCATTGTGGGTAGGGTGGGGGTGGGGTGCAGCGGGGGTGGTCATTTTGGGGAATTTTTTCAGACAAGGTGGGATGCTGTCTCTGCTTGAAGGAGGGTGTGGCTGCAACCTGCCCAGTAAGGTTTTCTCCGGGCTAAGTTATTTGGTTTCTTAATTTTTGCATTTCTAAGTGCAGGCTATCTTTAGATTAATTTCCCTGGGAAAGAGGCCTGGGTTTTTGTTGCTGTCAATTTTGACACTAAAACATCAAATTAACCCTGCAGAAGAGAAGTAGTATGTTTTTCAGGGGCTTCAATATGCGTGATTTTATCCAATGCTTTGAAAAAGAGAAGATGTGGCCCTGGTGTCAGATGCCGATGGGGGAGGTGAACAGACAGGCCTTGGGGTGCGGGGCAGCCACGGGCCATGGCCTAGAATCAGGGTCTTATTCGGACTCTTTAGGAGCCTAGTTCTTTCCATATATCTGTGGTGGGAGCCCTGGCCTGCCATTTGGCACCTGGGATTGTCAGCCAGTGAGAGGACAAGTCCAGACTTGTCTGTTCCATACATTGAGCTTCCAACTTTGGCTTCTGCTGTGTGACCGCCCACCCAGATGCCCCGGGGTGTCTAGGTAAGTCTGCAGGTGTCTGTCTCCCTGGGAAGGACTCCGTGAAGGGTCCACAGAGAGGGTTTGGCTAGAGAATCCTAATCGGCTGAGTAAGACGGGACAGGCCCTTGGAGGCTGTTCTGGGCAGATGTCCTGGGCTGGGGCCGAGACCACTGCACAGATTCCGTTTTGACTTTTCCTACTGCCGGCAGCTTCTGTCTCTTTGCTCGTTCCCTGCAGTTTCATCTCTAATTTTTCTGCCTTTCTCACCCTACCTAGTCTCTGCTCTTCCTTTCCTCCTGCCACCCTCTCTGGGTCCTCTTTTCTTTCTCAGTCCCTGTGTCCAGCCTCTCTCCTCCTTCCTCTCATCTCCCTTGCCCTTGATCCTCTCTCCCGCTCTCAGCAACGCAGGTCAGCCTCCCCTCTCTGTCACACCACCCCTCCATCAGGTGCCCTTTATTCAACATCATCACCAGCTGTGCTGGTTTCCTTCCAGAGAGCCGCCATTTGACCAACAGCCCCCTGAGCCCCTTAATAAATGTGATGACCACACATTCCAAGTTCTTCTTGGGCGCTGCCAACTCAGATCACAATTTCTGATTGACCTCTAAACTCCCCACATAGGTGAGAAAACACAGTATGTCTTTCCCACATGCAGAAAGGAATGGTTCATGTAATTAGAACCGACCCGTGTGTTGTGTGGGAGCAGCTTCTGCCTTCTTTAAAATGGACAGGACAGCTCCTCGAAGCAGATGTGCAGCACTTGGGGGAGGACCTGGTGAGGCTGGGAAAGGACTCTGCCGAGTGAGAGTGCATCATCCCAGCAGACAACTGTCCGTGCCCGAAATACGGGCTGAGCTTCGTGGTATTATTTGCTTACTGAATAATTCAGCGCATGCCATATTTTGCTATCTGTAGCTGTGTGGAGGGTTGAAGTGTGGTACACCGGAAGTCATTTATTATTAACACTCGTTGGAAGGGAGGTCAGGAGGTACCATTTATAACAGAGGATAAAGATGGGCAAAAAACCCAATGACTCATAAGTTATGTACTCAACCAGGAGCCACAAGGAGAAGGAGCAAGTCCAAATGATTGGTCTGGAATACTCCAAACAGGACCACAAAGAAAATCCAGGCCAGATGGTGTTCATAAAGGCTGTGGCCAGGTCTTCACTTTAGACACAAGCTGGGGGAAGTCCAGCTGGCAAGTGTGTGAGTTACAAAATATACATTGACATATAGCTTTATTAATTTCAGGTCTAGATCTAAAAGTGTCCAATAGGCATCTAAGGAGAACTGCTGTAGAGAGCAGATAGGAATAATTGGTAATCAGCAAGTGCTTCTATTTAAGTGGCTGCCTTGAAGGAGCAGGAAGGTCTTTGAAGAGAGTTCTCATCATCTTCAGATTGGGTGTTTGTGTTTCTATGTCCCCACCTAGGCAGTGATTGTGCTTCTCCCTCTTTGAATTTTCAGCACCCAGTATGGCACCAGCTCAATAAATGTTAATCGAATAAAGGATGAATTAAGCAAAGACAAAGTAAAGACCGTTGGTAAGAATGCAGACTTCAACGTTAGTGTCCCTGAATTCTCCCTTAGAGATTTATTCCTTTGGATTAAACCTCATCTTCTCCTGGCAGTATCCTTGAAAATTAATCCCTGGGGAGGGGAAACATTTTGGAATCATAAACTCATTCACAGTTTAGAATGACCAGAGAATTTTTTCTCTTGAGTAGGTGGTCAGGTAGTCTGAGAATCTGGGTGGCAGTGTAGGAAAAAGGAGACTGAAGGTGGGGGTGTGTGTGTGGATAAAAACAGAAGGCAGTGAAGGCAGATGATATACTTTTGCAGTAACTGAGAGCCGCCCCCAGCCCCGCCCCCACCCCACCACCCCTACTACGGAGTATGGCAGTTCTGAGACGGGGAGGATTGGGGAGGGGAAGGGGGGGTGAAGGGCTCTTGTCCTCTCAGCTCACTGCTTTCACCTCTCTAGCCTAGCCAGCTTCTTGCAAACCCAGTGACCATCTGGAGGGCAGGGGAGGCATAGCGCCCACCTGCCAAAGTGGGCAGGCAGTGCCCACTGCCTCGGGATACCACAGGGAAAGGTCACCCAGTCTTAGGGGCTGAGGACAGCTGAGGCAGAAGTCCCCCAGGTGCTAACTCTCAGCCTGGTCTGTAGTCACCGCTCAAAAGGCTTCACTCAGCTTCCGTCAGACGGTTCCTGATCCATGCCCCAGTCCTTGTCCTCCTCCAGGATCCACTTCCCACTCCACCGCCTCCTGGAAGCTTTCCCTGATAGCCACTTTTACTCCACGTTCTGTAAGATGTGTCTGCATCGGGGTTGGGGGTTGGGGGTGAGTGAAAGTGAAAGTCGCTCTGTTGTGCCTGACTCTCTGCGATCCCAATAGTCCATGGAATTCTCTAGGCTAGAATACTGGAGTGGGTCTATCCTTTCCCTTTCCCAGGGGATTTTCCCAACCCAGGAATCAAACCAGGATCTCCTGCATTTGCAGGTGGATTCTTTACCAACTGAGTATTGGGGAAGGAAGCAATTTCTATCATCACACACACAGAGAACTCCCCAGCCAGTGCACACGAGCCCCTCTGTGCTTGCTCAGGCCTTCCCCAAATCCCAAGGACACTCCTGTGCCAGAGAACTTTCAGACCCAGCCCACAGGCAGCCCCTTCTCCCAGGGCGCATACAACCTTGGCCCCCTGGTCTGGAACCGCATGGCAGGAGATGGTTTGCAAAGACAGGGAAGGACCACTTCTAGAGCAGAGCTGAGGACAGAGTTTCCCTGCGCTGCTGGGCTTCCACTTGGGGTGCTGGGGACTTCCCACGGGGAGAGAAGCACCAGCACAGAAGTAGCGGGCAGGCCCCAAACTGGCGACACAGTCGCCTCTTTGCTCCGCAGAACAGCAGGCCCAGTGAATGTGTGTTTCTTTCTGAAAGAAAGAGCCTTTCTTTCTGGGTCAAGGTCTGCGTTCCAGGCGAGCGTGTATGCCTGGGGTGTGGAATCATCATATTTCAGAGCTGGAAGGAACTTGACTGAATTGAATTTAGCATTTTATTATGCTGTCTTGAATTGTTCCCTAATTGTTTCATGACAGTGTATAATTAGGGAATAAATTGTGTGATGCAGCTGGCGAGGGCTCCAGGAGCCTAGGGTACAAGTCGGAGGTGCTTCTGTGGAGGGGAGGGACTTGGATTGGACGTGGACAGGCGATGATGCCATTGCTGAGCGCTACTAGGGGCTGGCTGTGTGCCAGGCATGGTGCTGGGCGCCTGATGCGTTACCCTCAGACCTTTGAGGGGGGTGCTGTCATTACCCTCATTTTACAGATGAGGAACTGAGTCCCCACTTTCAGGTGGTGGTGGGTGGTGGAGCTGGAACACACCCCTTGCTCTGTAACTCTGAGTCCCAGCACTCATGGGCCATGCAGAGGGATTCTACTTTCCGGGCTGTGGATAGACATCCAAGGTTGGGTTAGGTTGGATCTCCTTGGCTGTCCAAGTCGTCTCAGCTCCTGGCTGTTAGACTGGACTAAAATGACTGTATTGATCTAAGTAGGTAATTGACATGCACGTTTTCTCCCAGTGCTGCCATGAGCACTATAGGCAGGAAAAGACAATCTTTAGGGTCTCTCATCCCCTCCTCTCCTGTCTCTTTCCCACTTTTGACCTTCTGCACTCTCCTCCACCCCCAGCCTCTATGCTTTGTGTTCCTTCTGTCTCCTCCTGGGGGTCTTGGATTTCAAAGAGGAGCCCTGGGTGGCAAGGTTAGCCCAAGGGAAAGACTTCCACGGAGGACTTAGAGAGGAGGTGTGGTGACAGCTTTGAGGGGTGGGGTCTGCACGTCTGCATTTGAGTGCAGGCTGGCTTAGCATAAGCCTTTTGGGTCAAGTTTTGCTTCTGAGGAAAAGCACATGCATAAATAAATAAGAGATTAGGAGAGTAGTCTGAATTTGGGGGTCACCTGCATCAATACGAGTATTGTGAGAGAATCAGATTATCGAGAGAGGATGGAGAGTGATCGGCAGTCTTTGATGGAGCTGCCTCCTTATTTGGTTGAATTTAAAATGGAAAAATTCCGCCTGTGGTTCTGATATGTTATCTGGATGTTCTTCTTTGCTTTTTAACTGCCAGATTTTTCTATGAATATCCCTTAAATTTACAGATTATTTGGAATGAAACTACTTAAAAAAAAAAAGATTCCTCATTCTATTAATTTATTTTAAATAGTGGGTGAAAAATAAATAATCAGAACTCTTGGGCTCCATCTAAGTAAGATGGCACTGCTTCTCTGTTTCCTCCCACGTACCCAGTGTGGGCTTCTGGCGCAGGCAGAGGAGGCCGCCTGTGAGGCCCCAGATGGTGTCGTTCTGTGAGCTCTCCTGGCCACCAAGCTTTATGGCCCTTGGCTGTGTCTGAATTGAGTCTCCTGGTCAAATAACCACCGACAGGAGCCTTTCTGTGCCTCAATTGCCTCCTCCTCTGTGAAACTCCCACTTTGCTCCGTCAACAGCGGGGTCCCCTGGGTGGGCTCACAGCTAGGCAGGAGGTTCCCCGTGGGGCTGGCTTTTCACATCAGATGACCCTGGCCCTACCCCTTCCTCACTCCCCAGTCAGCTCCCCAGACCTTCTGTCCCTCCCTCCAGCGGTCCATTCTTTCTCCTCTCCTTCACGGCTCCCACGCTTCCTGCCTCCTGGACCATCATCAGGAGTTTCATACTAGTCCCTTAGCAAAGACAGGAGGCCACAGAAAGGAGTGAGAATGGAAGGAAATGGAGAATGGAAAGGACAGGGGCTCTGGGGTCTGGTTAAGAGGACCGGCATCCATCTGGGAATCAGTTTAGGGGAGGCTTAAAAGGGAAGACAGCTAGGCTCTCCAGGTGCCCACTCCATGTAGCCATGCATAGCCTGCACCCCCTTCTTCGATGTCGGTGGAGGCTGTGCTGGGACCGTCTGTGGGCAGTGGGGCTCCTGGAGCCTCGAAGAGAGGCCGGTCCTTCACTGCAGGCCTCCCCTCTGGGACTGCAAACCTTCCCTCCCTCAGGCTCAGCTGGGGCTCCTTAATTTACCTTCCGGAACCTCCTAGACACTTCCGTCTTCT
>SJYQ01002549.1:154309-195913 GCA_006410935.1 Redunca redunca | reverse complement strand
ATATAATGAAGGGTAAATAATCATAAAAATTTAAAAAAGATAAGTTTCCTGCTAACTTGACACACAAAACGACTAACATGGACAAAAATGTTATAAAGTCCAAGATATGTTACTGTGACATAAAGATACTAATAACAAATCGTTTATGATCATCTCCATCTAAGTACATTTGCAATTAGTCAAAACACAGAAAATTTGAAATGTTTTAAAGTCCTACAGTTTATATACGAAAAAATAGGCAACTACTTTCCTAAATTTGGCAACAGTCCTAAAAGCTTGTATGACAGTACCGATAGTAATATCGAAGCTAAAAGAAGTTCTTCTAACTCATCAGTTTAAACCTTTCTTTGAGCAGTATGCTAGAGGGAAGACTAAATTGCCTTTCTATTCTAATGATAGATTTAACATTTTATCACACGAAGAGTAGATGGGAGGCAATATAGCCAAAGATGTAAAAAAATAAAAGTATCAAAAAATTCCTAAGGCAGTTAATGAAAACACTGCTATTTTTTTTTGATGTCATAATGTCTGCTGGCTTTTTAAAATTAACAGTTTGTTGTGACATCTTTTATTCTATTCATTTTCAAATCTGATTTTGTGCTCTTTTTGTCAATGAAGGCCTGCTATTTTGTAAGCTCCTGCCTTGCTCTTGTTTCTTCTTCCATTCTCTTTGCCCCAGTAAGTTTATTTCACTGCATCTGGTAGGATTGAAAAAGGGAGAAAACATGTACAAACCTTCATGTTTTGACAGAAATTTCCATTCATGATTTTTTAGACAGTAATTTTTATTTTAATCAAGATGTGTATGTAATTTTTATATGAAATATTTCTATAAAAGTTGTTAATTTAAGGACTTCCTTGGTGGTCCAATAGTTAAGACATTGTGTTTCCACTTCAGGTGGTATTGGTTCAATCCCTGGTCCAGGAAGATCCTGCATGAGGCATGGACCAGTGCTCCCCATCCGCACCCCCCCAAAAAAAACAGAAACAGACCCCCCAAAAGTTATTAATTTATGAAATAATTCTCCCCCCTCCCCATTCTTTCTCCTCAGTGATAACTACTTTTACCTCTTTCACTTCTGTGTATATTTGCTTCCATGCCCTCCCCTGACGGCGTCAGTGGTAAAGAACCCACCTGCCAGCGCAGGAGACACAGGAGACAAGGATTCCATCTCTAGGTCAGGAAGATCCCCTGGAGAAGGAAATGGCAACCCACTCCAGTATTCCTGCCTGGAAATCCTATGGACAGAGGAGCCTGGGGGGCTAGTCTATGGGACTGCAAAGATTCGGACATGACTTAGCAACTAAATAACAAACAATTTTCTTCCATGTTTTCTAATAATGTACCTATGTTGAGTTTTGGATTTTTTTTCTATTTTAATAATTATGTGTTGACTTTATCCTTTGAATATTAGGATTTAGCTCTCAAACACACTCTTCCCCCAACTCCTTTCCAGTTTCCTGTCCCCAAAACACAGATCAAATAATTTTTATATTATTGCAACTATTCAAATTTTACTCACAACTCAGTCATGTGTGTACTATGACATGTTTACTTTCAAGTATACCTTTTGCTTTTCCCTAGACTTAAATATTGTTATTTTCTTTGTTCAGTCTCTTATATGCTTATTACTAATTCGTTCTCTTACTCCCAGGGCATTCAAGCACCTGAGAAAATATAGCAGATTAATGGGAACATCACTCCTGAGTCCTCTGTTCTCTCCAGCCTCAGCTGCTGCACGGTTATTGTCCCGGGTTGTCCTCCACTTCTCTCCTATTTGGGGCCTCAATTCCTGGCTCTGCTTCATTCTTTATGCCTTCATATTGATGGAGCACAGCTGCCAGGAGTTTCCTGGTTGAAGGTATATGGAAGATAAAATCCTTGAGAAGTTGAATATACACAGATATTCTGTCTTAACTCTTTAGCCAGAGCTTGGCTGAGTATAAAATTCTGCGTCAAAAGCTGTTTTGTTTGATGATGTTTAAGGCACTGTTGCATCATCTTCTAGCATCCAGTGTTGTTGCTAAGAATTGTGATCCCTTCCTCACTCCTTATCCTTTATGTGTCTGCTGTGTTTATTGCTTTGTCCTGTCCCACCCCACAAGGCCTTCCCACAATGTAACAATTTATACCTCCCCACCAAGGGTGCAGTCTGTGTTGCCTCCGACTGAACCTGGTGGCCCTTTTTAACCAGAATTAGGTACAAATGATGCTGAGTGACTTCCAAGGCTAGGTCATACAAAGAATATGGCTCCCTCCTGGTGCTTGCTCTTTCTTGCTCTTAGCACCAACACCATATTGCAGACACTACATGCAAAGAGAAGAGAAATAGAAATGCCAGGGTACCATTTGTGCTTGTTAAGATTTTAGACACATACAAAGACCGTGAGGACACTGTGTGGATGAGCTGAGCTTGCTAAGTGGTGGACAGCACTGGAAGATAACCTGGCTGAGCCATTTCACTGGGAGACCCCTGTCAGTAGCTTTAGGCTTTTTTCTCCTGGGGTACATATTTATAGAGAGGAAAAAGTCTTTCATCCTCTTTCCCAGAATATATAAATTTGATTGTTGCATCCTAGAAAAACAGAAAGAAAATGGACCTGGGGTATCTCACTGTTCAGCAGAGACTTCCACTTAATCCATCTATTTGTACTGTAGTGTTCCTTGTGTGTGTGAGTGTGTGTGTGAAGTCACTCAGTTGTGTCAGACTCTTTGCGACCCTGTGGACTGTAGCCCACCAGGCTCCTCTGTCCATGGGATTCTCCAGGCAAGAGTACTGGAGTGGGTTGCCATTTCCTTCTCCAGAGTGTTCCTTGGTCAAGGTCATTCGATAATAACAAGGATCTACTCTAGAGCAGAGGAAACTCTTACTCCATAGTCTGATGACCTATATGAGCAAATGAGCTGAAAATGAATGAATACATGTATATGAATGACAATAACTTTGCTGTACACCTGAAACCAATGCAGCATCATAAATCAATTATATACATATAGTTGATTTATAAGAGCCTAACTGCTTCTGGAAAAGGTCAGTTTTCATTACAGTCCCAAAGAAAGTCAATGCCAAAGAATGGTCAAACTACCGCACAACTGCACTCATCTCACATGCTCGAAAATAATGTTCAAAATTTTCCAAACCAGGCTTCAACAGTACATGAACCATGAACTTCCAGATGTTCAAGCTGGATTTAGAAAAGGCAGGGGAACCAGAAATCAGATTGCCAACATCTACTGGATCATTGAAAAAGCAAGAATGTTCCAGAAAATCATCTACTTTGCTTTATTGACTACACCAAAGCCTTTGACTGTGTGGATCACAACAAACTATGGAAAATTCTTCAAGAGATGGGAATACCAGACTATCTGACCTGCCTTCTGAGAAATCTATATGCAGGTCAAGAAGCAACAGTTAGAACTGGACATGAAATAACAGACTGGTTCCAAATTGGGAAAGCAGTACATCAAGGCTGTATATTGTCACCCTGCTTATTTAGCTTATATGCAGAGTACATCATGAGAAATGCTGAACTGGATGAACCACAAGCTGGAATCAAGATTGCCGGGAGAAATATCAATAACTTCAGATACGCAGATGACACTACCCTTATGGCAGAAAGCAAAGAAGAACTAAAGAGCCTCTTGGTCGAAAATGAAAGAGGAGAGTGAAAAAGTTGGCTTAAAACTCAACATTCAGAAAACTAAGATCATGGCATCAGGTCCCATCACTTCATGGCAAATAGATGGGGAAACAGTGGAAACAGTGAGAGATTTTATTTTGGAGGGGTCCCAAATCACTGAAGATGGTGACTGCAGCCATGAAATTAAAAGATGCTTGCTCCTTGGAAGAAAAGCATGCTAAAAATCAGAGACATTACTTTGCCAACAAAAGGTCCGTCTAGTCAAAGCTAAGGTTTTCCCAGTAGTCATTTATGGATTTGAGAGCTGAGCACTGAAGAACTGATGCTTTTGAACTGTGGTGTTGGAGAAGACTCTTAACAGTCCATTGAACTGCAAGGAGCTGCAACCAGTCCATCCTAAAGGAAATCAGTCCTGAATATTCATTGGAAGGACTGATGCTGAAGCTGAAACTCCAACACTTTGGTCACCTGATGCAAAGAACCAACTCATTGTAAAAGACGCTGTTGCTGGGAAAGATTGAAAGCAGGAGGAGAAGGGACAATAGAGGATGAGATGGTTGGCTGGCATCACCAACTTGATGGACATAAGTTTGAGCAAGCTCCAGGAGTTGATGATGGACAGGGAGGCCTAGCATGCTGCAGTCCATGGGGTTTCAAAGAGTGGGACACAACTGAGCAACTGAACTGAACTGAACTGCTTCTAAAGCAGAATTTTCTGTTTTCATCTTAACTTTCAACCCCACTTTCAAAGATACCTAAAATCCCAATTCTGGGTTTTTCTGGGGTTCTATACCATAACTCAACTTCTTTTGGGGCTTCCCCTATAGCAGGCTTAGTTTTCAGTTTTCTTAATTGTACTAAGTAAATTAGCATCCATTCTCTGATTTTCAGTTTCCAGAATTCTGTTATTGTCACCTCTTGTCATTTCTTTCTCTTTGTTTATGAGAGAGAAAAAAAAAAAATCCCATTACTATAATGTCAGTGAAGTGTCAGGAGAGGAAGGAAGTGAAAGTGTCCAGTTTACTATCTCTGAAGAGAGGTCATTTTTGATTTGCTCTTAAATCCTAACAGTAAGACTTCTGCTGCAGTCGTTCTCCTGAGTCTGCCCTTTCTAAGAACAGAAGTGACTCTAACCAACAGAGACAAAGGCCTCTCAGGAATCCCCACTTACGGGAACTTACTATAACGTTTGGCACGGTTGACTCCCCCGTGTTAAACTCTCTACTTTTATAGCGCTGCTCTCTCTCGTTCTCTTCTGACTCAGATTTCTCTTTCCCAGAACTCTTAACTGCCTTCTCTTTTTCTATATTACCTTAAATAGTGCTGTGTGCTAAGTTGCTTCAGTCGTGTCCAACTTTGTGATCCCATGGACTGTAGCCCGCCAGGCTCTTCTGTCCATGGAATCTTCCAGGCAAGAATACTGGAGCAGGTTGCCATTTCCTTCTCCAGGGAGTCTTCCCGGCACATGAATCAAAACTTTGGGTCTCTTACATCTCCTGAATTGGCAGGCAGGTTCTTTACCACTAGTACCACCTGGCATATGCTTATTCCCCAAAATAGGAAATAATTATATAATCTGTATTATGTTCCAGGCACTGTACTAAATAAGCATTTTGTTGTATTAAACAACCCATTTTACAGATGGAGAAACTGAGGCACAGAAAGATTGAGTAATGTGTCCAAAGTCCCAGTTTTTCCCTACTGTGCCTATTGCCTCTTCAAGTGTCATATCCTTGGTCTACCATCTTATTCATTCATACTTTTTTGTTTTATTCTCATCTACTTCTAAGGCTGGCTTGATCTGTCACATGTAGACAAATCTGAACTGTACATTTCTAGTCTCCCTTTCTCCTAAGCTATAGATTTGAGTCTCAAATATTTATTGAAAACCCCTTTTTGAACAATTCATTCCTACCTCAACATAAAAATATCCAAGGCCCAACTATCTCATTTTCACCATTCTTTTTTCAGAACAACTCAACCTGCTCTGTGTCATGCATATCAATTAATAGCAAGCATTCATCTCATCAGACAAACTAGAATATTGAGTCCATTCTGACTGCTCCCTTTCTCTTACCCTCTATGTGAAATTTACTGTGAAGACTGTTGTCTTCAAAAGTGAAAATGTTGATCACTCAGTCATGTCTGACTCTTTGCAACCCCATGGACTATGCCAGGTTCCTTTGTCCAAGGGATTGGAATTCTCCAGGTAAGAATACTGGAGTGGGTTGCCATTTTCTTCTCCAGAGGATCTTCCCAACCCAGGGATCGAACCCACATCTCCCACATTGCAGGCAGTTTCTTTACCATATGGTCCACCAGGGAAGCCTGCCATCCTCTGATCGGGCATCTGAATTCATTTCTTCATCATCCTTCGAATGTCATTGTTCAATTCTTACCTCCTGTTTATAACAGCTTCCTCCTAACTGGCTTCACTATCATCAGAATTGTTTTTCTAAATAACTAAGATCTGTTTGTTCTCTGTATTGAAGTTGGACAGGTAGGCTCCATGGGAGGGAAGGGTTCCTTACACTACAAAAGGCTAACAGAGAATCCCTTAAAGAATCATCCCATGTCTATGTTTATAGGTCAATAAACGCATACCAGGACAAGCTAAGAGCTGTGATGTTCCAAACCACTGATGATTAAGTACCAATCAGAAACTAAACTAAAGCAATCCTGGAGTCACAGAGATAAAAATAGATCTTTGTTTATTTATTTATAAATATTTATTTATTTTACTTTTTACTATTTATTTGGCTGCATCAGGTCTTAGTTGTAGCATGTGATCTAGTTTTCCTACCAGGACTCCAACCCAGACCCCCCACTTTGTGCATTGAAAGCATGAAGTCTTAGCCACTGGACCACCAGGGAAGTCCCTGGGCCTTCATTTATTTATTCAGTAATTAGTAACCGACCACCTATTTATTGTAAACAAACAGACATTCTTCTAGGAATTGGCACTGCAGCCTTGAGAAAGACGGATAAGTTCCCTTGTACCATGGAGTTTATATTCCATGGTACAAGTAAATAAGTTGAGATATCAGAAAGCAACAAGTAACATGCTGAGCATGAAGGCAGGATGATAAGGCCTTGAGCTGTTGCTCTGGGTGGCAAGGATTGGCCTGTCTGAGATGCTGGCTTTGGACACCAGTGTACCATGGCAGGCTCGGGCTCCCTGGCCCAGCATCGGAAAGGCCTAAGAAGAGCTCTGCCCTGAGAACAGTAGGCCCAGTGAGAGGAGCTCTGAAGTAGGCATCATGGGACAGATCCAAGGGACTCAATCAGTGGCCTAAGGCAAGACTCCCCCACTCTCTGGACCTCTAAGGTCCTTTCCACCACTAGCATTTCATTACTTGCCTTCTTGGGTCCTGGGTCCCCCAAAATAATCTTCTTCCATTACTACCTCTATTCTTCCAGTTTAGGACTTCAAATGCCAAGCCTAGCTGGACCTCTCCTCCATCTTCATAGAACCTTGCTTGTCCAGTGGTGGGGAGAGCACCAGGCAGCCAGGGCATAGGGTATGAATGCAAGAAGCAGCTCTTGGCAAACATGTGACTGGTGGGTTGCTTAACTCGACAAGGCTGGAGAATCTTGAGAGGCATCAGAAATGCAGAGAAGCTGCACTAACATTCAGTAAGACTGCCTTCTCCTGAAGGAGAGTAATCTCTGTCTGATTGAAGGATTACACATCTGTAAAGTAATATGTGAGCAAAATCTGAGTATTCAGAATGAAATTTTTAAATGAAGAACAACAAAAATGACTTTCTTTATATATATTTATTTATAAGTTATATATATGTACATATATATACTTTGTTACATATATCTATATAAGGCTGAGAGCCAAAGAACTGATGCTTTCAAACTGTGGTGCTAGAGAAGACTCTGAAAGACCCTTGGACAACAAAGAGATCCAACCAGTCCACCCTAAAGGAAATCAACTCTGAATATTCATTGAAAGGACTGATGCTGAAGCTGAAACTCCAATACTTTGGCCACCTGATGCGAAGAGCTAACTCATTGGAAAAGACCCTGATATTGGGAAAAATTGAGGGCAGGCAGAGTAGGGGAGGAAAGGGGATGAGAAGGTTGGATGGCATCATTGACTCAGTGGACATGAGCAAACTCTGGGAGTTAGTGAAGGACAGGGAAGCCTGGCATGCTGCACTCCATGGGATTGCAAATAGTTGGACATGACTGAGTGACTGAACAACAACAATATATATTTATATAAATATATATAACTTCACAGTAAATACAAATTTCAGAAGGAATTTTGCTTCATATAAACAAAATCAAAGAAGTTTCCAGCTTTGAAAATCCACTCAACAGTTGATCTTTCTCATGAATCATTTCTCCAGCTATTTTAGAAACAAAATGAAGACAGATTCACCAACAAATATGTTATGCAACTCTGTTTCTAAAGTTTCCAAATTCGCCTTACAGGTTTGAAATTAGCTCTTTTACATTTGTAGTTTCTTTTATTATGTCATTTTCACAAGCCTCAAAAAGATCCAATTATTCACATGAGTTGCAGAGGTAATTAAGGGCACTCTAGGCTATGATTTTCTCTCTCCATTGTGCATTGCTGAGTTGAAACATAAAGAGAGCATCTTGTTCTGCATTGCGCAGCAGACTAGGCCATGAGGAGGGAAAAACAGTGATTGCTGCCACATTTATGTGTTTATTTTTAAGAAGATTGAACTGAATTGTGTGTACATAAATACGAATTTTAAATTGATAAGAAGTCCAAAGGTATTTTAATTTCACAACTCTGGCTGGCAAATTGAAGGTATTACTGTGCGTTTAATCCAAAGTAACAACTTCTGTTTGTTCTCCCATCTAGGTAGTAAGCAGGGATTGCCATTCTTATTTTACA
Source organism: Redunca redunca (assembly GCA_006410935.1). Taxonomy (NCBI): domain Eukaryota; kingdom Metazoa; phylum Chordata; class Mammalia; order Artiodactyla; family Bovidae; genus Redunca; species Redunca redunca. Next base: position 187,389 of record SJYQ01002549.1, on the reverse strand, counting down.
GGCCAGGGAAAATGCCTAGGGAGAAAAGTGAGTTGTCAGAGGTCTCACAGAGTCTATAGCAGTGTTGGATGATAAATTATATTTTTATCTCCTGTTACCAATGCTTGAAAAATAATGAAAATGTTGAAGAGATGAAAGAAAAAAGAAAGAAATGAAAGGAAGTAAAAAGAGAAAAACTCAGTGAGTATTTGTTATTCTATATTGCTTACTTATTTATTGTCTGAGCCTCCAACTGGAATGTAAGTTCCATTAAGACAAATATTTTGTCTATCTCTTTTACTGCCCTATATATACTAGTACCTAGCATAGTGCCTGACACATAAAGATGCTCAATAAATATTGATGATGAGTTACTGAATAAAAGTTTCTCAGATTAATCCTGAATTATTTCACATGAAATGGATCATTTGAAAATGGCTAGATTATAAATCAGTGTTATTTTGATTTTTTATTTCAGTTTCAGATTAACAATGATAGAGAACTATTGGTCCATGAAAAGACATGAAGGAAGCTAAAATGCATTATCACTAAGAGAATAGAGAATAGAATCGCTGTGTGATTCCAACCACATGACATTCTGGGAAGTTATGGTGACAGTCAGAGATCAGGGGTCGTCAGGGTTTAAGGGGGCGGAAGGGCTGGACAGGCAGAACACAGAGCAGTCTGAAGGCAATGAAACTCTTGTACATGGTGCTATAATGATGAATATATGTCATACATTAAACAATTGTCCAAACCCATAGAATGTACAACATCAAAAGTAAGCCGTAATGTAAACTCTGAAGTGTGGTTGGTAATGATGTGTCAGGGCAGGCACATGTACCCTCAACTGGAGGGTGCTGCTGGTGGGAGAGGCTATGCACACGGAAGTAGAGCACATATGGGCGATTCCTATACAGTCCATTCAATTCTGCTCTGAAATATAGTCTAGTAAAAAAATTTTTAATTGAAGAATTTCAAAAAAAGTTTCCAAGTTGCCTCTGTCTGTGGTTCCTGTTCCTAGAGACAGTAACTTTATTTGTTTTTTCATTTTATTTATTTATTTTTTTTACTTTATTTTACTTTAAAATACTGTATTGGTTTTGCCATACATCAACGTGAATCTGCTACGGGTGTACACGTGTTCCCAATCCTGAGCCCCCCTCCCACCTCCCTCCCCATACCATCTCTCTGGGTCATCCCAGTGCACCAGCCCCAAGCATCCTGTATCCTGCATCAAACCTAGACTGGTGATTCGTTTCTTGGACAGTAACTTTAGTCTCTCTTTGTTCCATTGTTTTAACTTCATTGAAGGATGCTAACCTTCATTTCTGAGGTATCCTGGGACACTCCAAGTTTTTTGTCTGTATATTTTAAGTCAAACTATCTTAATTATACCCTCTTATTTTGAGAAAAGTCTGTCTAGTACATTTTTCATTATGATGTAAATTTTATTTACATAAATTACAAAGAATATATTTCCTGAAAATTTGTTAATATCAGCATTGTGAAATCACACTGATCTTTCTTACCTAGAAAAGGCTGAATTAGATTAGTGAGACATCTAAATTAGAAAGCATTCTAAAAGTAAATTCATCCTAAATTCTTTAAAACTGCATAAATTACATGAATGAGGGTAACCAAGTATTGTTCAGGAGATGGCTTTGACTAAATTAAAGGAATGGGGAAAAAACAGCTCTCATATATGTGAGGTAAACAAATGTCTCTCAAGAGCTTAAGGGATCTTAACATGTATACCCAGAGCCCTTAAGCATTGTTTAGACTCAGATGGCTTAGTACACTGTCTTCACAGGTTATTTCACTCTCAGTCCATCCTAATTCTTATATGTTGCATTGTTTATAATTTTAAAAATCTCTTTTCTGTGGCGGGAGAGAAGTTGTTAATTGAACAGAGAGACAAAAGGATAAACAGATAAGAAAAATGACTTGTGTATGTTTCCACAATTGAGTCAAGTATTTTCAACCACTGGAGTTTTCTCCCTATCGTTAAATTCAAATTGCTGAAAACTGAGGAATTCGGGAAGGTTATGTGGTAATTATTCTCCTGGTGTTCTCCTTATTTGAAATAAAAGTGTATTACTTTAGGTAATTTAAATATTTATATGTTATTATATGTTATGTATATATTAGACATACATAAGTATATGTATGTTTATACTTAGATATGAACGTAAACTAAGTAATAAAAAGGAAAACAATTAAAACTTGCTATGTACGTACATTAGAAATTAATTATGTGCCAATCCCTCAACCCTTGACTTTTGCACTTGCTGTTCTTCCTGGAATGTTCTTACTATCCTCGAACAGCTCCCATCCTCACTTCATTCAGATCTTAGATCAAACGTTGTTTCCTCAGAGCAGTCAGAGTGTCCTCTATCTACAAACGCACAATTTTCTCTACACTTCATCTTTCTTAAACCTACTTATTTTTTCTTTTTAAGCCTAAAGGGTGTGTTGCATTTTTTCTTTATATTATTTCAATTAACACCCTACACGTGATTTGCATGTCTCCTCCTACCAGAGTGTAAACTCTAAAAGTGAAATTTTTTGTTGATGGGCCCAGAAGAGTTTCAGAGACAGCAGTCACTCATAATTTTATTGAATGAATGAAAAAAAAATCACAGAAAAATAGTGATATTTCTCCTTAAACACCAAACAAGCTTTTTTTTTTTTTAGAAAGTGAACATTTTCCAATTTGAAAAAAAGAAAACAAGTCTCATAAAAAGCCAAAAAATAAGCATCAGAACCTCTAAACCTTTAACTGCACCTAACATAGACCTGACCTGGTATCATCCTTGTAAGAAAGTGTTTCTGCTAAATTAATGCTAAATTACTAAATTTAGTCAATCCAGTGAAAGAAATCTGTCTTAACTAGTTGTTTTTTGCATATAAAAAGCAACAGAGTATATAGTGGAACTTTTGTAACTTTGTTCTGTACCTTGAGTCTCCTGTAAATGTGTTATTTTACTTTTATAATTTAAAATTTTTAAAACAAACAAAACGGGTTGTTTGGTTATAGTTTTTAACCACTGATGTGACTTCAGGTAATACAGCCTTGAATCTGTAAATGAAAAACCCAGTGGCTCAAAGTTGGCCTATATGCTAACTGAATACACAAATATCCAATATTGTATATATGCTAATGCTAAGGATATCAAATCCCTGGCAATAGCATACTCACAGTCTAGGGGGGACGACTGGGAAATAAACAAGTATATACTGTCTAGCACAGTAAGTCTTGTCATCAGTGTGTGATTCCATATCCCCAGCTGAGCTTGTGTTCTCATGCACCCACACTGTGAGAGATTTGCTTCTTGTAGAGACTACTAAAGCCTGAACTGTCTGAAACTTGGCCTCAGATCACTGAAACCTCTGCAGAAATGGAAACAGAGCGGGAAAAACTCATTTCAAAACTGCAAGCAATTTTCTGGAGTATTTGACAGTACGTATGTGAGTCGCAGAGTTGGACTAGACTTAGCGACTGAACAACAACAAATATATGAGTCAGCATTTTCTTTTATTCTTGAAAAACCAGCAAAATGGGCCCTTCGGTTATGCAAATGAGAAGTTAAAAATCCAAATCAGGAAAGGTCATTTTTGAGAAACTGCCATTAGTGAGTGAAACTTCTGTTGCCGCAAAGTAAAAACAAGCAAAGATAACCTACTTAGTGCCTCCAACTGAATATCTCAGACTGAATGTAACTAAAGTGGAACTTAATTGCCTTTTCCTTCAAAAACCCCCTGAGCTCCACAGCCACCCCCAACTCCCTCCCATCCTCCAGTTCTCAATAAATAATACCACTGGTTAGCCAGTGTCATCCTTGGTTGTTCATTTCCTTTTCCATCAGATCCAATCCCTCAGCGAGTTCTGGCATCCCATCACCAAAACACATCTTGAGTCATCCACTTCTCTCTTGCTCCAGTGTCACCCCTGCGTCGAGCTGTCGTCACCTTTTGCTGGATCACTGTCACGCTTCTTCAGCTTCCACTCTTGCTCATCTCCAGTCCATTCTCCACTGAAGACCCACACAGAGCCTATTTTTTTTTTTATGTTTTACTTGGCAATTTCACTTTTCTATCTAAAAAATTTTATTTTTTTAGAGCAGTCACAGCAAAACTGAGTGAGTGGTGCAAGGAGTTTCCATACACCCCTCATTCTTGCACACATACAACCTCCCTCACTATCAGCGTCTCCCACCAGAATCAAATCTTTTACAATTGATGAACCAACATTGACGTATCATCATCACCCAAGTCCATAGTTTACATTAAGATTCACTCTTGGTGTTGTACTTTCTCTGGTATTGACAACTATGTATAAAGATACATCCACAATTATAGTATCCCATGGGCTTCCCAGGTGGAGCTAGTGGTAGAGAACCCGCCTGCCAAAGCAGGAGACATAAGAAAGGTGGGTTCAATCTCTAGGTCAGGAAGATCCTCTGGAGGAGGGCATGGCAACGCACTGCAATACTCTTGGCTGAAGAATCCTGTGGAGAGAGGAGCCTGGCAGGTTACAGCCCATAGGTTTGCAAAGAGTCAAACACTACTGAAGTGACAGCACGCGTGCACACACACATAGTATCATGTAGGATAGTTTCACTGCTGTACAATCCTCTATATTCCTCCTATTCATCACCCCCTTCCTACTAATAGACTGACAATCATTAGTCTTTATTTTTTTATAAGTAATTTTATTTATTTATTTTGGCTGTGCTGGGTTTCCGTTGCTGTGTGTGAGCTTTCTCTAGTTGCAGCAAGCTGGGGGCTGCTGTTCGTTGCGCTGCATGGGCTTCTCATTGCTGTGGCTTCTCTTCTTGCAGAGTCTGGGCTCTAGGGCAGCAGGATTCAGTGGGCTCTAGAGCACAGGCTCAGTAGTTACGGTGCACAGGCTTTGTTGCTCCACGGCACATGGGATCTTCCCAAATCAGGGATGGAACACGTGTCTCCTGCATTGGCAGCCAGATTCTTTACCACTGAGGTACCAGGGAAACCCTCCACTAGTTTTTTTAACTGTCTTCATAATTTTGCCTTCTCCAGAATGTCATAAATTTGAGATCATACAGTGTGTAGCCTTTCAGCTTGGCCTCTTTGACTTAGTAATATGAGTTTGAGATGCTTCCTTTACTTTTAAGGGTTTGATTGCTCATGTATTTTCAGTGCTGAATAATATCCATTGTTTGGATGTACCAGTAATTTATCCATTCACCAATTTAGGGACATTCTGTTTGCTTCCAAATTTTTGGCAATTATAAATAAATCTCCTACAGATACCTGTGTGCATATTTTTATGTGGACATAACAGTTCATTTGGATAAGTACCAAAGAGCACAATTTTTGGATTATATGGTAAAAGTAAGTTTAGTTTTGTAAGAAACTACCAAATTGTTTTTGCATTCTCACCAGCAATGAATGAGAGTTCCTACTGCCTCATATTCTCATCAGCATTTGATGCTATCAGTGTTTTGGATTTTGGTCATTCTAATAGATGTACAGAAGTATCTCACTGTTGTTTTGATTTACAATTCCCTAATGATAAATGATGTTAAATATCTTTTCGCATGCTTACTTGCCATCTGTACATCTTTTCTGGTGAGATATCTGTTCAGGTCTTTGACCCAGACCTATTTTTTAGGTGAGTTGTTCATTTTCGTATCACTGAATTTTAAGAGTTCTTTGTATATTTTGGATGAAATGAAGTGAAAATTGCTCAGTCGTGTCCAACTCTTTGAGACTCCATGGACTATAGAGTCCATGGAATTCTCCAGGCCAGAACACTGGAGTGGGTAGACTTTCCTTTCTCCAGGCAATCTTCCCAACCCAGGGATCCAACCCAGGTCTCCCACATTGCAGGCAGATTCTTTACCAGCTAAGCCACAAGGGAAGCCCATATTTTGGATAATTGTCCTTTATTAGAATTGTCTTTTGAAATATTTTTTCCTAGTCTGTGTCTTATCTCCTCATTGCCTTGACAATGTCAAGAAGTTTTCATTTTAATGAAGTCTAGTTTATCAATGTTTTCTCTTGCCTTTGGTGTTGTATCTAAAAAAGTCTTTGTATCTAAAAACTCATCTAGATTTTCTCCATGTTATCTTCTAAGAGTTTTACAGTTTTGAACTTAAAGTTTATGTCTATGATCTATTTCAAGTTAATTGCTGTGAAGAGAGTGAGGTCTGTGTCTTGATTCATTACTTTGCATGTGGATGTCCAGTTTTTCCAGCACCATTTGTTAAAAAGACTGTCTTTGTTCCATTGTGTTACTTTTACTACTTTGTCAAGTATCAGTTGGCTGTATTTATGTGGGCCCATTTCTGTTCCATTGATCTATTGTCTATTCTGTTGCCCATACCACACTATCTTGATTACTCTAACTTTATATTGTTGTTGTTGTTTAGTCGCTAAGTGGTGTCTGACTCTTTTGCAACCCCATGGACTTTAACCTGCCAGGCTCCTCTGCCCCTGCCCATGGGATTCTCCAAGCAAGAACACTGGCATGAGTTGCCATTTCCTCCTCCAGGGGCTCTTCCCAACCCAGGGATCGAACCTGCATCTTTTGCATTGCAGACAGATTCTTTACTGCTGAGCCACCAGGGAAGTAAGTCTTAAAGTTGGGTAGTGTCAATCCTCCAACAAAAGGAGTTTTTGGAAATGTAATTGTGTTTTAAAAACAAATCCTTCAAAGACTTCTTCTTTTCCTTAGAATGAAGTCCAAATATTTAACAAAGCTTCCAAGGCCCTTTGCCAACCTCTCCATTTCTGTGTTTTTTTCTGTGTTATTCCTCAGTCATAGGGCACTTCTTTGCTTCTGGAAATGTCTCTGCTCCATCACACCTCAAGGCCTTCACAAACACTGTTTTTGTTGCAAGAAATATTCTTTCCAACCTGCCACCATCTCCCCCCCAACCCCTTATTTCCCTGCACTAGGCTAACTCCTTCTTATCCTTTGGGAGCATCTCATCTCAGGACATCTTCCTTGATCTTCTTGACTGGGTCAAGCCCCCATGTTACATGTTAGCATTTCATTGTATTTTCATTTTTAGCATATATTAAGTCACGATTGATTGAATCTTTGTGTAGTAATTTTGCATAACGGATATTCCTACTAGGTTGTAATCTCTTTGAAGTGAGAAACTTTTTCATGCTATTTATTGTGGTCTCTCTGGCACAAACCCTGGCACACAGAAGGTGTTAATAACTGCTAGTTGTGCGAGCGAATAAAACCTCTAACCCATATCACATAATCATATATACACTGAAACAATACGAGTGTGTTTCAAACAAGATCTGTCAGTTTTTTCAATACTAGAATTTGTTCACAAAGGTATATCATGTTCTTATAATTAGGTAACATAAAAAAAGCTTTATTTTGAATTTCTAGCTTATAAAATGACTACAGCTATAATAAAAAGTCTGATAATATTCGTTTCTTTTTTCCTCTGAAGTAGATATTTTGCAAAAGAGAAAATTATTCCCAATTTTAACACTGGTGTTAGATGTTCTGGGCATCCTAGGAAGAGCCCAACAACCAGACTTTTGTTAATTATATAAGAAGCAGGGCCCCAAATAATACTTAGGTGGTATTTTTGCCTATGGAGACAGAAAAAGAAACTAGTTGGGGGAGAATGATTTTCTTTGTTCTGACTCTTTAATACCTTCTATATTTTCCTCAGCCAAATAAATGTATAATCCTCAGCATTAACTGATCTTGGAATGTGAATACCACTGACTTTAATTTTTAATAAGGATTACGCTTAAGCAGGTACTATATTAAAATGCAGCTTTAGAGGAAACCTTTAAAGTTTTATTAAATATTGTAAATAACTTTTTGAACTATCAACTTGAGAAGGAAGGTCAGCCAGCCTCTTGGAATTGTTCTTGGAATTAGTGGTGGGAATAGGTTCTAACATAGTTCAAATCTTGTGCAAATTCTGCAAATAGCAGAGAATGTGGTCCTATAGTAGATATTCTTTAGGGGAGTAAAGAGAATAGTTTAGAATAGTAAGAGGATAGAAGAGAATAGTTCTATTGCCTTGTCAGGCAAAGGAGACCACAGTGGATTAATGGCCTCAAAACTGTGTGTCCCGACTTTTTAAAGGTTATCTTTAGCTGAACTTGTAGACATGAAGAATAGAATGATGGTTACCAGGACCTGGTGGGTGGGGGAATTGAAAAGTTGTTGTTAAAGAATACAAACTGGCAACATGAAGATGAAAGTCTTGGAAACCTAAGCACAGCATAGTTAGCAATACTGTATTATAAACCTCAGAGTTGCTAAGAGACTAGACCTTAAATGTTCTCACCACAAAAAAAAGAAATGATAATTATGTGAGGTGATAAAGGTGTTAGCTAACACTACTATGGTAAGCAAGCATGTTGCAGTATACAAATGGACCAAGCCAACACACTGTACACTTAAACTTACAAAGTGTCATATGTCAATTATATCTTATTTTTTTCTAAAACCTATGTTCAGTAAGGAAATATTATGTTAAAGCTTCAATTTAGCAGCATTCTAAATAACTTCTAAAAATGTTTCTATGATTGAAGGGTGGTGCAAATATCAGCTGGAAAAAGGAATGGCTACCCACTCCAATATTCTTGCCTGGAGAATTCCATAGACAGAGCAGCCTGGTGGGCCACAGTCTCTGAAGTCCCAAAGAGTCGGACATGACTGAGCAACTAACACTAGAAATAGGATGACTTTTATTAAAATATTGTGTTCATTCATCCATCCATTCATCAAATATCTTGAGAAATCTGTATGCAGGCCAGGAAGCAACAGTTAGAACTGGACATGGAACAACAGACTGGTTCCAAATAGGAAAAGGAGTACGTCAAGGCTGTATACTGTCACCCTGCTTGTTTAACTTATATGCAGAGTACATCATGAGAAACACCGGACTGGAATAAACACAAGCTGGAATCAAGATTGCCGGGAGAAATATCAATAACCTCAGATATGCAGATGACACCACCCTTATGGCAGAAAGTGAAGAGGAACTAAAAAGCCCCTTGATGAAAGTAAAAGAGGAGAGTGAAAAAGTTGGCTTAAAGCTCAACATTCAGGAAATGAAGATCATGGCATCCGGTCCCATCACTTCATGGGAAATAGATGGGGAAACAGTGGAAACAGTGTCAGACTTTATTTTTTTGGGCTCCAAAATCACTGCAGATGGTGACTGCAGCCATGAAATTAAAAGACGCTTACTCCTGGAAGAAAAGTTATGAACCACCTAGATAGCATATTCAAAAGCAGAGACATTACTTTGCCGACTAAGGTCCGTCTAGTCAAGGCTATGGTTTTTCCAGTAGTCATGTATGGATGTGAGGGTTGGACTGTGAAGAAGGCTAAGCGCCAAAGAATTGATGCCTTTGAACTGTGGTGTTGGAGAAGACTCTTGAGGGTCCCTTGGACTGCAAGGAGATCCAACCAGTCCATTCTGAAGGAGATCAGCCCTGGGATTTCTTTGGAGGGAATGATCCTGAAGCTGAAACTCCATTACTTTGGCCACCTCATGTGAAGAGTTGACTCATTGGAAAAGACTTTGATGCTGGGAGGTATTGGGGGCAGGAGGAGAAGAGGATGACAGAGGATGAGATGGCTGGATGGCATCACTGACTCGATGGACATGAGTCTGAGTGAACTCCGGGAGTTGGTGGTGGACAGGGAGGCCTGGTGTGCTGCGGTTCATGGGTCGCAAAGAGTCGGACACGACTGAGTGACTAAACTGAAACTGAACTGAAAAGTGCACAATGTCTGGGGATTTCCTGGTAGTCTAGTTGTTAGGATGCAGTGCTTTCAACTGTCTTGGGTCTGGGTTCAATCCCTGGTCGGGGAATTAAGGTCCTGCAAGCCGCAAGGTATGGCCAAAAAAGAGAGGAAAAATAAAAGGCCATGTCCCGTCCAAGGTACTGGGGATATATACCACAAATAAAGTAGAAAAAGATTCCTTCCCTTGGAAGATTATTCTAGTAGGTGCATGGTCAGTCACTTCAGTGGTGTCCTCCTCTTTGCAACCCTATGGACCGTAGTCTGCCAGGCTCCTCTGTCCATGGGATTCTCCAGGCAAGAATACTACAGCAGGTAACCATGCTTTCCTCCAGAAGATCTTTCTGACCGAGAGATCAAACCACAGTCTCCTATGTCTCCTTCACTGGCAAGTGAGTTCTTTACCACTAGTGTCAGGAAGTGGTAAAGCCCCATTCTAATAGAGGAGACATCAAATTAACCATCAATATAATCAGCAAATTATGGACTATTAATTCATTTAAAATATTTATTGAATATTTAGAAGGCCAGCAGTAAACAAATCAGACAAAGATTTCTATCCCCGGGCCTTTCATCTTCTAAGAAAGGGAGATTGATGGCAACCACAACAAATAAGTAAATTATATAGCGCTTTAGGAATAGTTGAAACTGATCAATCTAAATTGAAAAGAGGAAATAGTTGAAATATATTTTATTTTTCTCCAAAGTTTTCAGAAGTTCTGCATACTTTCAAAATAAAAGCTGTTCATTTTTAAAGAAATTTTCTACAAACAATGGTTAGTCATGAGATCTTTTATTAATAATAGGTATATTCATTGAGTCATTGCTCCATTTATTTCAAAATCATGTATCAAGGGCTTATTTGACACAGAAGACGGCCCCAAATAATGTGGACACTATCTGTGCCCTCATCGGCAAATATTTTATATTCATTCCAGAATTTCATGGAAAAGACATGGATTTGAAAAAGCATGGGTCTGCATAGCGCATTTACCCTAAAGTTTATGACAATTTTCTAAAGACTTCTCCCCTATTTGTTTTATCAACTGAAAAGCTCCTGAAATGCAAAACAAATCTTTGCTACTGTCAATGTTGTTTTGCTTTCACTCTGACCAGGAAACCTTTGGTACCCCTTATTGAACATGAAGTCGCTCAGTCGTGTCCGACTCTTCGCGATCCCATGGACTGTATCCTACCAGGCTCCTCCCTCCATGGGATTTTCCAGGCAATAGTACTGGAGTGGATTGCCATTTCCTTCTCCCAGGGATCTTCGCAACCCAGGGATCAAACCTGGGTCTCCCACATTGTAGACAGATGCTTTACCATCTGAGCCACCAGGGAAGTCACCCCTTATTGAAGATGTGTCAACTGAGTCACTGAGGAAGGTACCAGAAAAGAGATTCCTGCTGCACACTCCTCAGGAAGGCAGACCCATTAAGAAACTGTAGTTTCGACGAGAATTTCAAGAACCACCTCTGTGATCTCCTTTCAACTCTAGGTCCATGTCATATTCTTAATGTCATTATTGTAGTTCAGTCGCTAAGTTGTGTCCAACTTTTTGCAACTCCATTAGCTGTAGCACGCCAGGCTCCTCTGTCCTCCACCATCTTCTGGAGTTTGCTCAAATTCATATTCATTGAGTTGGTGATGCTGTCTAACTAGCTCATCCTCTGCTACCTCTTTCTTCTTTTGCTTTCTATCTTTCTCAGCATCAGGGTCTTTTCCAAAAAGTTAGCTCTTTGCATTAGGTGGGTAAAGTACTGGAGTTCAACTTCAGCACCCTTAATGTTCCAGTGTTCAAGGGAAAGTTATTTTAAGGAAGAAAATACACCATATCTAATATCTTAATATGTCATAAAATGTCCCAAAGATTTTTGTGGTGGAAGATGTTCTTTTTGCTGGCTTAGAGTTTCATCCCCCTTCCCCAGGTTCTAGCACCCCGCTTTTCCTTTGGCAAACCACCCACTCATTCCACATCCCTTGGCCAACCAGTGTGCCTGGGACCTGAGCCAGGCTGATTCTCCTGCAATTTGAATCTTTATCAAGGTGACTCAAGGTCAGGAAACATTTGTAGTCAAGACTTTCTGATGGTGGAGCCCTGGAGAAATCACCCATTCTTTCTTGTCATCTAGATCACCAACCTTAATTGAATTACCACTTATATTCTTCCAGTAAAATTCCCTTTTACTTAAATATGCCTAAATTGACTTCTGTTGCTTGTGACCAAAGAATCCTAATATACCTACTCATATAAATAGATCGAAGAATGTATTAAATAATTATTAGACCTTTAAAAGTACGTTTGTTGAGACCAACAAAAATGAGAATTCGTTGTGTTTTTCTTTGAGTCATTCAGAAGTTCACTTCTCAGGACATAAAAACAGAGTTCAAATATATATGCAAAAAGCATAACTTTTTTAATGTATTGAGAAAAACTGTATTCTCTTAAAAAACCATTATTTTATAAAAGGATATGTAAATAGACTGGCATTTTTATGTAAAATTGTTAATGTTCAAATAAATTCCATAATGCTTATAAATTCCAGTTTCCAAAATAAGATACTTAGAGCAGAAATAAAATGAGTCACTGTTATAGCTGACTTTGAGAGCAGTTGCCATATTACCTGCATTATTAAAAAAGGCCAATTTATGTATATATGTGTGTATAGATACATATATTTACATCTGTACAAAAACAATACCTACTTATTCTACTTTTAGGCACCCATTCCTTGAGGATGGAGTCTTTAATTATGATTGGAAGCCTTTTCTTTCTGATAACTGTTAAAGAGGAAGCAGGGACTTCCCTGGTGGTCCAGTGTTTAAGACCCCGGCCTGCCAGTGCAAAGGATGAAAGTTTGATCTCTGGTCAGGGAACTAAGATCCCACATGCGGCACTATGCAGCCAAAACTTTTTTTTTTTAATTGAAATAAAATAAAAAGGAAGCAAATTAGATCCAGGTGCACCTCAATCAACATAACCCTGATTATATTGATCATATGAATCTCAGTTTTTAATTTCTGGGCTGGAACAATGTTTTGATAAATCAGGTAAGTTTTACAAACTTCAGAATATATTGTTGATGGTGAAAATGTGGCTAAATAATAATAAACACACTAATTTGATGACTTTTTATAGATAGTGTTTCATAGTTTCAAATCTTTTTGTATACTGTACTCATCAGGTTTGGAGCAAACAACAACAACAACAACAACAGAATTTCCTGAGAAGATTCAATGAAAAGAATTTAATGAAGGGACTATTTACAGAGGTTGTAGACAAGTTATAGAGCAAACAAGTGATGTTGAGGCAGTCAGAGACAAGCAAGAGGAGAAATCCATTATTTTCCCTAAAACCTAAGGGCTAAAAGATGAAAACAATGTTACCAGAGCCCCATGCAAAGTTAAGAGCCCAAGAAGAGGGGTCACCCAGCTGATGCCAAAGATATAGTACGGAAGATGTGATAGAAGGCAGAATAAGCTTTATCCTTCTTCCCACCTTCTGATCTACTGAAACAAAGCCCAGATGGCAAGAGAGCCCTGGCAGTGCAGTTAGTAGGAGACAGCAAATCCTTAGGGCACAGAGAAAGCAGAGGAGAGGGCAAATGTGTTTGTAGGAAAAACAAGAGAATAGCCAGCCACATATATTAACTCAGAATAGAAGAGGCTCAGAGAGATTAAGTGCCTGATTAAATTTACACAACTCATAATCCCTGATCTGAGGCTTAAATACAAGTTTCCAAAACCTCCAAAGCCAGCAGTTTTTTGCAATATGCATGAAAATGAAAGTGAAATTCACTCAGTCGTATCCGACCGTTTGCGACCCCATGGACTATACAGTCCATGGAATTCTCTAGATCAGAATACTGGAGTGGGTAGCCATTCCCTTCTCCAGGGGATCTTCCCAATCCAGGGATCAAACCCAGGTGTCCCACACTGCACGCAAATTCTTTACCAGCAATATGCTTAGTTAATGGCTTAGCTGCTAATGATTGGAAAGTACTGTGTTGTTTAGGTCAAAAATAATATTGTGTTTCAAACTAAGTGACTTCAATGAAGGTCCCTAAGGAGGTCCTTTGCTGCATATCTACCATAAGAATTTGACTCACGAGGCAAGATTGTCTGATGAATCTGGTAAAAACAGTGATGATGACTGTCCTGTCCTGGTGAGGTCAACAGAGGGACACGGGGAGTCATGGGAGCAACAGAGGAACAAGGTAGCAAAGAGGAGGACCTTGATGGCTGGCGGAGGGAAGCATCGCTAGGGTGGTTTAAGAGCTTGGTCATAGGAGGCAGCCAGCCTGAGTCTGAATCCTCTCCCTCTCTCTCTCTCACTATCTGGAGGGCATACGTGCTTGCTAAATCGCTGCAGTTGTGTCCAACTCTTTGTGACCCTATGAATTGTAGCCCACCAGGTTCCTCTGTCTATAGGGTACTTCAGACAAGAACACTGGAGTGAGTTGCAGGCGCTCTTCACGGGGATCTTCCAGGCGCAGGGACAGAATCTGTGTCTCTTATGTCTCCTGCACTGGCAGGCAGGTCCTTTACCACTAGCATCACATGGGAAGCCCCACTATCTGGGATATTGGGTAATTAATCTAAGTCTCCATTTTGTCATGTATTGTGACTAAACAAACCTCCTAGGGTTGATATGAGGACTAAAATACTGCTTGTAAAATGCGTAGAATATGCTTGATGTAGTAGTTCTAATTAGCATTAATATTATTGGGCTCTTGATGTGCTATTTTATCCATAAAACAGACTTAAGGTAGATCTTACTATCCCTCATTTTACAGATATGGAGATTGAGACTCAGAGAATGCTTTTCCTAAGATCACCCAGTGCTAAGATCGGAATTTAAAAGCACATGAATCTATTCCATTATTCAGTTCCAGGCAAGATGGGGTTCCAATAGTTTTCCTGGTGGAGGCTCAGGCCAGAGCTTTTAAAGTATGCCTACACAGGCTTTTTTCTTGAATTTCTCAATAAAATTGATGCAATGTGGGGTACATGAGCTATACACCCCTTTCTTGTTATTGCTCTCATCAGCTTGTTTTGTCCGTTGTTGACATTTCAGGGCTAGCACCAGCGATGTTACTGTTTTTTAAATAAAGTCCAGCTTGCCCTTGAGGAATATGCCTTTCACCAGGGGATAATTGGTTTAGAATCCCGATACCTTTATTTGTCATCATGTGGAGCTGATTTGCAAGGAACATGGCTTTGATGCTTGAGGACTGGCATTGCGCCAAGAAGTCATTGTTGGGGAGTCTGACTGTTTGATGTTAAGATGCAATCTGCTGAGGGGCTGACTAGGCCTATTAATAGGAGTTCAAGCACAGTGTCACAAGCTTAACTAGGAGGGCCTGGAAAAAGAGGGCTGAATAATGATTCTGAGAGCCAGGAGGTGTTACTGGACAGGACAATGTGACCGCGACACCATGATAAGAACTCACGAAGACATCTGAAATGTGTCAGCAGTTCCTCTGCACACCAACTCTCACTCAAACACAGTTTTGGGCACTGACACAGCATGGAACGTCACAATTAGGTGTCCATCTTTCCCACAAAATAGAGATCTTAGAGGCAGCGATTATGTCATTAATTCAAAAAGCATTAATCGGGGGTCTTTTGACACTGCCAGGCATTGTGCGAGGAGTCTTATTCATCTTTGTACCCAGCACGTCATCCAGAGGCAAGCACATGGCAAGCATTCAATAAGTGCCATGGGTAAAATATGACTCACTGAAGGGCTAAATACAAACACTGTGGTCATGGGCACTTGAATGCACTTTCTCAAAATTTGCTGTAATATCCAGACTTTTTGAATTAAGAAAGTCATCCTGTGGCAGCTATGACAACTGTTTAATGTGTCCCTGTTTATCTTGTATTTAAGGGCTAAAACATTCCAATTGAATAAATATTTGGTTATTTAATAGTGAAATCTATATTTGGCAATATCAATTAAAGTATAAACTCAATACCTGAACAAAACATAAATCATTTCTTGATGATGAAAAGGCAATGTGTATCTTACAGCTATAATAAGGAAGCATTTACCGTTGTACAGCCTCTAGCTGTACATAGGGTTAAGAGCTTAGATTAATAAATGCTATTCCTTTTAACAATATTTCTTTTTTATAATCAATTAATGACACATAATTATGATGAGACCCCAAGACTATAGTCAATAATTTTTAAAATTATTACGATAAAAGAAAATACTGTACTAAGTTTTATTTTTAAAGGCAAGAGAAACTAACTCTACTAAATTAAGTATTTAAAAAACTCATTTGAAATACAATGATGAACTACCAACAAAATGAAAAGGCAACCTACTGAATTGGAGAACATTCTTGCAAATTATATATCTGATAGGATCTTAATATCCCAAATATATAAAGAATTCATACAACTCATTAGCAAAGAAACAACCCAATTAAAAACTGGACAGAACACTTGAGTAGACTAGACGGACCTTAGTCAGCAAAGTAATGTCTCTGCTTTTGAATATGCTATCTAGGTTGGTCATAACTTTTCTTCCAAGGAGTAGGCGTCTTTTAATTTCATGGCTGCAATCACCATCTGTAGTGATTTTGGAGCCCCGAAAAATAAAGTCTGACACGACATGGTTTCCACTGTTTCCCCATCTATTTCCCATGAAGTGATGGGACCGGATGCCATGATCTTCATTTTCTGAATGTTGAGCTTTAGGCCAACTTTCTCACTCTCCTCTTCCACTTTCATCCAGAAGCTTTTTAGTTCCTCTTCACTTTCTGCCATGAGAGTGGTGTCATCTGCAGATGTGAGCATTAGAGAAATGTAGATCAAGACCACAGTGAGATGGTACCTCATACCTATGAAAATGGGTATTATCAAAAAGACAATAATGAAAAGTGTTGACAATAATGTTGAGAGAAGAGAAGACTTGTGTACTGTTGGTGAGAATATAAATCGGTGCAACCACTGTAGGGAACAGTATGGAGGTTCACTCAGCAACTCCACTTCTTGTATTTATCTTAAAAAACCAAAAACACTAAATAAAAAAGATACATGCATCCCCATGGTAATTGCAGCATTATTTGCAATAACCAAGACATGGAAACAATTTAATTTCCATCAAGGGACAATGAATAAAGAAAATGCAGTTTATGTATACATAGGCTATGGTTTTTCCAGTGGTCATGTATGGATGTGAGAGTTGGACTGTGAAGAAAGCTGAGCGCCAAATAATTGATGCTTCTGAACTGTGGTGTTGGAGAAGACTCTTGAGAGTCCCTTGGACTGCAAGGAGATCCAACCAGTCCATCCTAAAGGATATTGGTCCTGGGTGTTCGTTGGAAGGACTGATGCTGAAGCTGAAACTCCAGTACTTTGGCCACCTCATGCGAAGAGGTGACTCATTGGAAAAGACTCTGATGCTGGGAGGGATTGGGGGCAGGAGGAGAAGGGGACGACCAAGGATGAGATGGCTGGATGGCATCACAGACTTGATGGACGTGAGTCTGAGTGAACTCTGGGAGTTGGTGATGGACAGGGAGGACTGGCATGCTGTGATTCATGGGATCGCAAAGAGTTGGACACGTCTGAGCGACTGAACTGAACTGAACTGATTTATAGGAATATTATTCAGTCATAAAAAAGAAGGAAATTTTGCTATTTTCAACATCAGGAGTGGACCTCAAAGGTATTATGGTAAGTGAGATAAATCATACAGAGATAAATACTGTATGATCTCCTTTATGTGTGCAATCAAAAAAAAAAAAAGGAAGACAAAATACCCAAGCTTACAGATACAGAGATCAGCGGTTGCCAGAGACTGGGGTGTAGGAGAAATGAGGGAAAGGGCTCAAAAAGATAAAAATGTCACAAAATAGATGTCACAGGGATGTAATATGCAGTATGGTGACTATAGCTAATGAAACTGCATTGCATATTTGAAAGTTGCTAAGGAAGGAGTCTTCTCCAACACCACAGTTCAAAAGCATCAATTCTTCGGTGCTCAGCCTTCTTCACAGTCCCTCTCTCACATTGATACATGACCACAGGAAAAACCATAGCCTTGATTAGATGGACCTTAGTCGGCAAAGTAATGTCTCTGCTTTTGAATATGCTATCTAGGTTGGTCATAACTTTTGGAAAAGACTCTGATGCTGGGAGAAATTGGGGGCAGGAGGAGAAGGGGATGACAGAGGATCAGATGGCTGGAGGGCATCACTGACTCTATGGACATGAGTCTGAGTGAACTCTGGGAGTTGGTGATGGACAGGGAGGTCTGGCGTGCTGCGATTCATGGGGTCTCAAAAAGTCGGACACGACTGAGCGACTGAACTACCTAACTAAAGGAAGGAGTAGATCTTAAAAGTTTTCATCAGAGGAAAACCTTTTTTTTTGTAACTATGCAAGGTAGTGGCTGTTAACTAGATTTATCATGATGATCGTTTTGCAATGTAAACAATATTGAATCATGATGTACGTCTGAACCAATACATTGTTATATGCTGATTACACCTCAATTTTAAAAAATCAGCCAAGGAAGCTTAGACAGCAGAAATCACAGCTGACGATATGCTACAGGAGCTGTATGGATTGGCTACCCTTGGATGCTGGCTACAAAGAATGTCTAAACAGTTTCCATGATATGGAGCTGGAGTCCACAGGGGCTGAATGAAACCACTGTCACAGAACAGCAGCTCTGATGCCAGGGCATGGAAGAAGAGAGGGTCAGACCCCCCTGAGCTACTGTAACAAGAATGTGGGCTCTGCCTCTCATAAGCCTTATCCATTGAGGGAGTCAAAAGACATAATGTCCATTATATAAACTGGGTGATTTTAAAACAAATCCAAGGTATATTGTTTGTTATAAACCTTAATTATAAAAGGGCTTCCCTGGTAGCTCAGCTGGTAAAGAATCCACCTGCAATGCAGGAGACTTGGGTTCAGTCCTTGGGTTGGGAAGATCCCCTGGAGAAGGGAACGGCTACCCACTCCAGTATCCTGACCCGAAGAAATCCATGGACTGTATGGTCCATGGGGTTGCAAAGAGTCAGACACGACTGAGTAACTGTCACTCACTTATTCTCCCCAAAATGTAAAACTGCAAAATCATCTAATCATATCATTGATAAAAGTTAGAGTTCACAAAGAATAAAGCAATTCTTCTCACTTCTCTGAGCAAAATTTGATTGAAATAATGTTTTGACTTTTAGTGAATCTTGGAAGGAAGAGTTTAGCTTTTATGGAATTATTGTATATTGATATATTTCAATGCAGTAGACATGATTACTTTCTATGATGTGGAAAGTACCACTTATATTTTTAAGTGATTCAACAGACTTGAATTTCCTAGAATTAGGAGCAACCTCTGACTGTGCTGATTCTTGGTCCCCAGATGTAAGAATTACTCTTCATTCCAAAATCAACTAAGGCAGGTAGTATTGACTAGAATCACCAGTCCAGTTGTCAACGTGAAGCCTGGGTCTGAGTCTCAATGTGGAGAGCCTGCATATCTGGTGTACCTAGAAGTAGGCCTGGGAGCAGGGAGCTGCTGAACTTTAGCATTCCCTGAATTTTTGCGCTTGTGTCTCACTTTCCTTGTCTAACTCTCCATCCACCCCCAAGGACTAGAGCTCAACCCTGAATATCAACTTTTAATTACCTATCTCTTATCAATCCTCTCCCTCAGTCCTGTTCTCCGTGCCCCTTGGATATTGGGGTGCATCAGGAATTGCCAGAGAGATATGATACTACTGCCCTCCCTGACTTTTAGCACCATTTCCACCTCATCCTCTTTTATTTAGCTTTAGGAGCTATGACAGAGGTCTGCAATAGACCTATTTTAGGTAGAGTTACTTTGCAACACCCAATCGGGATACTACAGACTGAATGGTGTCCCCCCAAAATCGATACATTGAATTCCTAACTCAGAATGTGACTGTAGTTGGGAGGAGGCCTTTAGAGAGGTAATTAAGTTAAAATGAGGCCCTTAGGATGGGACTGATGTTCCTATAAGATTAGGACACAGGGCAAGACATCAGGGAACAACATTCATAGAGAGCATCATGATGGCACAGGAGGCCATCTGCAAACCAAAGAGAGAGGCCTTAGGAAAAGCCAAACCTGCCATCATCTTGATCTTGGACTTCCAACTTTCAGAACTATTGGAAAACTAATCCCTAGTCTTTGAGCAACCTCAATCTCTGGAATTTTGTTACAGCAACCCTAACAAATTTACAGAATGGAAAACTTTTGAGGATGGCAAAATAGATGGGGAAACAGTGGCTGACTTTATTTTCCTGGGCTTCAAAATCACGGCACATGGTGATTGCAGCCATGAAATTAAAAGACACTTACTCCTTGGAAGGAAAGTTATGACCAACCTAGATAGCATATTGAAAAGCAGAGACATTACTTTGTCAACAAAGGTCCGTCTAGTCAAGGCTATGGTTTTTCCAGTGGTCATGTATGGATGGGAGAGTTGGACTATAAAGAAAGCTGAGCACCGAAGAATTGATGCTTTTGAACTGTGGCGTTGGAGAAGACTCTTGAGAGTCCCTTGGACTGCAAGGAGATCCAGCCAGTCCATCCCAAAGGAGATCAGTCCTGGGTGTTCATTGGAAGGACTGATGTTGAAGCTGAAACTCCAATACTTTGGCCACCTGATGCAAAGAGCTGACTCATTTGAAAAGACCTTGATGCTGGGAAAGATTGAGGGAAGGAGGAGAAGGGGACGACAGAGGATGAGATGGTTGGATGGCATTACAGACTCAATGGACATGGGTTTGGGTAAACTCCGGGAGTTGGTGATGGACAGGGAGGCCTGGCGTGCTGCAGTTCATGGGATCGCAAAGAGTCGGACACGACTAAGCGACTGAACTGAACTGAACTGAAGGGATAGTTATCAGTAAATAAGCAGAGACAACAAGTTAAATTGGGGTTGTTCTTGACAAATCAGGATTGAATACTCAAGTCAATGTTAAGCTCTAGGATAGCCTGCCCCAAGGAGAGGATGGGAGAAAGGAAATGGAAGTTATTTTAGGCTAAGGGAGCTGTTGAGCAACAAACCACCTGGGTATGTTTAAAAAATATCCTTGTGAGGTTTATGTTTTCAAAAGACCACACTGGTAGCATGTGGCAGAGTGATTATTGGCAGAGGGATTATGGAGGGAGACTGAAGCAGGAGGATATTGTAAAGTCTTGAAAAAAAGATGATGAGAACTTGCCTGATGTATGGGAGTTACAAAGGGGCTGGTAGGAGAGACAGATGCAACGAACACGAAGAAAACAGAATAGGCCCTGGTCACAGAGTAAATACATACACGAGAAGAGAGAGGTCAAGAAAACAAATTTCAATGTGGATGACTTAGTCAATGAATATGTCATTTACTGAGACAGAAAATAAAGATCAAGTTTGGAGAGGAACTTACAGGCTCTTTCTGAAATTGTTAATAGGTTTGTATAATTTTTAGGTTCTAATTGTAGACTATGAAATATGAGAAAGTTGTTGTTGAGTTGCTCAGCCGTGTCTGACTCTTTGTGACCCCATGGACTGCAGCATGCCAGGTTTCCTTATTCTTCACCACCTCCCAGAGTTTCCTCAAACTCATGTCCATTGAGTCAGTGATGCCATCCAAATATCTCATCCTCTGTTGTCCCCTTCTCCTCCTGCCCTCATCTTTCCCAGCATCAGCTCAGATGCCCAGCTAGCTATGCAGTCTCATATTATCCAAAACTAATCCATCATCTTTCCTAAGGTTTCCTTCCTTGTGACTTCTCTGTTTTTTGTGAATGATGCCATGATAGTAATGATAAATCTTGTACTTCAACATCTTATTACTTATTTAGAAATGATGAAAACTCATCCGTTACTGAGAACTGTACTGATGCAATGTATCCATGTTTACTGAAGATGGTATTTGGCCATATCAAGTTTTGGCTGTTTGGGTGATGGGAAGATTTGGTCCATCAACCTTGAAACCAGTTGCTCGCTTGTTTCTTGAATGAACAGTTGTTGAGATCTTCCCTTTTTTTGTGACTCATCAGCTTTCAGTAACTTTATCAACAGTCACTGATTCATTCAGTAGCTTTATCAGTGAGTCATCCATGAATTCATTCAATAACTAGCTGCAAGGAGCTTCTCTGCTCCCTAGAAGGCATTGGTATATCTGGGCACAAAATTAGAGATACAACTGTTGTCTTCAAATTACTCAGCTTCTCATGAGGGAACCAACAAGAAAATTGATTTCTGAGGGTATGACAATTGCTTTGATAGAACTATGCACCGGGAACTCTGGCACATCCTTAGACAAGAAGCAGGCTAACTTCTCACTACCCAATGCCTACCACATATTCATATTTCCTACCACATATTCATATTTTATAAATCCCCATATTTTTCAGCAGGAAAGTAAAGATAGTGTCCGAAGTTTATAAAGTAGTAATGACAAACAGATTTAAAGATATGAGCTAACCACAAGAAGAACTAAAAATAGAAAAAGTTTCAATGGATGGCCCTGGCGAAGTAACTGGTGATGGGAAAGGTGAAGCAGGGGATTGCTATTTTTCATTATACACCTCTTTATTTTATCCTTTTATCATATGAGTGTGCTCAGTCACTCAGTCATGTCCGACTCTTTGCAACCCCGTGGACTGTGGCCTGCCAGGCTCCTCTGTCCATGGAATTTTCCAAGCAAGAGTACTGGAGTGGATTGCCATTTCCTTCTCCTGGGTATCTTCCCAACCCAGGGATCAAACCCACATCTCTTGTGTCTCCTGTACTCACAGGCAAATTCTTTACCACTGTGCCACCTGGAACACACTTGATAAAAACATGGAAAATAAAAGACCAGTTTAGCTTTTTCTCTTCAGTCCTTTCTTCCATCCATGGCTTTCACAACTAGCCCTCATTGGAGAACACACTCAGAGCTCGCTGGTCAACTGTACAATTCTATTCATCTCAACATATTTGTTGCCTGGTCACTACATGTTGGGCATGGGGAATATGGTGGTGGGCAAGAAGAATGTTGTCTTGCTCATATAGGGCTTATATTGGTTGTAGGGATCAGTATAAGCCAACTGCTGTTTAATTTTGACCTTCTCTCCCTCTCTACTTAGTCAGCAGAGTAGTATGATATGCACTAGTGCCAAGTAGTCATCTGAACAGTGTGATCAGTTAGAAAGGTTTGAGCCCAGAGATGGAGCACCTGCCACCATGCTGGAGGAGAAACCATGAGGATGTAATTACAAGCACTGAGTTGCTTAACAGGAATATGCGCAGTGAATAGCTTCATGCCACAGTGGATGGAATCATGCCCAGGGAGAGTGAAATATTAAGGGTGCAGGTGCTGCAGCCAGACTTCCTGGGTCAGAACTCCATTTTTCCATTGTCAGCTAGAAGTATAATTCCAGATAAGATAGCAAACCTTGATGGGGCTACAATTCCTCATCTCTGTAAAGAGGATAACAATAGCAGCTAACTCATGATTGTAAGAATTCCTTACCTGAAGCACTTACAATAGTAACTTGCAAAGTAAATGTCCAATAAATGTGACAGTATTATTGGGTACACTTGCATATTTACAATGATTAAAAGAATGATGCTGATTATGATTATTTTATATCATATGTAAACTGCTTTTTAAATTTAAAATTCAGCATTTTTATCACAGAGCATATGTGGATTCACCGTTTACAAATATATCTGAATAGGGACATGAACACACAGAAATAGATATAAGTAGATACACACAATGTGGCCGACCAGTGATCCCCCTTTTGGAAAATTAGATTGGAAATGGTGGAGAAACCTTTAGCATTTTATTAAGTGTTTGATGTTATTTTTATGATGGAAACATATTCATGAACTTAAAAAATAATTTTAAAAGTTAAGAAAACTATCCTATGAAAAGAAATGCTGGTAGTCAGTTGGAGATGCATAAGAAGGGATATTTACATTCAGATAACATTTCTACCTTCGTTGATTGAAAACTCAGTTTGCACTAGGCACTGCACTTGGTTCTTGAAAGTGAAAGTGAAAGTGAAACTGAAGTCGCTCAGTCGTGTCCAACTCTTGGCAACCCCATGGACTGTAGCCTACCAGGCTCCTCTGTCCATGGGATTTTCCAAGCAATAGTACTGGAGTGGATTGCCATTTCCTTCTCCAGGGAATCTTCCTGACCCAGGGATCGAACCCAAGTCTCCCACATTATAGACAGAGGCTTTACCATCTAAGCCCTTCTTCAGTTCAGTTCAGTCGCTCAGTCGTGTCCGACTCTTTCGACTCCATGAATCGCAGCATGCCAGGCCTCCCTGTCCATCACCAACTCCCGGAGTTCACTCAGACTCACGTCCATCGAGNCTCTATCAGCCTCTTAAAGAAGTCTGTCCAAATTATTCTATCTTTCTCCTCCCCATTTTATTTTTCTTCATAGTTCTTAGCGGTATCTGTGACAATATAATACACTCTAACTCACATGTTTACTTGTTTATAGTCTGTTTCCATCACTGCAATGTCAGCTTTTATAATCTGTCTGGCTCATCATCATGTCCTTGTGACTAAAACAGCAACTGAACATCATAGAAACTCGATAAATATTTGCTGAATGAATGGGTGAATATTCATATCTTCTCATACTCTCCAGTCATCCACCCACTCCTCCAAATTAAACACCACCGAGATCATCTAGCTCAACACTCTCATTTGATAGGGGAAGAAATCTGTCAGCCATGGAGAAGGTTATCTTGGGACTACCTTTTGCTTTTGTTCCAGAACTCTTCAGCAAACCTTGCATCCAAATCACCTTCTTCTGTCCACACCCCACTGCACCTTGGTGCTACTGACAAAGCACAATAACTTGAGTACAGGTAACTAAAGGGTATTATGCAAAGAGCCTTCTCCTCTACCTTCTATCTCTCTGAGATGTCTCAGTTTCCTCTCTCCATCTTTTCCCTCTGCCTTTCCTTCAGCTAATCCTCAAAGTTCCACCCTTCTCCACTGGTCTCCTAACTATTAACAGTCAAGCCCATTGTCATAACATCAACTGCCATCTATGTGCATGAATCTGTATTTCTAGCCCAGATTCTTCTCATCTGCAACTCACACTTCTAACTGCTTACTGGACCACTCTGTCTAGATGTCCCTGGGCATCACACACTCAGTATTTACAAAGCAGATTTTATTCTCCATCAAAGGAGCTCTTCCTTCAGTGTTCCCTATCCAATGAATGAGGTCATCCAACCTAGCAAACTCCTCACTCTCTGTTGCCTTCAAACAATGTTAGGGACATGTTGATTCTACTTCCCAAACAATTATTGCATCTATTTCACTCATTGTCACGGCTACCACTTTCATCATACCTATCATTAGTTCTTACACAAATGAATATAACAGTCTCCTCTTTCTCAAGGTGTAGTTCATGGTGAGGCATCAGATCAATTTAGTGGGTCATAACAAGCAGCTTCTTGGAAAATCTCAGTATTATTTCTGTCTACAAGCCAGAAATTAGCAGGATCAAAATTAGTAACAACGCAGGGATGTTTACTGGCAACCTTTCCTTTTTGTAAAGGTCAAAGTACTTGAAATATTTTGAATGAACACAAAGAGATGGCTAAGAGAGAAAGCCAATCCCCTGCCCCCGTACACTTAAGCCGAGTGGAGAAACGCTTTCTATGAATAGCACTTAATGGATAGCACCATCAAACACAGTGGCAATTCAGTTTTAATGTGATGTACCTATGCGTCATGATTGAGAAAGACATTTTGTTTCTGTGCAATATTATTCCCCACATCCATATTCATCATGCTTCCTGCCCCCAAAGGGATGAGCTCCTTAGAATAAATCCTTAATTCCTTTCTAAACATTAGCTCGAACAGCTTTCTGGGATTTGAAAATAGCAGTCAGATACTCATGCTTCAGGTTGGGCAGTACAATTTAATTTTCTAGTTTCAAGGTCTGGTCAGGAACTGAATTTCTCCCACTTACTGTGAAATTTTCCCCATTGTTCACAAGTCCAGTAATCAGATCTCCATCAAACTTCCCCTTTCCTGAAGCAACCTCTGAATTCGTATAGGAGCTGTTTTAAGCCTCTCCATACCTGCCTTGCGGCCTTGGAGGAAAAACTCTTCCACTAGCCTCGGTTTCTCCTTGTCCTGTATAAAGCCAGGCAAGCAAGCATCCCTGGGAAAGGTACTGACTCCTCGAAACAGGGGCCATCCCATAGTCTCCAGATCTACCTAGCCTACCAGTCATGACAACAGGGCCAGTCCAGGCCTGTGGGCATGTGCGGGACAGTGCTCAGAACTCCATGGCCCAGCAAGACCACTAGGGCAAGGACCGTGACCAGATGAGGAGCTGAGGCCATGGAGAGAAAGGACAGTACCTTCCCTTTTGCAGCAGGAGGGGTCCTTGCTGCCAGCTGGCTTGTGCTGAGGTCTCATGTCAAGAACACCCCCATGACACCTCCCCAGCAAGCTGCTCTGCTCAGTATAACAAGAATATTTCTAAAACATGAAATAGAGTAGAAAGTATTTGAGTGCAGCGCATGCAGCGCAGTTCAACTGTTGGGTACGCGGCTAGGGCGCTTTAGTCATGTCCGACTTTTGCGACCCCACGGACTGTGGCCTGCCAGGCTCCTCTGTCCATGGGATTCTCCAGGCGAGAATACTGGAGTGGGTTGCTGCGCCCTCCACCAGGGGATCTTCCTGACCCAGGGATCGAACTGTGTTTCTTATGTTTCCTGCATTGGCAGTCAGGTTCTTTACAGTAGCGCCACCGGGGAAGCCCAACTCTTGTGTATGGTTGTGTGTCTTCAGGGTTTACAAGGCAATACTGAGGGTCGTGGTCAAAAAACTTGAAAGGTTATATTCTAGTTTGTTACCTCGCCTTCATTTTAAACCCTCTCATTTATTTAAGTGCAAGAACAATATAGGGAATCTCTAAGTACTGCACACAAAGTCAAACGAAACTGGGTTTGAAACCAGACCCTAATGGTGGTGTGATGGTTAGAGAGTTACTTCAACACTGACCCCTCAATCTTATCTTTGAATCGGGAATAATAACATCATGAACTCAGAGTTGTGCAGGCAGCCCCAGGCAAGACATATTAAATAATTTACCTCTAATCTTTGTAAGAATCCCAACTAATTATTATTATCTTCATTTTGTTAAGAAACTGAAGCTCAGAAAAGTCAGGTATCTCACTCTAGGTGATGTTATTAATATGTTCTTGAGCAAGGAGTTCATTTCAGGGTTCCCCTTGCTCTTTCCACTGAGTATGAATTTCTGCCCATATGATATCTGAGGTTTATCATCTCGTGGCAACTTATGTCAACTTCTCAGTCAATCTAGTATTTATGAAACATTAAGTGCATAGCACTGGGTTGAGGACTATAGGGAAATGGTAGAGTAAAATGTGGTTTGTTCTCCAGGAATGTACATTTAACTTGGAAAGAGACACAGAGCAACAGCCAACTTATTGGTTTCATGAGTACCTAAAGCACGTTAAATATTTAAAAATCATAACAGATGTTATCCTACAATAAATTTATTTTTTTTTTTGTTTTTTTTTGTTTTGTTTTGTTTTTTTTTTTCCTACAATAAATTTAAATGACAGCTAATGAAAGAAATCCATTATTTTATACAAGCATATGGATCTAATCTATAGATAAGGGATCTGCCTGGGTATGAATGAGTTTAAGTTGCTCATTTCAAAATTTAGCAGAAGATGCCCATTTCACAGACGTATGATTAGTAGAGTAATGTAATTCTATCTGCATTTTAAAAATAAATCACATATATTTGTGATTTACCTAATTATCAACCTTTTGTTCTAACAGATTGGCATGCTTTCCACTTGGGAGCTGATAGGAAAGAACGGCTTTTAAAAATCATTCCTTAAAGCACTCTTGGGAAGCTGTTCCTCTTAATGAAGGTGAAAGAGGAGAATGAAAAAATTGGCTTGAACTCAACATTTAAAAAACCTAAGATCATGGCATCAGGTCCTATCACTTCATGGCGAATAGAAGAGGAAAAAATGGAAGCAGTGATAGATTTTCTTTTCTTTTGTTGGGCTCCAGAATCACTGTGGATGGTAACTGCAGCCATGAAATTAAAAGACGCTTGCTCCTTGGAAGGAAAGCTATGACAAACCTAGGCAGTATATTAAAAAGTAGAGACATCACTTTGCTAACAAAAGTTTTTAATAATCAAAGTTATGTATGATTGTGTGAGCTGGACCATAAAGAAGGCTGAGTGCTGAAGAATTGATGCTTTTAAAGGTGGTGTTGGAGAAGACTCTTGAGAGTACCTTGGACTGCAAGGAGATCAAACCAGCCAATCCTAAAGGAAATCAATCCTGAATATTCATTGGAAGGACTGTTCCTGAAACTCCAATACTTTGGCCACCTGATGTGAAGAGCTGACTGATTGGAAAAGACCCTGAAGCTGGGAGATTGAAGGCACAAGGAGAAGGGGGCAGCAGAGGAAGAGATGGTTAGAAAGCATCACTCGATGAACATGAATCTAAGCAAACTCCAGGAGAAAGTGGAGGATAGAGGAGCCTGGCATGCTCAGTCCATGCAGCCGCAGAGTCGGACAGGACTTAGTGACTGAACAACAACAGGAAGCTGCATACTTAGTCGCTCATCAGAACAAGCCGCACCCTTCCACGCTTTGTTTACCTTTTCTGTTTTCCCTATTTATTGTTTTAAATTGATTTTCCATTTCTCTAGTGAGCATCATGTTCCAAGCAAAGCTGGGAAATTCAGTTTATACACACACTACCGACATCAGTTTTTCTATCAGGAGTTATTGAATATGAATAGGATGTACAGCAGGAAGGAAAAGAATTCAGTAGAAGTGAAGAGGCATGTGGACTTGGAGGGGATAACCCTGAAGCATGCTGTTGCTCCTTTGCAGCCCATTCTAGCTGTGTAGGAGGTGAAAGGAGCCATCAACATGCCCTGGAACCCCTGCCGTGGTTGACATAAAAGAAAGAGTCACGTACGACCTCTCTTTGAAGTACTGAAAGAAAAAAGAGAAACAAACACCTGACATGAGCTATATCATTACCTTGGTTTAACTGATACTTAGAAACTGTCCTCTGTTGTTATCATTTTTTGAAACTAAGTCTATCATATCTTAGCTACAACCTATGAGAAAACTCTAAGAGGAAATCCCAGGAAGAATTGACTTGTCAACCTTCTGTCTTTCAATTTCTTTGCTTGCAAATAAAATTAGTATTAGAGGCCCTAGAACAAAATCAGTACTACTCATATCCTGCTTAGGTAAGCCAGATGACATACTTGTTTATTCAGAAACCAGAAGTTCCTTTCACTTTTATTATTTTCCACCCTAGAGTTTCAAAGAATCCTTGAGTATTTCTCAAATAAATGGGAATTTACCATGGAGGTGCATACACCTAGAGGTTAATGACAAATGGGGTTCTCTGGCTTATGAACTAAAGAGTTAAAGCTTTTAAAATGAAAAACTATCAGATCCAAGATAAAATATACAGAAAGGATCTTTAAAAACATTGTCACAGTATGAAAACTAGACAAAATATTGACAAGAAAAAGACAACTCATGCTGTCAAATGTATAAAACGCCCAGCTGCCACAAATATCCCCAGACTGTCCAAGATAACAGAATTCCATTCTTGTGATGTGTGGGAGTTAACACATACAAAAGGAAACAATGACTTACGCTTAATGGAAGAACAATGGTAACATGTACACATATCATACTTGACAGGAAGATAATATGGATCAGGTTTAATCCACTGGGACTTATTATAAGGTATATGATACTAGGCTCTATGGAATTGTGAAATAAAAATCATCCTCCCCTAGGGTATGATAGTTAAACATACAAAATAATAAGCCAGCAACTAAGACATGGAAAATCTCTAGTCTTTCCCATTCTGTTGTTTTCCTCTATTTCTTTGCACTGATGCCTGAGGAAGGCTGTCTCATCTCCCCTGGCTATTCTTTGGAACTCTGCATTCAGATGCTTATATCTTGCCTTTTCTAGCAGAGGAACCAGAGATCAAATTTGCAACATCTGCTGGATCATCAAAAAAGCAAGAGAGTTCCAGAAAAACATCTATTTCTGCATTATTGACTATGCCAAAGCCTTTGACTGTGTGGATCACAATAAACTGTGGAAAATTCTTCAAGAAATGGGAATACCAGACCACCTGACCTGCCTCTTGAGAAATCTGTATGCAGGTCAGGAAGCAACAGGTAGAACTGGACATAGAACAACAGACTGGTTCCAAATAGGAAAAGGAGTACATCAAGGCAGTATATTGTTGCCCTGCTTATTTAACTTATATGCAGAGTACATCATGAGAAACGCTGGGCTGGAAGAAACACAAGCTGGAATCAAGATTGCCAGGAGAAATATCAATAACCTCAGATATGCATATGACACCACTCATATGGCAGAAAATGAAGAGGAACTAAAAAGCCTCTTGATGAAAGTGAAAGAGGAGAGTGAAAAAGTTGGCTTAAAGCTCAACATTCAGAAAATGAAGATCATGGCATCTGGTCCTATCACTTCATGGGAAATAGATGGGGAAACAGTGGAAACAGTGTCAGACTTTATTTTTCTGGGCTCCAAAATCACTGCAGATGGTGATTGCAGCCATGAAATTAAAAGGTGCTTACTTCTTGGAAGGAAAGTTATGACCAACCTAGATAGCATATTGAAAACCAGAGATATTACTTTGCCAACAAAGGTCCGTCTAGTCAAAGCTATGGTTTTTCCATTGCTCATGTATGGATGTGAGAGTTGGACTATGAAGAAAGCTGAGGGCCAAAGAATTGATGCTTTTGAATTGTGATATTGGAGAAGACTCTTGAGAGTCCCTTGGAATGCAAGGAGATCCAACCAGTCCATTCTGAAGGAGATCAGTCCTGGGTGTTCATTGGAAGGACTGATGCTCAAGCTGAAACTCCAAGACTTTGGCCACCTGATGTGAAGAACTGACTCATTGGAAAAGACCCTGATGCTGGGAGGGATTGGGGGCAGGAGGAGAAGGGGACGACAGGATGAGATGGCTGGATAGCATCACCGACTCGATGGACATGAGTTTGAGTGAACTCTGGGAGTTGCTGATGGACAGAGAGGCCTGGCGTGCTGCGATTCATGGGGTCGCAAAGAGTCGGACATGACGAGTGACTGAACTGAACTGAACTGAAGATGTGGAAAATAATCACCCATCCTTTCTCCAAAATAATTAAAAAGATGTAGGCTATGTGGATGGGGGCTTCCCAGGTGGCATGGTGATGAGAAATATGCCTGCCAATGCAGGAGATACAAGGGAAGCAGATTCGATCCTTGGGTTGGGAAGATCCGCCTAGAGTAGGAAATGGCAACATGGTCTAGTATTCTTGCCTGGAGAATTCTATGGACAGAGGAGCCTGGCAAGCTACAGTCCATGAGGTGGCAAAGAGTCAGAAACAGCTGACTGACTGAGCACAGATGTGGAACCAAAGAAAATGATTACAGTATAAAGGCACACACATTAAAAAGGTCAGCATATTAATGAACTTTACAAAAATGACAATCAGATTAAACATATGTTACCCTGAAGGAAATGAAAACATTGGCTTTTCAGGCGTGCCAAAATGAGGTGACCTGCCTCCAGGGAAGATGCAGTCACAGAGCAGAATCCTTTATGTTGTTCAGTTGAAAAATATACATTGAGTGCTTCCTATGTATATAGGTGGGTGCTGTATGTGAGAAAGTTTTTTTAAAAAATTAAAAGATGTGATTTTGTGATATTCTTGGGTTTGTGTTTTTATATGCACAAATAGTTCTGAGGTTAGGATATAATGATATTTTTAAACGATTTTTAGTTTTAATCCTTTTTAGATGTACATAGAAAACTAAATGGTAATATGGAGCAATTGCTGAACTACTTTGGGCTAAAGGGCTTCCCTGGTGGCTCAAATGGTAAAGAATCTGCCCACAATGCATAAGACCTGGGTTCAATCCCTGGGTCAAGAATACCCTGGACAAGGGAATGGCTACCCACTCCAGTATTCTTGCCTGAAGAATCCCATGGACAGAGGAGAATCCAATGGACAGTGGGCTGCTACAGAGTCACCACAAAGAATCGGAAACAACTGAGAGACTAACACTTTCACTTTCTTTTCTAGAGTAAAAGCAATTTGTGGAAGAAAAAAAGTGTGGTGCTGTTTGTGTATGCATGTGTAAATGACTGTGTGTGTACACAGGGGCTTGTGTATTGAGGGGGGCAACCTCCAGTCTAACCAAGACTATTAGAGGAATTCAACATATGCCCCATCTATCTTCTTGTTCAGCACCTCATAGCAACTGCTCTTCAGTTTTGTTTTCCAGATTATTTAGCTACTAATTTGGTGAAAGGAGAGTCTTCTACCAAATGTCTTATTTATATTCCCGTAACATAAACTGTTATCCAAGTCTATGCCCCAACCAGTAACGCTGAAGAAGCTGAAGTTGAACGGTTTTATGAAAACCTACAAGACCTTTTAGAACTAACATGTCCTTTTCATTCTAGGGAACTGGAATGCAAAAGTAGGAAGTCAAGAAACACCTGGAGTAACAGGAAAATTTGCCCTTGGAATACGGATTGAAGCAGGGCAAAGACTAATAGAGTTTTGCCAAGAAAATGCACTGGTCATAGCAAACACCCTCTTCCCACAACACAAGAGAAGACTCTACACATGGACATCACCAGATGGTCAACACCGAAATCAGATTGATTATATTCTTTGCAGCCAAAGATGGAGAAGCTCTATACAGTCAGCAAAAACAGACCAGGAGCTGACTGTGGCTCAGATCATGAACTCCTTACTACCAAATTCAGACTCAAATTGAAGAAAGTAGGGAAAACCGCTAGACCATTCAGGTATGACCTCAATCAAATCCCTTATGATTATACAGTGGAAGTGAGAAATAGATTTAAGGGCCTAGATCTGATAGATAGAGTGCCTGATGAACTATGGAATGAGGTTCGTGACATTGTACAGGAGACAGGGATCAAGACCATCCCCATGGAAAAGAAATGCAAAAAATCAAAATGGCTGTCTGAGGAAGCCTTACAAATAGCTGTGAAAGAAGAGAAGTGAAAAGCAAAGGAGAAAAGGAAAGATAGAAGCATCTGAATGCAGAGTTCCAAAGAATAGCAAGAAGAGATAAGAAAGCCTTCTTCAGCAATCAGTGCAAAGAAATAGAAGAAAAGAACAGAATGGGAAAGACTAGAGATCTCTTCAAGAAAATTAGAGATACCAAGGGAACATTTCATGCAAAGATGGGCTCGATAAAGG
>SJYQ01002549.1:142447-154113 GCA_006410935.1 Redunca redunca | reverse complement strand
AAAGTTATGAGCAACCTAGATAGCATATTCAAAAGCAGAGACATTACTTTGCCAACTAAGGTCCATCTAGTCAAGGCTATGGTTTTTCCAGTAGTCATGTATGGATGTGAGAGTTGGACTATAAAGAAAGCTGAGCGCTGAAGAATTGATGCTTTTGAACTGTAGTGTTGGAGAAGACTCTTGAGAGTCCCTTGGACTGCAAGGAGATCCAACCGGTCCATTCTGAAGGAGATCAGCCCTGGGATTTCTCTGGAAGGAATGATGCTAAAGCTGAAAGTCCAGTACTTTGGCCACCTCATGCGAAGAGTTGACTCATTGGAAAAGACTGTGATGCTGGGAGGGATTGGGGGCAGGAGAAGAAGGGGACAACAGAGGATGAGATGACTGGATGGCATCACTGACTCGATGGACGTGAGTCTGAGTGAACTCTGGGAGTTGGTGATGGACAGGGAGGCCTGGCGTGCTGCGATTCATGGGGTCGCAGAGTCGGACACAACGAATGAATGAACTGAACTGAACTGAATATAGACTGAAGTGACTTAGCAGGAGCAGTAGCAATATAGAGTTGCTGGTCAACATCACAGATCAGATGCTTTTTGTTTATAACTTCAAATAAAATGGCTTTGGTTAAAAGCAAATTTTAGTGTAAGGCACAGTGAACAGTTATACTTAAAAAGTTGAACATCACTTTCACTATCAATATTTACAATGTATATGTTATCATGTAATTAAATACAAAGTTTTTTATATGTAGCAAGTTTGATCACATATAAAATATTATTTAATTGAACATTTACATCTAGTTTTCCAAATAATTATGCTGAATGAAAGAAGTCAGACAAAAGGAGTGCATGCCATATGATTACGTTTCTATACAATTCTAGGCAATGTAATCTGTATGACAGAAAGTGGGTCAGTCTTACAGCCTGAGGAAGACGGTGGAGAAAGGAGGAAAGGGAGGGATTACTAAGCTCACAAAGAAAGTTTTTAGGTACTGGAAATATGTTTCTTTGACTGTGGTGATGCCTTCACAAGTGCACACATAGGTTAAGACTTACCAAAACTGTATACTTTAAATCTATGCAGCTACCTTAATAAAGCTTTCCTTTAAAAAAAATCCAATCTTGACTGTCAAGAATATTCCTCTTTTCATGAACTGTGATAATATAACTACTATATATTACACATATCTGGGGACTGAGGTGAAAATTCAGAATTAGAAAGCAGGATACAGACATATAATTGGCAGGAGGACTGGTCTTTCTGCAAACTGTATCTGGAGGTCATGTATCTGGTGACTTAATACTTAAGCTTTTCCAGCTACACTGAACAGTTTGCTTTCATGGCCACAGAACAAATAACTATCCAAGTCTTCACATAACACTATTTCATACAGTCTTTCAGTTCAGTTCAGTCACTCCATCATGTCTCTTTGTGATCCCATGGACTGCAGCATGCCAGGCTTCCCTATCCATCACCAACTCCCGAAGCTTGTTCAAATTCATGTCTATTGAGTCGGTGATGCCATCCAACCATCTCATTCTCTGTCATCCCCTTCTGCTCCCGCCTCCAATCTTTACCAGCATCAGGGTCTTTTCCAATGAGTTGGTTCTTCGCATCAGTTAGCCAGAGTATTGGAGTTTCAGCTTCAGTATCAATGCTTCCAATGAAAATTCAGGACTGATTTCCTTTAGGATGTACTGGTTGGATTTCCTTGCAGTCCAAGAGACTCTCAAGAGTCTTCCCTAACACCACAGTTCAAAAGTATCAATTCTTCAGCACTCAGCTTTCTTTGTAGTCCAACTCTCACATCCATAAACGACTACTGGAAAAACCACAGCTTTGACTAGACAGAACTTTGTTGGCAAAGTAATAGCTCTGCTTTTTAATACGCCATCTAGGTTGGTCATAGCTTTTCTTCCAAGGATCAAGCATCTTTTAATTTCATGGCTGCAGCACCATTTGCAGTGATTTTGGAGCCCCAAAAAATAAAGCCTCTCACTGTTTTCATTGTTTCTCCATCTATTTGCCTTGAAGTGATGGGACCAAATGCCATGATCTTGCTGCTACTGCTACTGCTGCTAAGTCACTTCAGTCGTGTCCGACTCTGTGTGACCCCACAGACGGCAGCCCACCAGGCTCCCCCATCCCTGGGATTCTCCAGGCAAAAACACTGGAGTGGGTTGCCATTTCCTTCTCCAAAGCACGAAAGTGAAAAAGTCAAAGTGAAGTCACTAATGTCGTGTCCGACTCTTAGTGACCCCATGGACTGCAGCCCACCAGGCTCCTCTGCCCATGGGATTTTCCAGGCAAGAGTACTGGAGTGGGCTGCCATTGACTTCTCCCGCCATGATCTTAGTTTTCTGAATGTTGAGTTTTAAGCCAACTTTTTCACTTTCTTCTTTCACTTTCATCAAGAGGCTCTTTAGTTCTTCTTCACTTTCTGCCATAAGGGTGGTGTCATCTGCATATCCGAGGTTATTGATATTCCTCCCAGCAATTTGATTTCAGCTTATGCTTCATCCAGCCCAGCATTTCTCATGATGTACTCTGCATATAAGTTAAACAAGCAGGGTGACAACATATAGCCTTGATGTACTCCTTTCCCGGTTTGGAACCAGTTTGTTGTTCCATGTCCAGTTCTAACTGTCAATTCTTGACCTGCATACAGATTTCTCAGGAGGCAGGTCAGGTGGTCTGGTATTCCCATCTCTTTCAGAATTTTCCATAGTTTATTGTGATCCACACAGTTAAAGTCTTTGGCATAGTCAATAAAGCAGAAATAGATGTTTTTCTGGAACTCTCTTGCTTTTTCCATGATCCAGGGGATGTTGGCAATTTGATCTCTGGTTCCTCTGCCTTTTCTAAAACCAGCTTGAACATCTGAAGTTCACAGTTCACATATTGTTGAAGCCTGGCTTGGAGAATTTGGAGCATTATGTTGCTAGTGTGTGAGATGACTGCAGTTGTGCAGTAGTTTGAGCATTCTTTGGCATTGCCTTTCTTTGGGATTGGAATGAAAACTGACCTTTTCCAGTCCTGTGGCCACTGCTGAGTTTTCCAAATTTGCTGGCATATTGAGTGCAGCACTTTTACAGCATCATCTTTTAGGATTTGAAATCACTCAACTGGAATTCCATCATCTCCACTAGCTTTGTTTGTAGTGATGCTTCCTAAGGCTTACTTGACTTCGCATTCCAGGATGTGAGGCTCTAGGTGAGTGATCAGACCATCGTGGTTACCTGGGTCATGAAGATCTTTTTCGTATAGTTCTTCTGTGTATTCTTGCCACCTCTTCTTAGTATCTTCTGCTTCTGTTAGGTCCATATCATTTCTGCTCTTTATTGTGCCCATTTTTGCATGAAATGTTCCTTTGGTATCTCTAGTTTTCTTGAAGGGATCTTTAATCTTTCCCATTCTATTATTTTCCTCTGTTTCTTTACATTGATCAATGAGGAAGTCTTTCAAGAAGTTAATATTATGTAATATTTCATAGGATTATAACTGCATGAACCATGGAGCAGATTTAGTAGTTTTTATTGATAAGGGGAGAGGAATGAAAAGCAATGATTCAAGGATAGGAAAAACAATTTGGTACCTTTATTTTACCATTAATATCTGAAAGAAGGGAAAAGTTGTTGTTTGTGTTTTTTTGAAAGATATTAATTTGGTAGTCAAAGCACTCCTGCCATGCATTGCAAATTTCAAAACTACAAATTTAATGATGTCATTCCTGCTTAATATCCTGCTATGGCTTCCTATTGGCTGCTGCCTTTAGGAAAACTCCTTAGCATGCTTTATCAGGAGCTCAGAATCTGACCCTTCTCTACCTTTTCGACTATAGCTCATCTCTGTCTCTCACTCAAACTACAGTCATTCTGAATGCCTTGATTTGGCAAAGCTTTTTATGTTGTCATGCAGTTTGGGCTCTCCAGGAAATAGACTCAGGCAGGGCTTAGTGTTCAGGATGTTTATTAGGGAGTGTTCTTGAGATCAACACCCATGGAAGGGAGGGGGCAGGAGCAGGATTGAGAAGAAGGCAAAATCAAGCTGTGATGCAAGCCTGACAGCTTCAGCAACAGTGCCGGTAGCTATGAAACAGAAATGGCCTCTCAGAGTTGGCCTGCGTGTACAGGGAAAACTTGACCTTGGGCAAGGGTCACATTCTCACTGCAACTGAAGTAATGCCTGAAGAGGTTGTCAGCACTGCCCCAGGCTGCAGAATCAAGTCCTTCCTTACAGGAGGTCTGGATGGAGCATCTGTATGTCCACCTCACCCTGGTTTTCACCTTGTGTGAAACTCCCCTCTCTTCCAGTTTACCTGGGTAGTTTTTTTCTGTTCTTCCATGCACCAGATCTCAGTGTAATTCTCACTTCTTCAGAGAGGGATTCCCAAATTCCCAACTGCGACAGGCTTCTGTCAAACTCACCACATTACTTTAGTTCCTTCTTGCAATTCTTATTATACTTGATTATGATTAGTCACTTGTTTCCATTTTCTTCTTTACATTGGTAACTCCATGAAGACAGAGATAACTTCTGTAGTATTCACTTCTGATCCTCAATGCCTACCACAGTGTTGGCACATAATAGGTACTCAATAAATATTGACTGAATAAATGAAT
Organism: Redunca redunca; assembly: GCA_006410935.1. Classification (NCBI taxonomy): domain Eukaryota; kingdom Metazoa; phylum Chordata; class Mammalia; order Artiodactyla; family Bovidae; genus Redunca; species Redunca redunca. The sequence goes on along the minus strand of SJYQ01002549.1, from coordinate 149,488 downwards.
GAGTCCAAGGTTTAAAGAGCACTGCAAGGAGCAAGAGCCCTTACCAACACATCTGTCTTGACATATGCTAAGCTTTTCTGCCTCATGATGTCAAGACAAAGACTTTATTTGAGCTCTGTAGTCAGACTGCCCAGCCCTGCTGCTGCTGCTGCTAAGTCACTTCAGTCATGTCCGACTCTGTGCGACCCCATAGACGGCAGCCCACCAGGCTCCCCCATCCCTGGGATTCTCCAGGCAAGAACACTGGAGTGGGTTGCCCAGTCCTGCAGTCCTAGCTTAATCACGTCCTAGCTATGTGATAAGTTAATTAAAATCTCTGAGTCTCAATTTATCAATAATAATAATAAGAGCAATAATAGTATATTCCCCAAATGGTTGTTGTGAGGGTTCAGTGAAATAGTCTACATAGAGGATTTATCAAAGCTCCTAGAATACAGTACAGCATCAGTAAAAGTTAGCTTAATTATGATAATTATTATTTGGCTTTTAGTGTAAGTTCTTAACATACATTAAAAAAGAGAAAAATAAAAGGAAAAGACTTTTTTTTATATTTGCTTTTAAACATATACCAAAACAGCAATCTTGGAAAGATTAGAAATTGTATATAACAGGCTTCCCTCCTAGCTTAGTCTGTAAAGAATCTGCCTGCAATGCAAGAGACCCAGGTTTGATTCCTGGATTGGGAAGATCCCCTGGAGAAGGAAATGGCAACCCACTGCAGTATTCTTGTCTGGAGAATCAGAGGAGCCTGGCAGAGGAGGAGTCTATAGGGTCACAAGAGCCAGATACGACTTAGCAACTAAACCACCACCATATATACAATGGAGAAGAGCACTGTCATCCCATTAGTTAGAGTATCCTAAGTCTATATAAATATAGTCCTAAATAAGTCCTATTCCTGTCTTCTCACACAACCAAGGAATTTATGACTCAGCAGTGCTTGTAGTTTAGAAGTACTGGTTGGGGGAGAGGCAGTGGCAGAGAGAAACGTGCTTTTGCCTACGTCTAAAATGCCTTTTCCTATCTCAGGAGATTTCCACTTGAGTATGAATTGACGTAGTCAGCTCCAGAAACACGTCCTGAACAAATCCTCTCATCCCTTCTTCCATGCTGCTCCTACATTTTTACCCTAAAATCATCTACCTACCTGGACGTTTGTTCTAATTCCCCCTCCCTCAACATTGCTTCTACTCATACGAGGTAAGCTTCTTGAAGGCTGATCTTCATCTTTTCTATCTGGCACATTCAGACACTCAATAACTGTTTGTTGAATTGGTTTGAATTAAAAGAAAAACACCAAATCTCTTCAGGCAGATATAAATGAAGAATCAGGTTAGGTGATCTAATGTGCTCCAAAAGCATAGAACTTAATAAGCTAGAAGTAAAAAATTTTCTCTTTTATTTAAATGTAACCAGCATCCATCTTTATAGAGTGTTTTTTTTCATACCAGAAACCTCATCTGACTCTTTAGAGGTTAAATTTTTCCTTGAGAAAATAATTCTTCTACTTGCTTTCTTCATGGATTTCCATGGCAATTGACTCCCAGTGCCTTAGCTCCTTTCTTCCACTGGCACGTGTCGTCCAATTCTCTCATCTTCTTAAAGAAATACACGTTTACCACTGTACTTCTGTGCCTTTATGCCATTTGTTTCTAAGGCCTCCACTTCCTCCTTTCCTCCCTTTACTGTGCGTTATCTGTCCCTATATTCTTCTTAATGGAAACTCCTCTCCTGGGTACTATGAATCATCTGATCTCTTTCTTCTTCTAACTCCTCCATTACACGCTTTAAAAACTCTCCAACAGAAATAGAAGTTCTGATGAATGCTAAAAGATCCAAATATGAATTCTTTATTGAATTCTGACTATAAAGGTTAAGAGAACATGATATGTTACGATGGGTCAGAAACATAGTAGAAAAGATGACAAATTTAGAGAAAGTGATATACTTTTCTGGGTGCCAGGCAAAAGAAGGTAAGAAACTGAAACCACTGGCAGCCTCAAAAGGGTTAATAGTAAGAGTTATACTCAGGATACACATGCCGTGGTGAAATAAGCAGCACCATACAGGGAGTTCTAAAAGGTACAGTTTTGACTGAAAATGCGATTTGTTAGTCAGTCTAGAAGGAAGAAAATTAATAATGAAAAGAATGAATGGCTTTTCTGGAAATGTCTCATTTCTTTATGTGTCACTATACTTTAGCTTTTTTATTTTTGTTATTCTTCTTAACGGTTCTTTCCAGTTCTTGACAATTGCGTAAAGAATTGTTATTTGCGATTACAAGACCTTGCACGCAAGGAGTCAAAGTGCTTATCTTAAATCTTAATGAGATGCCTCTAATTATATTTTGAACTTTAAAAAAAAATTGTACTGGCATTGTTTGAGCTATTATACATAAGGGATAAAAACCTGATCTGGGAAATTTAGTGCTGAGAATACATGGTGACTACAATTAGTAAGAATACATTCTGAGACCTGACAATGCTCACATCATTTAAAATTGGTTCAGTAAAGCGTCCAAAATAAATTATTCTTCCCACTTGGAAAATAGATAAAAGATGATGCTGTTACAAAAATCCTACCTAGAATATAAATCTTTATACTGTGTCTATTCATACAGGTATCTGTCTCACTGATAGATTTTGGAACACCTCAAGGAAGAAAATATATGTTATTCATCCACAGCACCTAGAATGGTGCTTAAAAGACGGAAGATGTCTCAGGCTTCCTAAACTAAACATCTTAATTGTCAGTTTCTCTTTCTCTCACTGGGCTGCTTCCAAGAGCCACAAAATGTTTACCTCAGAAGAGAAAGATCTTTAAAATCTCACCTTTCTTCACCACTCTCAATTCTGTGCTAAAGGCTATACGACAGAGGTCAGTGGTATTGCCCCCCTCAGTCCCAGGACTCCTATTCTATTGCAGTGTCTTCCCCACTGCTCTCAGAGATTCCTTTCTGCATAACAAAGGGAGAAGAACCTTTTCAAAACAATTATACACCAAATACAATGTCAAACACCTAAAATATATTATCTCTAATACAACATGCAGCAGCGTTGTATTACCTTGGTATTTCTAAGTGAGGAAATTAAGGGAGGTTAAATAATTGATCTTAGGAAACATGGCTATTATAGTACTGAGCTGACATTTAAACGTCCCTCTTTCTGTCCTGGTGCCTCAGACGGTAAAGAATCTGCACAAGACCAGGGTTCGGTCTCTGAACTGGGAAGATCCCCTGGAGAAGGAAATGGCAACCCACTCCAGTATTCTTGCTTAGAGAATTCCATGGACAGAGGAGCCTGGTGGGCTACAGTCCATGGGGTTGCAAAGATTCAGACATGACTGAGTGACTATTATTACTACTGCCTTCTGACTCCATCTCACTTCCTAGTCATGTCATCTTTTTGTTAACAAATCACTACTGGAAAAATTTTTACTCTGGCTCTCACAGAATAATATATAAACTCTTTGACCCGACATACAAGGAAAAAGAAATCCTCCCTAATATATCTCCACTATCTTAAGCCTTCTTTACCTATGGTGTGTTTTAAGCTTCAGATGGCCTGGACTTCTCACAGTTCCTCAAACTTCCAGGCCATCCCATGACTCTATGCCTTTGCATGTGCTTATTTTTGTGTGAAATGATTTTTCTATTTTTCTTGTTTTATTCAACCTTCAAGACTCAACTCAACTCAACTCAGTTGCTCAGAGGTTTCATTGACTTTTCCAGGCTCCTAAATTGCTCTATCCTATCACTTGTGCATGTGTTCTCTCTTCTTATGAAATCGCTAATCCCATTCATGTGGCCTCCACTCTCATATCCTAAGGGATTGTGCTGTGCTGTGCTTAGCTGCTCAGTTGTGTCTGACTCTTTGTGACCCCAATGGACTGTAGCCTGCCAGGCTCCTCTGTCCATGGGGATTCTCCAGGCAAGAATACTGGAGTGGGCCTAGGGGATTAGGCTACAACGTATAACAGAATACAAACATTTAGTCCATAGCAGTTTTATTGAAGAAAGGTGAAAGGATTAAAAGCTGGTACTGAAAAATAAAATTTTCCTCCCCTCCCACCACATCCCATCCTCTCTTCCCCACTGGCTTCTTTTTTATCTCCAGAAATCAGTTTAGAAACAAGCTTATTGATGAAAGCTACCTACTTATGTGATTTTCAAAATGTGATTACTTCAGTAGGCATTTAGTAAAACCATTAAGAAGATCTAAACAGACATTTCTCCAAAGAAGACATACAGATGGCTAACAAACACATGAAAAGATGCTCAACATGGCTCATTATTAGAGAAATGCAAATCAAAACTACAATGAGATACCACTTCACATCAGTCAGAACAGCCATCATTAAAAAGTCTACAAACAATAAATGCTGGAGAGGGTGTGGAGAAATGGGAACTCTCTTGCATTGCTGGTGGGAATGTAAACTGATACAGCCACTACAGAAGATGGTATGGAAATTCCTTAAAAATATAGAAATAAAACCACCATATGACCCAGAAATCTCACTACCAGGCATATACTCAGAAGAAACCAAAACTGAAAGACACGTGTACCCCAATGTTCATTGCAGCACTATTTACAATAGCTAGAACATGGAAGCAATCTAGATGTCTATCAACAGATGAATGGGTAAAGAAGCTGTGGTACATACATATATACAATGGAATATTACTCAGCCATAAAAGGAAGCATTTAAGTCAGTTCTAATGAGATGAACAAACCTAGAGCCTATTATACAGAGTGAAGTAAGTCAGAAAGAGAAAGAGAAATATCATATACTAACATATATATGGAATCTAGAAAGATGGCACTGATTAATTTATTTGCAGAGCAGCAAAGAAGAAATAGACATAGGGAACAGACTTATGGACTTGGCAGGAGGGAAGGAGGGAGAGGATGAGATGGAGGGAGAGGATGAGATGGACGGAAACTTACAATACCATACGTGAAATAGATAGCCAATGGGAATTTGCTGTATGATTCAGGGAACTCAGACAGGGACTCTGTAACTATAGAGATCTGATGGGGAGGGAGATGGGAGGGAGGTTCAAGAGGGAGGGGACATAAGTATACCTATGGCTGATTCTTGTTGATGTTTGACATAAAACAACAAAATTATGTAAAACAATTATCTTTCAATTAAAAATAAATAAATTAGTTTTTTATTTTTTTTAAAAAGAAGATACAATTAGCAAAGAATGAAAACTATTAAGGGCTTCCCAGCTGGCAACAGTGGTAAAGAACCCACTGGCCAGTGCAGTAGACATGAGAGACACCGTTTTGATCCCTGGGTTGGGAAGATCCCCTGGAAGAGGGCATGGCAACCAACTTCAGTACTCTTGTCTGGAGTATCCCATGGACAGAGGAGCCTGGCAGGCTACTGTCCATAGGGTCGCTAAGAATCAGACAGGACTGAAACAACTTGGCACACACGAAAATGATTAAATCTAAATAAACAATGCAACAATACCAACAGCTAACATTTATTGCATAATTACCATGTTCTAAAAATTGTTCTATTGCTTTCATGAGCAAGTTCATTTGATTCCCACAACACAACTATTGTGTGTGTGTGTGTGTGTGTGTGCGTGCGCGCACGATGCGCCAACTCTTAGTCACCCAGTCGTGTTCAGTTCTGCGACTCCATGGGCTGTAGCCCCTCAGGCTCCTCTGTCCTCGGGGATTCTCCAGTCAAGAACACTGGAGTGGGTTGCTGTGCCCTCCTCTACCGGATCTTCCCAACCCAGAAATAGAACCCAAATCTCCCACACTGAAGGCAGATTCTTTACGTCTGAGCCACAATGGAAGTCCAACAACCCTATTAAGCGGTTATTACTACTGTGAGCCCCTTTTGAAATTTAGGGAGCTGAGACACAGAAAGTTTTCCCCAGGAATATACAGTTAGTAAGTGGTACAACTAGGATTTGAACCCAAGCAGTCTGGTTCCAGAGTCAGAACCTCCTTACTGTATGAATAAAGAGACATGAAAAAAGATGACAGAGAGATCTTTTCAGAAAGATTAAATGATCTCATTTCTGTTTTACTTATTAGCAGAAAGATTCAAATTAGAAAGACCTATGTACAAATAACCAGTAATGCTATTTAAGACAAAATTAAGCCTTAGGAAAGTCTATTTTGTTTCTAAGATTGTGGTTAAGGAGAGTGAAACTTAGTTATAGAATTAAAGTGAAAGAATACAACAAACATTGATATATCAAGATGTCTCTACAAACAGTTGAACATTATGGTACAGGATTTAGGGATATTTAAAAAAAAAAAAAAACACCTGTAAAACTATAAAATTCCTGCCCCAAAGAACAAACATTGTTATTGCAAAGAATGTGATTCTCACATGCAAAGTAGAAAATAGATAATATCCTAAGTTTTGTGGTACAGAAATAAAAGCAATTCTAGAACATCAAATATATGCTAAATAATCAAGTTATTTATTTTTAAAAGTAATTTTGAAAATTAAACTGGGAATTCCTTTTCTCAAATGCTTTGAGAATCATCCCACCAATGGGAGAAATTTTGCAAAATTGCTACTACTATAAAACTCCATGGAAATTAAGCTTAAGAGACAAAGAACAAAACTGAAACACTCATTTCTAGATTAAATTTTGATTAAAAAAAAACTAACAAGCTTTGTTTTAGGATATGAGTTAAATGGAATAGCATTAGGAAAACTGCCTCAGGAAGTCAGAACACAATATAAATCAGTCAAACTTTCCATACCTTTCTAGTCACAGGAAATCTTAAAATATCACTCCATTCTGCCTGTGTGTGCAGCAAAGGCAAAGTTTCTAAGGCATTCAAAATACTTTCTAAGGCAGAGGTTGATATGTTTTATCAAATTAAAGTGATAACATGTATTTAACCTTGCTTATAAATGTCATTTCAAAGGAGAGTAAAAAAGAGAAATAATAAAAATAAAGACATAAGAAATCTTACCAAAATGTAATGAAAGAAGAAAAAACATGAAAGGAAAATTAACTAAATAAAGGAAATAAATGGAGAAGGAAATGGCAAC
>SJYQ01002549.1:79250-139957 GCA_006410935.1 Redunca redunca | reverse complement strand
TAAATTTGAGATTGAGTACATGGAGGTTGCAAATTTACATTAAAACCTTGCCAAAAATTGTCTTTTCTACAGTTGACAATGAAGAATATTTGAGATTCTTTTCTAAGTACAAGTCCTGGATAGAAAAATTCCTTCTAGAAAATATATCCGTGAAAATCTTGCTTTCTTATTTGTATTTCGTCTTACACAAGAAGATTAATAGTAATATTAAATGTGTTGTTTCAGTTTCTTGAGCCTCAGCTTTTTGGAACAAAGAATCAAGTAGTAATAATCTTGAACAGGCAGCATGATGGGTCAAAGATAAATTCAATTGTATGTTGTATTGTGAATATAGTCAATATTTTATAACAACTTTAAATAGAATATAACCTATATAAATTTTGAATCATTATTTTGTACACATGAAACTAATATTGTGAATAAACTATACCTCAATTTAAAAAAAAAAAAAGAGTGACCAGATCTCTCCATTTGTCCTTGACAATCCAGGTTTATGCTTGTTGTCCCAGTATAATTGTTAATGGAAATTTCCTTTCAGTATTAAAATTTTCCTAATTTAAATAATAAATTTTATACTCCCTCTACCTAAGAGATATATTAATCAAATGAACTGTATTGTCATAGTTGGGATATTGATTTTTAAAAACCAACTATAATAAAACATTTGAATACTGAAAAAATCAAACAGTAAAGGATGAATTCAATTGTGCTTTTGCTTACTTGCTTGCTGAGAGATTTCTGGGTCTCAGTCAAGTAGTAACAGTGAATTTTATTGAACCAATACTGACAGCATAGAAAGTTAGTAAAAAAAAATAATCATGCAGTTGTCATCAACACCAAAACGAACATAACTAAACATGACTTCTCTATTTGGCATCATACTTTCCCCAGTGATCTGTGAATCTCAGAGGAGAAACTGAGAAGCATTGCTCCCAGAATTCCCCTTCCTAGATGGTTCTGGTTAGAGTCTGCCAGCTACAGGCACTTATGTGACATCGGAATGATGAGGAACAGAAGCTATTACTCTCCAAGGGCAATGACAGACAGATGTGTGGGCTGACAGTGGCCATGAACTTCACAGTAGCTTCTGGATGAGTTCCTGCAAATTACCTTTTTGGTCCCATAGACAACTGAGATAGCTAATGGTGCTTGCTGGCGAATTACTTGATTTGGTGCTCCAAGCCTGCTTAGCTTGTGGGAGCTTCCAGGAAACTCTTGAGAGCCACAAAATCTTCCAAGAAAGTTTTCTTGAAGCCAACCACCAACTGGACCAATTTCCCTGATCTTTCTCAATCCTTCCAATGATTGTGGAAGGCCTCACACAAGCCTCTAATTTCCATATTAAAACCCTTCATATTTAGTGCACATAGAGTGCCTTCTGTTTTTCTATATGTTCAGTTCAATTCAGTTCAGCTCACTCGCTCAGTCGTGTCCAACTCTTTGCGACCCCATGAATCGCAGCACGCCAGGCCTCCCTGTCCATCACCATCTCCCAGAGTTCACTCAGACTCACGTCCATCATGTCCGTGATGCCATCCAGCCATCTCATCCTGGGTCGTCCCCTTCTCCTCCTGCCCCCAATCCCTCCCAGCATCAGAGTCTTTTCCAATGAATCAACTCTTCGCATCAGGTGTCCAAAGTACTGGAGTTTCAGCTTCAGCATCATTCCTTCCAAAGAAATCCAGGATTGATCTCCTTCCGAATGGACTGGTTGGATCTCCGTGATATGTACTTTGTTTAATATAATGTGGAGTTTACTATGCATTGTCCACACTGTTTTGATAAGCTCTTCAAAAATTACTAGGTACTGTATTAATATAATTATTAGCCAAAACCAACAAAGCATATTATCTATGAGACCTTTATAAACTATCCCATCACATACTTACACAATGTTTTAAGACAAGATGGAATAGGAACTGTAACTTTCTAAAAGAATGTTTAAACAAAACAAAGTCTTAAAAGCTTTTCATATAAAAAATATTGATAGAGCAGGCCTTATAAAACTCAATATTGGCTGCTTTCAGAAAAAGAAACACATTTTGAAATCTCCTAAAGAAGTAACAAATCCCACACTCCTAAAGAACACAAAATTTCTTAAATAATATGTGCTAAATATTATCCTTCATTCTACTGTGGATGTAAACTTTCTTTTTTGGCTGCGCTGGGTCTTCCTGGCTACACAGGGTTTTCTGAAGTTGCAGTGATGAGCGGGGACTACTTGTTGTTGTGATGTGCAGGCTCTCACTGAGATACCTTCTCATGTTGCGGAGCACAGTCTCTAAGCATGCAGACTTCAGTAGTTGCAGCACATGGGCTCAATAATTAAGGCTCTCAGACTCTAGAGCAAGGCTCAACAGTTGTGGCACCCAGGTTTAGCTGCTCTGCAGCATATGGGATCTTCCTGGACCAGGGATCGAACCCAGGTATCCTGCATTGGCAGGCAGATTCGTTATCATTGAACCACCAGGGAAGCCCTGATGTAAATGTAACCTTCTTGATTTTTATTGTAAAGTGCTTTCTAGACAGACTCTAACAACCCATACTCCTGCTAGCATTGTTTGAGAATGTCTATTTCACTATATCCTTGCAGACATTATGATCATTTTTTCAACTTTTTAACTAGTAAGATTGCCATAACATTTTAAAGAAAGTTGTTTTCCTTTGACCTTTGCATCACTGGTATTCATAACATTAGTCTTATCTAGGCAATAAAACACAAATCTAAAAAGTCGGAAACATGATATTATTCTTGGTTCTGTTGCAGATTTTTGAATCTGACCAAATATTTGTTTTCAGTTAAAAAAAGAAATTTTCAAAAAGGACTGTTAGTTCTCACTATTCTTTCTCAAAATAGTAACTTTTAAGAAATAAGCACAGAGCACAGACAAGACAGTGCTGCCAACGCAGGTCTCTCCCTCATCAAGCTGGGCCACTACTCTGCTCTCTTCCTAGGCTTGACTTGTGAAGCCAAGTCTACAATTACCTGAAACACTGGGCAGGAGAGGAGAGGGTAGCAGCTGAGGAGAAAGAGAAGCAGGGTGAGCTGAAACGCATTCAGAGAGAATTGGCAGAAACCCAAGAGGACTGCATATGAAAGTGATCCTGCCTTTCTCTGGAGCAGTGTGAATGAATAAAGCTTTCTGTCCTCTGTGAATGAATGGATGGATGGATGAATGAATACGTAAATAGATAAATAAAATATAACAGAGAAAGTTGATATGTTTAAATATGCTAAATTGATAGTGAATATTTGCTTAATCATTGGTTCAACATTTATTGAGACCCACGAACATGCCAGGCAGGTGTAAGGAATCAGGGCCAATGCCAGAGACCTCACCCTCTGGTAGGGGTCACAGACTAGCAATCAGGCAACATGCAGCTCCGCGTGTCTTTATTCAAAGAATCTGGGCCACAAATGCCTCAGAAACACCACTATTTGTGGATTTTTTAGGAAGGTAAGACAATACTTACATGTAACCAGAAATGGCTTCTGCTGGAGCCTGGGACAGCCTCCCAATAAACAAATACAGCAACATTTCCCTAATAGAGCAACATTACGAATAGCCTCGTGTCTGTTCACATCAGATGTTGCTGTTAATATGTTTTGGCACCAGTTTTAAAATAAACTTTCGGCTTTCAGAGCTTTTTGGATTTTGGAGTTGTAGATAAGGGACTGTAAACTTGAAAATGGTGTCATACATTCTAGGAGAGAGAGTACAGTAGAAATTAACACAGTATCGCCAATCAACTATCCTTCAATAAAATAAATGTAAAAAACATTTTTTTAAAAAAAGAATGGAGTACTATGGGAATGTATAGGAATGGCACCTGACCAGACTCACAGGCTCAGGAAGATGAGTGGAGAGAAAATAGAGGTTGGCACATAGATGCCAATGAAATGCAAATGTTTTATTGTATTATTGTTCCAGGGAGATGCAAGAGAAGTTGAAGACGAGATGATCACCTGATGATGAGCTCTGAAAGACTGCTTTTGGGTTTTCTTACTTTATTGTAGCGTTACAAACTGTTAGATACTTCTTTTTGCTGTGTTACAAAGTTAATGATGAAAATACTAATGCCTGGCCTATTCAATTTCCTTACTGGAAAAAAAAATCAGAGAAGGCAATGGCACCCCACTCCAGTACTCTTGCCTGGAAAATCCCAGGGACAGAGGAGCCTGGTAGGCTGCAGTCCATGGGGTGGCTAGGAGTCGGACACAACTGAGCGACTTCACTTTCACTTTTCACTTTCATGCACTGGAGAAGGAAATGGCACCCACTCTAGTGTTCTTGCCTGGAGAATCCCAGGGACAGGGGAGCCTGGTAGGCTGCCATCTATGGGGTCACACAGAGTTGGACACGACTGAAGCGACTTAGCAGCAGAATAAAAAATATTGCAAATCTGTGAAATAGCAGTATGTCATTTAAACACTCAACTGTTTCTTGCACATTTATGCTACCATACATGTTTTTATACTTTCTCACATTGCTCTCTCTGGCCCCAGACAGGCTAGATATTACACCACCATGCAGAAATGGTTATCTCACTCTCATGCCTGGAAACCTTTTAGAGTGCCCCACTAGGAGGTGGTGGGGAGATTTTATATTGCTCTCTCTCTCTCAATATATACTGTATACGGCAGGAACGGGTCATCAACTTACAAACAAACTTGTGTAGGAACACAAATACAAGGAAGCTTTGTGAGGATGGCAAACTTAATGGTAAAGGACAGAAGGGACAAAAAGGATAAATGCCAAGCTCAGGAGAGATGTATGAAAAAACATGAGATAGATCAGTCAAGAGCTTACACTGAAGATGCTTTTTGGATTGAAATGTAAGGAAAGCAGATCTAGAACTAGAATCCCTTTAACATGGGCTTTAAAATATCTCAATGAGTGAAATATTTGTATGTGCCAAGTCACTTCTAAAGTTTGTTTTGCTTAATATTTTTAAGATTCTGCTTTTCCAAGCTTAACTTGCACAAATTATTTGCACTATTTTTCAAGGCAGCCTTTCTTAAGTAAATGCCAATTCAGGACCTGATCAAGTTATACATTAGCTAAATTAAAAGAATCCATTGGGAACCTATTAAAAAGTAAGCACAGGAGATAAACCTTAAAGTTAGTCATTAGAAAATAGAATCAGGTAAATTTGAACCAATATGATTTTACTATGTTGTCTGCTCATCCTAATGGATGTAGAAATTTTTTTAAATTCTTGAAACCTATCTAATAGTTCAGTAAATATACGTTTAAAATATTTAAAAGCTTTAGGACATTCCTTGGTTTTCACACTACAATGTATTTACAAAGTACAAAACATCAACTATTTATTTTGCCTAGCTGGGACAAAGGGCACTGAATATTAAAACTTCAAAAATGGTCATTTGCATTGTATTATGACTATGCAAACCACATGAGCCTGACCAAACATGAAAAATGCAAAATCCTTTCCATCTCTTATTCCTTAACTTGAACTTTAATACGAGGGCAAGGACAGAAAGAGAGACATCTAATGTCTCTTTCCCTTTCCTTTTCATACATCCTAAAATACGGGGTATCCTAATTCTGCTAAGGTCTCTTTAATGCCTCCCATCTCTAAATACAGTATTTACCTAACTGGCAATTAATTTCAGTGACAGTTAAAAAGAAAAAAAAATGTTCCATAGGGAATCAAATTTTCCTGAAGTAAGATTAACATAAACCTTTGATTGTGAGTATATTGGGGAAGTAGGGAATAAGAAGGAATTAAATTCCTTTTTGTGCAAACAGGGGACTGCACTCCCTGAAATAATCTTATTTTTTAAATAGGTTTTAAAGATTAGGAAAATAAGCCCCAGAGGTGGAACTACTAGTCCACAGTGGAGACACAGTTCATAGAACGCCCAGTCAAACCCAGAATTCAGATCCCTGCACAGTATGTTTTTATATCATACATGGTAGAAAATACATTTTCTCAAATGTGTTTATTTACTCGTGCATTAAAACAAATATTTATTAAGTAGTGATTTGGTTTTATTTAGTAGTACCTATTGAATGTCAGATACTGCACAGGAGATGTAGCAGTAAAGAACTCAAAAAATAATCCCTCACTTTACAGACTACATTTAGGTAGAAAAGACAGAAAATAAACAAGAGAAATAAGTAAAATATATAATAATTTTAATGGTGGAAGTACTATGAAGAAAAGTAAAGCAAGAGGGAGCCAAGGCACAAAGCAAAGAGAAACTGTAAATTTAAATAAGTTGGTTAGAATAAATATACTGGAAAAGACATTTGAACAAAGATTTAAAGGACATGAGACATTGGACGTGTGAATATCCAACAGAAGATCATCCTAGGAAGAGACATAAATGCAGAAACCCTCATCTGAGAGAGAATCTAGCATATTCAAGGAAAAAACAAGGAGGGCAGTGTGGCTGGAGCAGGGGCCAAGGCAGAGAGTACAGGAAATAAGAACATATTGTATAGTATAGGGTTTGTCTGCCTTTCATTCTAGGTGAGGCTAGAAGTCAGTGGAGCAATCTGAGCAGAAGATTGAGTGAGTGAAGTTGCTCAGTCGTGTCTGACTCTTTGCCACCCCATGGACTGTAGCCTACCAGGTTCCTCTGTCCATGGGATTTCCCAGGCAAGAATACTGGAGGTGGGTTGCCATTTCCTTCTCCAGGAGATCTTCCCGACCCAGGGATTGAAGCCAGGTCTCCCATACTGTAGGCAGACGCTTTACTGTCTGAGCCACCAGGGAAGTCCGCAAGCAGAAGATTGACAGGGTGTAAATTATATTATAGTTGAATCACGTTGTTGCTTAGAGAGCAGAAGTCTGGAGATGCAATGGTGGAAGAAAGAAGACTGCTTCAGAAATTTTCAACAATAATCACAGTGAAATGTGGGAGAGGCCAGAGTTACAGAAGAGAAAGTGTTGATATGTGGTTAGCTCTGGAAATATTTTGAAGGTTAAGTCAAGAGGATTTCTTGACCATTTGGGTATGAGTGTGAGAAAGTAAGAGAGGCGTCAAGAGTGATTCCAAAGTTTGTAGCCGAGCAACTGAATGAAGGAGTTGTCATTTACTGAAATGAGGAAGGCTTTAAGAACAACAGATTGTGAAAAGACTGGGGAATTCCATTTTAAGATTGCTGAGTTTGAGATAGTGTTTAAGACATCCAGGTAGAGATCAAACAGTCACTTATATCTACAAATCGGGAGTTCAGGCAGAAGGCCTGGACTGGAGATATAAATGTGGGATCAGTAGCTTATATGTGATATGCAAGCTGCAAGATTGGATGAAGTTATTAGGGGAGCAATTATGGACAGAGAAAAGATCAGAGGACTGAACCCCGGAGCAGTCCAGTGTTTAGAGATTAGAAAAATGAGAGAGGGCTGTCAGTGAAATGCAAGATTAACTATTTCAAATGCATCTTGATTACCTGAAATGAGTACTGAAAACTGGCCACTGCATTTAGCAATCTGAATGTCATTTTTCGTTTCATCAAGTGCAGTGTCCATGGAATGCTGGTTTGCCTGAGAGGAGTGGGTTCAGGAGTGAGGGGCAGGGGAGAGGAGTGGGAGATGGCCTGGTGTCAGTTCTTACGCACTTGCCTTGATATTTCTATGTGGTTGCTAAGTGTAAAGAATCTTTTAGGAATTATAACAATAACTGTTTACTAAATTCCCTTTATATTATAGGTTTGTGGTATGCACTTAATACATTTAAAAAAGGATAACTCCTTGCAACAAAATGTAGTTTACAAATGAACAAAGTGATGATTAAAGAGGTTAAGTAACTTTCTCAGCACAGCATGTCTGGTAAATGGCAGAGCCAGAATTTGAATTTAGGTCTGTTTCATGCCAAGTCTTCATTCTTAACCACTGTGTTACATTGCCTTTAAATATGACAAGGCCATGTTACATTGTCAATTAAATATTAAACAGTTACTTAAAAGTAATTCCCTCTTGAGGTTAAATACTAGCTTGGAAGGAAGAATTCACAAAGGTAAATGAAGTTCCTCTCTCCTTGTTGATTAAGGTCCTTATTCTCTAGCAGGCACAATAGGGAGAACTGAATAGGGTTGTTCATTTCAGCTGTCAGCCAACTCCTGGTCACCATATATGAAGCCCTTTTTGATATAAAATGATTTAAATATTTTGAAGAAATATTGTTAATTTCAAATAACTCCCATTGGGAAAAATTCAGCCCTATGAGAATTAACAAAAAAGGAGAACCAGGGTATGTCTATAAGTCCAATACACCAAATACTAAGAGAGCAATTTGTTTGTTTGTTTGTTTTTCTTATCTGGTTGTCTTTTTGCATGAAAACCAGTGATACACCTTAGCAGAGGAGAAGTGAAGCGAAGTATTAGTTGTTCAATCATGTCCAGCTCTTTGTGACATGGACTGTAGACCACTAGGCTTCTCTGTCCATGGAATTCTCCAGGCAAAAATACTGGAGTGGTTTGCCATTTCCTTTTCCAGGGGATCTTCCCAATCCAGGGGTTGAATCTGGGCCTCCAGAATTGAAGACAGATTCTTTACCTTCTGAGCCACCAGTGTAGCATAGGAGGATTTGTGGTAAAGTGTGATGGACAAATCTAATACCCTGTAGGCCCACTTCCTGCCCACACCTTCCATTCAGTTTCAAGTGGTGCTTTAATTTATCCTCATACTCAGATACTGAACCTTCTGGCTTGGGTCCCATGGGATAAGAGGAGGGTAACATCAAACAGAATGTTGACGGAGCGCTGCATGGCTATCAAGAGAAACACAAGAGTATCAGAATTGTCTCTGTTCTGAAAGCCCGAGCTTTATAATTGTCTTACAGCTTGGCCCAGTATGAAGGAAAGAAAAGGGTTAAAGTAGCAAATAGACCTTCCTTATGAAAATCCCATGGACGGAGGAGCCTGGAAGGCTGCAGTCCATGGGGTCGCTGAGGGTCGGACACGACTGAGTGACTTCATTTTCACTTTCACTTTTCATTTTCATGCATTGGAGAAGGAAATGGCAACCCAGTCCAGTGTTCTTGCCTGGAGAATCCCAGGGACAGGAGAGCCCAGTGGGCTGCCGTCTATGGGGTCGCACAGAGTCAGACACAACTGAAGTGACTTAGCAACAGCAAGAACAACTAAAGCTTTGTATCAGCCGACTTTGTATTTTGTGTGTGTGGTATTAGGGAGGAAAAAAAACACTGCAGTTTAGTATGATAATCACATATTAAATAAGGCAAGAAAACCAGAAGAGCTAGTGAAAATATTTGGGGAATTCTGAAGAGGTTACAAACCAGCAAATGTTACCAGGTAAACAAAACGAGGGATAGCATGGATATGTTGTTGTTTAGTCGCTAAGTTTGTCTGACTTGTTTCGACAAAGTCGTAAAGCACACCAGACTGCCCTGTCCTTCCCTATCTCCTACAGTTTGCTCAAATTCATGTCCATTGAGTTCGTGATGCTGTTTAACCATCTCATCTTCTGTCGTCCTCCTCTCCTTTTGTCTTGAGTAGACTCTTTGCATCAGGTGGCCAAAGTATCGGAGCTTCAGTTTCAGCATCAGTCCTTCCAATGAATATTTGGGGTTTCTTTACTGTAGGATTGACCAGTTTGATCTCTTTATCTGAGTCCCCATAAAACCAAGTTCCTCTACGAAGTTTATGATTAACCTCTCCATCTAAAACATCATACCCTTTCTAGTCCCACTCCTATGCCCCTCAGGACCAAGGAGTTATCAAAGAAAAGTGAAAGTGAAAGTCACTCAGCAGCGTTTGACTCTTTGCAACCCCATGGACTATACTGTCATTGAATTCTCCAGGCCGGAACACTGGAGTGGGTAGCCTTTCCCTTCTCCAGGGGATCTTTCCAACCCAAGGATCGAACCCAGGTCTCCTGCATTGCAGGCAGATTCTTTACCAGCTGAGCCACAAGGGAGGGTCAAAACTGAGAAGCACCCTCCAGGATACAAAAGTCCCTCTGTGTCCCCCATTTCTTGTTTGTAGAAAAAGGCTTTAGTCTTCTAGGCCTTCCTTGAGTTCCAAAGAGCAGCCTCAAGCAGTTACTGACAAGGGACGTGAGGTGAGACAGAAATGAAGGAAAAGCAGTTAAGCAAGAAAAGTAAGAATAATGGTTCAGCAATAAAACAGAATCCTAGTTTCTCCTCAAGGAGTATACATAAGAATTTGACGCATATCTTTGAGTACTTCTGCAGAAACTAAGACACCCTCACCCTCCCAACACAGGTAGAGGAGAGTGACCACATGCCGACCACAAGCGTGTAGAGCCCAGCCTGACTGGAACCAGGGCGCTGATTAAGATCCCTGAAACGTCAGCCTGCTACCTCTCCACCAATCAATCAGAAGAAAGTCATATATGCTCACCCTAAATGTTGCCTTTAAAAACTTTTCCCTGAAAGCCATCGGCGATGTCACGCCTTCTGAACATGAACTGCCTGTTCTCCTAGCTTTACTGTCAGTTGGTATTAGTCGTTCAGTCATGGCCAACTCTGCAACCTCATGCGCTGTAGCCCACCAGGCTCCTCCGTCCATGGAATTCTCAAGGCAAGAATACTGGAGTGGGTTGCCATTTCCTTCTCCAGGGGATCTTTCAGACCCAGGGATCCAACGTGGGTCTCCTGCATTGTGGGCAGATTCTTTGCCATCTGAGCCATTGGGAAGTCCTCTTCTTGCTTAGCGCCTTGCAAGCAAATGCTGTGTTTTCCTTCAACAGGACTTGATGTCAGTAAATAGGTTTTGCTTTGTGACGGGCAAGCAAATTCAAGTTTGTTTCAGTAACAAAATCTACTGACCAGACACCTACTTTTAATTTTATAGAAATAGAGACTTAGAGTATAATATTTGTATTTGTAAAGCCTTATTCTTCTTTTTAAAAAAGCTATACCTGTACAAAGAAAAAAATTAAAATATAATAGTGTAAGTTGTACAAAGTCTCCCTGACTTTTAGGTCTTCAATTCTTTTCTTCAAAGGCAACCAGTTTCTAGTTCCTTATATATCCTTCCATGTATATTTTATGAATATATCCATATTTATTACCTATACCTTTGGAATAAAAACAATTGAGTCTTTCTTGATACTTTACTTTTTCACATTCTGTGGATTTTGGTATGGTAATCATATCCCATTCTGACAAATAAACAGCATGACTTCTTTCCTCTAAAAATATTAAGACAATTCATAAATATTTAAACACTTAAGTTGTTCTTTATTTTCAAAATTTTACTTTACAGTTTTCCACAGAATATGCTTGACATTGTCAGAGATCAGAATTTTAAGGCCAATATTTGCCCAGACAAAATCCTTATATGTTTCCTGTTCCGTGTTCTTGCAATCACTGCACTTAGTATAAAATTAGAACATGGTGAGAAACCAGTGCTTATTAATTTAACACTGTTCTTTGATAGAGTCAGCTTTATGAATGCACCTAACAGAGGCTGTGTTACGTGACTTGCCTTTGATATCTAAGTCTTTCTTTACATAGTCCTTTAATATTTTATGAATCCAAGGAACGATTTAGTACAAAACTGAAATACACAAGCTGGAAGAAGAGAAGAAAAATGAAGTCCCTGTATCCTTTGAAAATGAAGGCACAGAAACACATTGCATTTTGTTTACCCTTTCATTTCTTCACTGGGTGTCATAAATGTGTTTCCCTGATTTACCTGGATGCTATGGCATATATACAGAGGTGAGCAGAAAATTTTTTCATGCTTCTTTTCCAGCTAGGGAACATTTGGATGACTCAAGACCTCCTCTCTGGCTAATGGTAAGTAGTCTTTCAAAATGTGTTTAGCTTTTTAACAATAATCTTGTAGCTTCTGAGGTCTTGAGAAAGGATGAAAAGGAACCTGTTAGGACTTGGGGAAAAGGAGGAGGAAACTGTGGAATATAAAGATTTGTCATGCTTATAAGTCATTGATTTCACGATGTAATGTGAGAAAAGGCAAAATGCAACTACTATAATCAGTTAAATAACAGATGACATTTGCGCTGAGCTGAGGTGGTTCAGGAAAATGTGCACAGAGCCCTTTGACATAGGACTTCCTCTTACTCCAATGTTCTCCCAACCCTCCCTCTCTAAAACAAGATACCCATTGACCTCGTTTCCAAAATGGCTGTTTTTTTAAAAATTGAAACTGTTTTTCACTGAAAAGGTTTGACTATTTAGATACATAGTAAAAAGTTAGCCATCAACATACATAAAATATATACACTCAGTGAATTCAACTTAAAAAAATTTCCTAAACTATTCATGTAAATTTTGGGGGACTAGACAGACAAAACAATAGATAATTGATTTTTTCACTTTCACCTAATTATTTTTGGTCATGCAAAGACATAGACTGAGCTTGACTGAACACCAGTCACTCATTTTCTATAGCTACACTTAAGAATTCAACCTGCACAGTGTATGCTAGGATAAGGAAGTTCAAATCGATATTAGAAATAATGCTACAGGTGGCAGCATTTTAGCTGGAGAAAAAACATTCCTGAGATTCTGCAAAATTGTCTATAGAAGAAAAAACTGAAAGAAATGGGACAAAATGGAGTTTATCAGATGCATAACACACAGGATGAAAAAAAGATCATGAATACAAACTGATATAAAACAACAATATGAAACTACTTATAATAAATAAAAGAGAAGAAAAGACATGGTCATACTTGAATTAAGATCTCTACTTCTTAATGTCATATATATATATATATATATATATAAAATCAAATTCTACCCTTAAATATACAAGAGGACTAAATAATTGGTTGGCTTCTGCTTTGCTTTAAACCAAAGACAGAGTATAGTGGTCAGGGAAAAAGCTTATAATTATCGTTTCCTTTCTTTACAGAGTACTGCTTATTGCTTTTCACTTCTCAGGATAAAAAAATACCAGATTTATGAGGGCTTTTTCCTCCTCACCTCATCCCTGGATCCAGTTTAAGGCTTAATCATCATCCCTTCAAATAGTATAGCATTTCAGTTCATTTCAAAGCACTGGATTGGTGCTGATGAGAATAGGACCAAAATAAAAAAGAGATTAGCTGTCTTGAGAAATGTCCATTGTAAGTACTGCAAGAATAGTGAAACAACCAGCCAGAATAAACTGAAGTTGCCTACTTCAGTTTACAGGTAATTGTACAAAACAGTCCTGGAACAGAAGGGAATGGGACATATGTCATCGATTTTGAAGATGGAGAAAAGGTTTCTGTATAAGGACCCTCCAAAGAAAATAAAAATTAACACATTCAAAGATTAATACATTTGCTTCACAAACACACACAAACTGAGGAGAAAACAATTTGAAAATAATACGAAAGCTTATTGTGGAAGTTACAGTGTTCTATTTCTTTAAAAGAGTGATAAGCTCTACGGGCTTCCCTGGTGGCTCGGTGGTAAAAAAAAAAAAAAAAATGTATGCAATGCAGGAGACATGGGTTCAATCCCTGGGTCAGAAAGATCCCCTGGAGGAGGAAATGGCAACCCACTCCAGTATTCTTGCCTGAGAAATGCTATGGACAGAGGAGCCTGGCAGGCTACAGTCCATGGGATTGCAAAAGAGTCAGACATGAGTTAGTGACTAAACAACAACAATAAGCTTTATGCTGTGACCACGATAGCAAAGACAAATAATTCTTCCAAAGATCTGACCACTAAACAGTTTTTTAAAATGTGAAAATAGTTACATCAGTGTATGGACTCTGGAAAATTTCTTCTCCGGTAATAAGGTCAGATAGACATTTCCTGTTTCATATTTCTAGTACACGTTGTTTTTTAAACAATAATAGTGTGAAACAATAGATTGGCCTGAGTTCAATGCATACTAAGAAATGCCCTGGCTCTTGAAGGCTGGGATGAATCAGCCTCAAATGGCAAAGATCTCAGTGACGACAAGAAAGACAGACTGTCTGGGGTGTGGTGGCCCTAGAGAATAAGATTCAAGAAGCTGACCCATCTAGACTTCAATCTTTGATGTTTCTTGACCATGAAGAGTGTCTGTGTTTAATGTGTTCATTTACAGAGACAGCATTTATGCTTGTGTCTGAATAACTTGGTTTTTAAATAAATTTGTTTGTAAGGCAAAACTGCAATACAGAAAAAGAATGAGTTGGCAATTCCTCCTAAATTGTTAACCAAGATTGGCCATTGTTTTCACAACTCAACCTCCTGCTCTAGCAATAATCCAGTCAACAGTGAACTCTTTTCTGCTCCTTACAAAACTTTGCAACACACTGGGTTACCCTATTCACAGGTCTTACCCTACTTGGAATAGCATGAAACAGAGCCACCCAGCAGTGGGCCCCTATTAAACTTCATTATTCATACACCCATCTCCTCTGATGCCAAACTGGGGTCCTCAATACATTTTTTTTTGTTTGTTTTTTATGCAGTTGCATGCTCATTCGATTGTGTCTGACTCTCTGGGATCCTATGGACTACAGCCCACCAGACTCCTCTATCCATGGAATTCTCCAGGCAAGAATACAAGAGTGGGTAGCCATTCCTTTCTCCAGGGGATCTTCCTGACCCAGGGATTGACACTGGGTCTCCTGCATTGCCAGAAGATTCTTTACCATCTGAGCCACCAGGGAAGACCTGCGAATACTTAGGCCAGTCATTTCCAGTGATATTCCTAATCTTCTGCTAGTCAGTTGTGGAAAGTAGATGAAGAGAGTATCCTAAAGTAAAACAAACGCCTTTAGAAGGGTTAACAGTGTGACCAGCATACAGAGTTAGGAGGGGCAGAATCTGAGCTGAGAAGTTACACAGAAGAAGGAATGACACTGGAGAAAAAAGGTAACTAAGAGGAGGTTGCCTTTCACCCACTACCAGAGAATGACAGGAATGAGAAAGCTGGACGTCCTTCTTAACCAAGACTTCTCCTTCACTCTCTATATGCAACTCATTATCAAGCCATCCTCATTTTTTACTACAAGGGATAAAATACCAGCTATTTTTTCCCCAAAAAAGAATAAAGTTTTATTCACTTATAAAACAATAGTATTTATTTTTAAATTTAAAAATGATATAAAAAGACAGAGAAAAAAAACTAAAAATCATCTCCTACCCTACTACCTAGAAATAAGCACTGTTTTAATATTTTGTGGAACAGCCTTATAGATATACCTATATATACACACATGCACATTCCTGAACACACATACAGATAATTTCATAGGAGGTGAGGCATGTTATACAAGGAGTTGAGAAACATTCTGTTTTTACTTAACAGACCACAGAAGTCTTTCTATTTCAATAAACATAGATATGCACAATATTTTTTTCATATTTTAATAGTTGTATAATTTCCATTGATAGGAATATGTCACAATTTATTTAATGAAGCTTTCATTGAAGGAAATACTTTTTTTCAGTTTTAACAGTTAGGACAGCACTGAGACTAATACCTGTACATGTGGTGTATGTGTAGTTGTATCCGACTCTTTTGCGACCCCGTGGACTGCAGCCCATCGGGCTCCTCTGTCCTCAAGATTCTCCAGGCAAGAACACTGGTGTGGGTTGCCATTTCCTCCTCCAGGGGATCTTCTCCACCCAGGGATCAGATCTGCGCCTCCTTTGTCTCCTTCATTGCAGGCGAATTCTTTACCACCGAGCCACTGGGGAAGCCCAACCTTGCACATATGTATGTGCTGTTATGAGAATTTCTTTACTAATCTGGTAATGAAAAATAGTTCTTGTCTTTTTATTTCTACTTTTTGATCGTTAGTAAAGTTTTAACATTTTGTAGGGCAATTATATTCTTTGATAAATTGCTGCATCCATTTTTTCTATTAGAAAGTTTTTTGTCTTATTGAATCATAAGACCACTTTGAATATTAGGAATATCAACCCTCTTATCTTTCATATCATTCAGGTGTCACAAATGTTTTCCCCAGTTTGCCCCTTGCTTCACAATTTTATTATGTTTTTACTGAAGCATTTAATTTTTACATAGTCAAATTCTTTCTTGGTTCGGCCCTGCTGAATTAATCTCCTACAATTCCTACCAGCACTCACCTAAATCACATGGCTTATCGTCTTTTACCCAGATAACTGTAAAAACCTGGATTGGTCTCTGATCTGCCACTGGGAATCTACACTAACAGAGGTGTCAGAGCGTTCTTTTTAAAGTGAAAATCTGTCCAGGTCATTCTGTCTAAGACTGTTCAGTGGTGTGTGTCTTAGTGGTGTAGGGCTCTTCTAGGAGTCAATAAAATAACAACTACCTATGGCAAATATTCCTGGAGCATTATTTATCGGCGAAGATTTTTGAAGAAAGAAAGCACATTAATCTTATTTTAGGAGAAACACGGGAGACTTCCCCAGTGGTGTAGTGGATAACAATCTGTCAATGCAGGAGACATGCGTTCGATTCCTGGTCCAGGAAGATCCCACATGCCACAGACCGGCTGAGCCCAGGTGCCCCAGCTGCTGAGTCAGAGCTACAACTGCTGAAGCCCGTGCCCCTGGGGCCTGTGCTGCAGCAGGAGAAGCCACCGCAGTGCGGTACCTGTGCACCACGATAGAGAGGCGCCCCGCTGCCCGCAGCCACAGAAAGCCAGAGCGCGGCAATGAAGATGCAGCACAGCCAAAAATTAATTAATTAAAAAGAGAAACACAAATATATTATGGAGCAGGATGCAAACTTCAAATGAATTTTTAAGATAAGCAAGAAGGTCTCAAAGACATATCAGGATTTAGGAGGAAACGTTTAAAAGGCAATGGATATAGAGGATAACTCTTTAGTGCTTTTACATGTACATCAGGGAGTGTCTTGCGTTCACCAAAATTCACTGCCTTTTTCCCTTGTTAACATAGATTTACCAGCCTCCCTTGAGGTTAGGTGTGACGATGTGATTGAATTCTGGCCCATGGAGGTGGAAGACATTAGGGTGATCATACAATGTATTGCCCCAATCAAGACACTATTGAGAGTGCAAGTAAAAAATAAATGTCGCTCAGTCGTGTCCGACTCTTCGTGATCCCATGGACTGCAGCCTGCCAGGCTCCTCCGTCCATGGGATTTTCCAGGCAAGAATACTGGAGTGGGGTGCCATTTCCTTCTCCAGGAGATCTTCCCAACCCAGGGATCAAACCTAGGTCTCCCGCGTTGTAGCCAGACGCTTTAGAGTGCAAGAGGACACTATTAATTGCTGTCCTAGGAATTACATGGGGAGAAGTGAAGTGCATCACCCCAAGGTGGGCCCAGGCCTAACTCTTCTCCAGTCTGTTGACAGATGGGGCAGATGCTTGAGGAAGCCTCAGTGCCCTGGATAGAGCCATGGCTTTCACTAAACTGATCTGAGAGTGAGAACACCACTTCCAGCATTTCAAACCATTGTAGTGACATCAGTTCTCATCCTGACTAGCACAATGTGGAATTCAAGGCTTTCTATTTGGCCTTCGCCTAGCTTTCCAGCCGTGCCTTTCATCATTCTCTAGCTTGAATTTAAGCTCTAGTGAACTGAACTGCTTGCTCACATGTTTTAAGTATCTGTTTATGTGTCAATCTCTCCCACTAATCAGGGAGCTCCTGGATAGCAAAACTTAGTCTTAATTATCTTTGTAGCAAGTCACAACCTGGCACGTAAGACATTTCATGAATATCTGTTGGCATAAAGAAATATTTACCCATGTAAGGAGTAAATTTTTCAGCAGTGTCTATTTCATTATACTATCAGAACACATGGAAGATCTTTTATATCTGCAAAGACATGTTATTCAAATACAAGATTTTGAAAAATGAATTAAATACTTTGTAGCCCTAAAGGTGGAATAAAAAAATATTCTTCCTCTTAGCCGTCAATGTGCTTTTATC
This sequence comes from Redunca redunca, assembly GCA_006410935.1. Taxonomy (NCBI): domain Eukaryota; kingdom Metazoa; phylum Chordata; class Mammalia; order Artiodactyla; family Bovidae; genus Redunca; species Redunca redunca. The sequence goes on along the minus strand of SJYQ01002549.1, from coordinate 122,143 downwards.
TCTGCTTTCTCCCTGCACCCCACGCACTGCTAATAAACACACACACACTCATATTTGTTCATTTCTTGGGGGAGTTTTTGACTTAACTAACAATAGTAGAAGTTCGAAGGAAAAGAAAGAATTACAATTTTAAGTTCAGATCCTAATGTTGGCCAATAATCCCTGCATGAGGTGCTTTTGCTCAGCAGGGGGATTTATCTCTCCTGCTACCCAAGATGATTAAGAGTTGACTTACAATTGACGATGATGTACACTAGAGCATGTTATCAACTCAAGAAAGGGGCTTTGCCTGCATGATTTAATTAACATTAATGGTAGTTAAGCTGCACACACAGAGCATAATGTCCTCTTTGCTCCAAGAAAAAGAGGGGCTTTCACCACCTACATTATGAAATATTGATGAATTCATGTATGCTGACATCCATCTAATAATGGAATTGTTCAGTCTGTCACTCCTTCCCTCTGTCCACATACAAAAACATAATGGCAGTCCTGAGATAAACAAAAGGAGTGATGAGGGTGTGCAAATGAGGAAGGAGAATAAGAGTCAGGAAGGAAAAACACTGCAAATGAAATATGTCAGACTATAACCACAGACACACAACATCCACAAACAATCACACATACACACACACACACAAACACCCACTGTACTAATTAATGCAGCTTTGCTTTCATGCCAGATATTGGGGAAACATTAATTAGAGAGAAACCTCATTAATCCATTTCCCAGTTCATTAATTATGCATCAATGCCAAGTTTTTGTTGGCCTGACATAAGACGATCCTGTTCCAATGAAGATCTGATGCTGCACGTTGCACAACAGTTACGGGGCTTTCCTAACTCCATGGGATGGGACTCAGGACCTACTCAATTCATATGTTGTATATATTTGTGTCCTCTGATCAGTATTTTGTGATTATGAAATGTTCTTTAGGCTCACTACCATTGTTTCTTAGCTAACACTTCATCCGTCTCTGTCATAAACACATTAGGAACTCTATTCAGATGACAAAAAAAGTGACACAACATTGCAAATGTAATTAATGCCACTGAATTGTGCACTTAAAAATGGTTAAAGTGGTAAATTTAATGTGATATATATTTTGTCACAATAAAATTTTTAAGTAAAAGAAACTATAGATTTTTGAAGAAGTTGTTCTAGGAACTCTATGGATGTAAAGAAAAAAAAAAGTTGACAAGTTCTCAGTTTCAAAAGACCTCACAATGTGCTTCACTGTATTCAGAGAAAATATTTTGAGATGAACTTCAGAACCCAGACAAACTCAAATGTGCAAAGATCTGAGGAAAGCACGGATGTTTAGTGGTCTTATCAATAAATACTAATTGAGCATCTGTAAAATTCTTAGCATTGTACCAGTTAATTTGGAGCTGTATTTGTTGTTTAGTCACTATGTCGTGTCTCTTTTGCAACCCCATGGACTGTAGTGCCCCAGGGTCCTCTTCCATGGGATTTCCCAGGCAAGACTGCTGGAGCAGGTTGCCATTTCCTTCTCCAGGGGATCTTCCCAACTCAGGGATCAAACCTGGGTCCCCTGAACTGGCAAGGGATTCCTATCCACTGTACCACCAGGGAAATCTTGTCTACTGTATTTACCAAACAGGTTTATTTACTTAAATTCTCTTCTTCATTGTATATCTGATAGGGTACATATTGGTCTCATCAGCCTTCCACTGAGTGGTTGTCTGGGATCAGCCCGGCCTGTAAGAGAGCAAGGAAGAAGATAGGAGTGCCTCTTGCCTAACACTATATAATGTGTGGAATAGGAGGGAAATCATTAAAGGCTATCTAAGGAGAGACTGCTGAGAGAAGTAAGTACCTGTCAGTGTCCAAATGCCCATCAAAGAAGGGCCTCAGTGGGTTAATGAGATCTTTTCTAGGAAACCCAGTGGTTAGAGAACAAGATGCAGCAGTAAGTCCAAATGGTGGGCTGCATTTTTGTGTGTTTCTTAATATTCATGCTCTGTCAGCAGACCCAGTTTACTTGATAAAGAGACCAAAAGGTTGGGACTGATGAGGTTCAAATATCCTCCATATGGAACAACTAATATTTATGCAGCATTTTATACATTTGCTAAGATGGTTCTCGGGAAGAAGTTTCACATGTGTCATTTCAACTGAACCTTGAATCAAGTAGATATAAATAGTATTCACAATTTACAGATGAAGATAAGACTTGAATAATGGGCTTGCACTGTAGAAACAGCTCATCTGGGGCTTGACCTTCACTCCCTGAGCCACCTAGAAGTAAGGTCATTTCTCCAACTGGAGGAGCCAGTCTTTGGGTATGTTGTCTGCTGACCACCTCCTGACTAGCTGGTCAGAGAAGCAGGAGTGACAGGAGCTGCACTCAGGATGAGGAAGATGATGGATCCTGGAGGTCTTGGTGAACTTTATGAGATCTCAGTTTCTCACTTAAGAGGTCCTAGAAGAAAAGCAGTGGGAAATAATGGTCAAGTATGTATCTTCATTAAGTTTTTCCCTGATAAATTTCCAAATTATTTTCCAACAAAATACAGAGCAATTTAGGGCATATGACTCAGAAGCAATGAAAAGAGGTTAAGTAAATTTTCAATTAAAAAAACAAAAAGCCCTCTTTGCGCGAGCTATCTACTTAGGTATATGCCTCGGGCTTCTTAGGAAATGTGTCTCTAAAAATAAAATGTAGAAATTTTATTGATGCTGAAACTATCTCACTCCAGAAAAAGCAATAACTATTCATCAATAGATACACAAAGTAGTTACAAAACAAAACAAAATCCCCCAAACAAAGGCAACAGTAAGCACAATTTTTAAAAGATTTTAAAGCTTAATTCACCTCACACTTATCTCATTGAGATGCATTTCTAATAAAATTATACTTGTTGTTAAGTCAAATCATGTAACTTTTAAAAATCAACTGTATGCTAATAGTAATTATATTGGTGACTTATAGCAGAGATGCTTGGACCTCATGTTCACGGGAAATTCTTAAAATTTTAAAGTTCAATTTATATAAATATTTTTGTCAAAATATTAATAAAAGATATTTAAGCATAAACATATATTAGAATAACATCTTATGGATGAGCTGGAATGGAAACATAAGTTTAAGGGAAAAAATGATGTAAATACTTATAAAGAAAGCATAAATATTTACTTTTTAAATGGATGCTGCTGCTGCTACTGCTGCTAAGTCGCTTCAGTGTCCAACTCTTAGTGACCCCATGGACTGCAGCCCACCAGGCTCCCCCGTCCCTGGGATTCTCCAGGCAAGAACACTGGAGTGGGTTGCCATTTCCTTCTCCAATGCATGAAAGTGAAAAGTGAAAGTGAAGTCGCTCAGTCATGTCCAACATGGACTGCAGCCCACCAGGCTCCTCCGTCCATGAGATTTTCCAGGCAGGAGTACTGGAGTGGGGTGCCATTGCCTTCTCTGACAGTTATTTCTAAAATCTTCTGTAGAAGACAGAAAATCATATCCTGAGAGTACAGCATCATAGCAATGTATTACTAAAGCAAACATAATCTTCTGAAATAATTATTTGTGTCTCAGCCAACACCTCCTATTATTGGCTGCCTATTTCTTCTACAGCTACATCTTAAAACCTATTTGCCAGCATATCATGCATATCAGGGAAGAAATAAGAATTTGGGAAGCTGCTGTAATATAATAATATTAAGCCACACTATGATAAGTGATAATTCTCTTATATAATTAAAGGCACATGTATACACATGATCAATAAGCCTTGACCCAATCCAGCATAACACATGTGGCTGACATGTAGGATTACATTAGTTTTCCAGGAGTTGCTCCTAAGGACTAATCAGGAAGTTGCTTACCCTCATGGAATAGCATAAACCTAAATAAAATAGGCCAACATTGTACACGGGAACAACAATGCATAAAACAGGAAATGACCGTCTCTTTGCATTTTTTATCTTCAGGGCAAAGTGATAGTAAACATTAAAGTTAAACTGGAATTAACTTTTAACAAAAATCCAGGGGAAAAAGTAGTTAAAACAAGTTTGCTGGAGCTATTAGAACATAAAGTTCTGCTACAAAAGTGTTCAGAAAAAGCTTTACAATCTAAACACACTGAAACTCCCCAGTGTAAAACACTCTTAGCTAAATTATGGGAAAAGCCAATGTCGTATCAGCACCAAACAATCACCCAGCATCAGAATGAAAAGAAGGAAATGTTGTTCTGAACAGCTTGCCAAGGCTAAAGAAAAGTAGAACAGTTGCTGAAGACGGATTGTACAGACCAAAAGGACGCATTCTAATTTGTGTTGCCACTTAAATTTTGAAATAGGTCATTATCTTCAAATTTTGGGTAAATATAGCTGCATCAGAGTGAAACAGAGAGAAAGAGAGAGAGGGAGGAAGAGAGGAAAAAAGGGCTTAACAACAAACAGTGAAAAATGCATTTTAATTTTTAGATTTCTCTCAATTGATATATCCTATAACTCACTATAGGAGTATGCATGCTGTGTTTTCCCCGTTTAAGTTTTGCTGAGAGATAAAGATTAGGTTAAGTTTACAAACAGTAGATCTGGGCATCCCTATAGTAAACAAGTGATTAACAATATCTTTTAGATAGTCTTTAGAAAACCATTTTAATGTTTGTTTTCAACAGCTTGACTGCTTGAGTATCTAGTGAAATATTTTTTAAGCTCACTTGACAATTTAACATAACACAGTGGTTTCTAGCTTTTTTGAATATAATAATATTTAAGCTTATCATAAGGGAAAATTTCAAAAGCCACCAAGTTAAAAAGAAGGCTAGACTAAATCTCTGTGTATTCGTCATGTGGCTTCAACAATGCTCAACTCATGACCAATCTTGTTTCATCTGTAACACACCTACTTGTTCCACCCATATTATTTTTGAAGCAGATCCAAATTATGAGATGATTTACTTTTGTTTCTAGAGTAAAATGTTTGAGGGCCCTCTCCTGTCACATTTCAGTTCTTACATTTTTAATAATACTCAATTTTGAAAACCTACTGGTCCATCTGGATTATTGCCCACCCTACTTCTGCGCCTTTGCCCTGACTCTGTGCCACCCTCCCCATCACAAGGTTCTGTGGTCCGCGGCGGGGAAGCTCCTGGCATAACGAAAATAGCTGGTAACATCACTGAAATATGCTTATTCATTAATGCCTTCACATATACTCACAACACAAACACTGCTTGTGCAGCTTTATTTCTCAGGAATATACTTGTCACTACGAGAGTATAAGTAGATTAAGAAAGATAGAATTAACAGGACTTTTTTCTCCTCTTTATCCACCAAACTGAGCATTTCTCTGCTAACAGAACAAAGAGCTAACACAGACCACAGTTTTCTTAAGCGTTGTTACTCCCTAACAGCTGTTTAGGGGTTTTATGACCTTGACGTTACCTTTGGAAAAAAACTCCCGATCTTTGTGGGCTGCAAATCTTTGCGCAATACAGCTTAAGAGCTGGCTGTGCTTGTTGGCAGTCTCCTGGAAAAGCTAAGAATAAATGAGTGAAGGCTGTGTTCACACACTTGGAAATGACAATAGCACACTGGAGGCCTTGGTACACCCGGACATTAATTTCCTTTATATAAAAGGCCAATATCCAATGCTATTAGTCAGTACTTCTCTTACATATGAAATTCAATTTTGTAGGAAGAAAGAAAAAGAAAGCTTCTTTTTTCTCTACATAAGAGGGATAATTTCTTTAGTTCCCTCAGTAAGGAGTTCTAAAAAAAATCTTTCCTGATTTCTGCTCAGTGCATACATGTAATACTGATTAATGCTAATAGGGTTCACATATTTAAAAGAGAGTGCACTCAATCTCATGATTATAAATACCATTCAGAAAGTGTGTGACTGGAATTTATTGGTATGAATTTAATTCAGGTCAGTTTTAAACTCCTAAACTTTTACGTTTAAATGAACAGAATTATCTCCATTAAATCATACTTGACACTGATTGTAGTTATATAAAGAGAAAAGTTATAGCAGTGTTACAGTTATACTTTACTAGTGAAAAGCAATCATTTCCACTTGAATTTTCTTTCTAGTTTCATGGAATATCCTGTTTGGTAATTATGAATTTCTGACAAAATACATCATCACTTGAAGATTCCAATTTTGGCTTTATTTTTCTAAACATGTCCATTACGGAGCTGAGCAAATAGTATATATAAGATAATGAAATCTTGCTTACATAGTAGAATGTTTTTCTAAAACATATTTCAAACATGAAATAAGACAATCTAGCTTTCAGCCAGGGAAATTATTATCTGGTGCATATGTATCATACTAATTAGATTATGCCCAAATCCTGTAATTTGCATAATTGTATTTAATTTGCCAGAGGGGTCAAATTATAGCACTGGACCTCTGCTAAGAGGTAATGCTGCTTAGTCAGCAAAAGCCTAACACGTTCTAAAGAAACTGAAATTCATTTGTAACTTTAGAATAATAAGATGTAGTCTTTTCAGAGGTCCAATTTGAATAGAAATCCCCCAAGAAATGTAAGTAGTTATGGTTAAACATTGTTTAGAAGTTCTTGTATTTCATCTGTTTCAGTTTAGTGTCCATTCCTTAAATGTATTTTCTGGTCATTTAACTAGCCTATCATTAAAACGTAAAAGGCTCAATGGTTAAGAATCTGCCTTCAATGCAGGAGATGTGTGCAAGAGACACAGAGTTGACCGGAAAGCTCCCCTGGAGAAGGAAATGCCAATCCACTCCAATATTCTTGCCTGGAAAATCCCATGGACAAAGTAGTCTGGCGGGCTTCAGTCCATGGGGTCACAAAGAGTCAGACACGACTTAGTGACTACATTACAAAAACAGAGAACCAATCTAAATTTATCAAACTGGAATCAGAGGTGGGGGTTCTGGAGGTAGGGTGAGGCAGAACCTGAGAATTGTTTTAAAAGTTCCCCAGAGGGCCTTTTTTAAAAGCAGTTTCATTGAGATATAATTTACCTACCATAGAATTCACCTACTTAAAGAATACATTTCAGTGGTTTTTAGCATATTCACAGACAGGTGTGACCATCATCACTGTCAACCTTAGACCACTTTTATCATTTCTAAGGAAACTCTTTAGCTGTTCTCCGACTGTCCTGCCATCCACACCATTCCTGACTCCATACATTTCCCTGTTCTGGACTTTCATACAAATGGAATCATACAATTTGTGATCTTGTATGACTGGTTTCTTTCCCTTAACATAATGTTTTCAAGATCCAACCAAATCGTTGCATGTATTAGTACTTCCTTCCTTTTTACGGCCGAACAGTATTTCATTGTATGGATATACCACATTTTGTTTATGGACATTTGGGTCCTTAGAAGATTTAATCACTAGCCATATTTGGTAACTAATGATCAAGAGTTGATCTCAAGACAGTTTCAAGCTCTCACAAAGCAAGGAAGGAAGAGAAGCATGGTTGGAAAGGCAAGGCTTAGGACAGAATTGGCTCTGCATTTACTAGTCATATGACCTGGGCAGTGTCTTTAATTCTCTCCATTTTGTTTTCTTCATTTGTGAAATAGGAAAAATGATTTCTCCTTCTTAGAACTGCCGTGAGGATATATGAGACAATTTGAGTGAAATTCTTAAAATTGCCTGGCACACAGGAATTTCACACATGACAGCTATTATTTATATTTACCCTGTTGAATGAATATATATCATTTATATACAGAGTTATATAAATAGTTGGACAGGTATTTCCATCTAGAAAGTAAATCATTATAAATAAAATAAACTTCTCCAAGTTATAAGAAAGTGAAAGAACAGATTGAATGATGCAATTTCTTCACTTTTTAAAACTAAACTAGAAGTTATACTAAAAGTCCACAGTCATCTGAAAAAAGAAATACTTGCTTCTACTTAAGAATACAAATCAGATTTTTATTGTTTCATTACATTTTCATAGTCCACATATTTTGAATACTATGTGAAATTTCTACCCATATAAGTGCAGGTATTATATATGTGTGTGTGTGTGTACATACAAACACACATGAATGCACATATAATTATATCGAATAGTTAACACTGAACTCTTGATATATGCCAGACAATGTACTTTATATTCATTAATATAAAGTATTACATTATGACTCAACCCTTCCAACAACCTTACATGATCAGCTAAGGAAATCAACGCATCAGGTTGTCAAGAATCTTGTTCTTGATCATAAAAAAGTGAGCAGCAGAGCCCAAGATGTTAACAATGACTCTTGCAACAGTTTTTCCTCCATGTATTTGTACATAAGATAATGGAATAGATATTGTTCCTCAACCACAGAAAGATGTTTATGACAGCTTGAAGCAGGCTTTAATAGGTATTAGGTAAACCGTCTTAATCTATAGATGAAAAGACAGAAAGCAAGGCCTTGAAGTGGCTAGTCCAATATGGTTAGTTCTACTCTCTTGTTCTCCAGTCTAGTTTCTTTCTACAACCTCATGCTGTCCAAGTACCAAGGTTCCATTTTTGTTTTAAAAGGCAACGTAATAGGAAAGTACCAAGCATGTCTAGGGTACCCGTATAGTGTCTGCCTTAAGAGTCCTTACCGCACCCTCCCACTGGAACCCTACCCATACTTAAGGTTCAACTCATATGTAACCTCTTCTGCGGCAATTTCTTCCTAGTTACTCTGTCATTACTCTGGAGGGTCCTTATACTATTTTTACCTAATACAGGACTAGCTCAATGCATGTCTACTGAATGTAAGCAAATGTGATGGGACACTACAATGAAATAACTGGGGTCAATATTGAGGTTCAAAGTGGATTATAAAGAGCTTGGAATGCTATGCTCAATTTTTTAACTGAAAATTTTGAAAGGTAGAGGTGTGATAATATTTATTTTTCAGCAAAATAGATCATTGTAGTACCGTGATTCTTAACAGAAGGTGCTGGGTATAGTTCAGGTTAATAGTTAGAAATGTTGAATTTGAGTTCAAATAACAGCTCTATCACTATCCATGTAATAACTATCCATGCTAATAAAGTGTAACAAATATGATGTTAACTAAATGGCCTATCATTCCAAGAGCAGGTTTAGATTTTCTTTATAAAGGATTTTTTTGAAACAACATTTGCTGTAACAAAATCTGAACTATAATATTCATTCAGTTCCATACTGTCCAGTATCAGATTATAATTGCCTTGTTTAATACAGTTGATATTCCATATGGAATTCTTCCTGCTTTTTATAAATATTCCATCATGGATTAGATCTTTGCTTAAGCTTATTATCTGATCACAGTTTCCATTATAATTTGTCTGTGTCTGGTCCCACAGGACTGTTATGCCCAGCTTTTCTTTGCTTGTTATCAGATGAAGATGAACAGTGCAGAACTGTGAATAAATTGTATAACTGGATAAAGTCATCTTGCCTGCCTCCAGGCTGCTCTGTCCCCTTCTGAAGACCCACGTTGCCTTTCTGCTCTCCAACTCTCCTCTTCCATCAAAACAAAAAAGAGTGTGATATCCTCATTTATAGCTAAAACTGATTCAGGTATTTGTGTGTAAGCTCCTTATCTGTAAGTGTGGAATGAAAGGATTTATTAACAGTTTAAAATTTTGTTTTTCTTTCAGAGTTAGTGGAGGGGAAATTCTAGATTAAATGCTAACCCTGAAGGCAAAACAATTTTTGTCATATTAAGGAGCTGTATGTGTTAGGGGAGGGTGCAGTTGTGGTGAAAGAGGTTTGTCTAGAAAAATATAATCAGAAAGAAAATCTCTACTTATCCCACATTTTCTTTTAAGCCTGCTGTTGCTGCTGCTAAGTCACTTCAGTCATGTCCGACTGTGTGACCCCATAGACGTAAGCCCACCAGGCTCCCCCATCCCTGGGATTCTCCAGGCAAGAACACTGGAGTGGGCTGCCATTTCCTTCTCCAGTGCATGAAAGTGAAAAGTGAAAGTGAAATTGTTCAGTCGTGTCCAACTCTTAGCGACCCCATGGACTGCAGCCTACCAGGCTTCTCTGTCCATGGGATTTTCCAGGCAAGAGTACTGGAGTGGGGTGCCATCGCCTTCTCTGTCTTTTAAGCCTATGGTGAGGTAATTCATCAGAGCACAAAAAACAAAGAAGCAGCCAGTGACTCTGGGCATGTGGCTGGTTACCTGGCTACAAGGTGATAGATAACCAAAGTGGAGGGTCAGGATTCTTAGTTATGCAATAAGTTGGCTCCAGACAGCAGAACCATGTGAGGCACAGAGTAGATATACTATAGAAGCTTTTGAGAAATAACTGAAGGTCTAGAACACAGGGCAGGCAAGATCAATGGAATCCAAGGGGATATATAGGCTATGTCTTGTGTTTTTTCTATTTTATAAAGATTGTAAGTTCATTTTACCCTGGTAGCTCAGCTGGTAAAGAATCTACCTACAATGCAGGAGACTCCAGTACAATTCCTGGGTCAAGAAGATCCCCTGGAGAAGGGAGTCCAGTATTCATGGACTTCCCTGGTGGCTTAGACAGTAAAGAATCTGCCTGAAAGGCAAGAGACATGGGTTCAATCCCTGGTTTGGGAAGATCCCCTGGAGGTGGGCATGGCAACCCACTCCAGTATTCCTGCCTGGATAATCCCCATGGACAGAGAAGCCTGGCAGGCTACAGTCCATGAGGTCCCAAAGAGTCAGACATGACTGAGCGACTAAGCACAGCACAAGTTCATTTAGGGCAGGACTATGTATTTTCATCTTTGGGTCCTTTATAACTATAACTATATCTTAGATGAGTTTGACCTCCAGGTGTACTATGATTTCAAAGTCAGCTTGTAGAAGAAGGGCAAGAAGCAGGATTGAGCAAGGTGGGAAAACTGTTTAGCACTTCAAATTGGCGTTTATGAAGGAGCATGTTGAACTGGAGCTCAGTCAAAGACAAAGTTAATGGGGCCTAATTTGCCTGGAATACGATAGCAATGGGAATATTAAAAATCAAGTCGCTCCACTGGCAGGAAGTGATATGTAGCATCCCATCCAGAGGCTGATGACATAGGAGACAAGACCCAGTTCCCAGGAACAGAGAACAGGCTGTCAGAGATCCAGCCAACTGGACTGGTTTCAAAACAGGTTTCAGTTCCAGGCAGGGAACTGGAATAAAAATATGGGAGACCAAAGCAAAAAGGACTCATAACTGGGCTGTATGAACATGGCAGGAATTTTACAGATAGACGAAATTACACTTGTATTAATAATAATGATTTGTAGTCAGTACATATCATATTCTTGCAGGAGAAGATGAATGCATGTCCTTTTACTCTGCCATCTTGGAACAGAACTTACTGTCTCATAGCTACTTCTCTAAATTATATTACTTAATTTTCTCAGCAGCTCTCCTAGATAGATACTTTTATTACTTCTGTTTCATAGATAAGGAAATCAAGAATCAGGAACATTAAATAACTAGCCCTTGGTCACACAGCTAATGAACAGGGGGTTGGATCTAACTAACACAGCCTGTTCAAGAGCATATACATTCAAACACCATTGAAAGTATTAAATGAAAGAAGGCTTACAAAGCTCTTAGCAGAGTTCCAGTTACATAGTAAGGAGTCAATGAAGATTATCAACTATCATTGCTATTGTTGAAAGTGAAAGTGAAGTCGCTCAGGCTGACTCTTTGTGACCCTGTTAACTATAGCCCGCCAGGCTCCTCTCTCCATGGGATTCTCCAGGCAAGAATCCTGGAGTGGGTTGCCATTTCTTTCTCCAGGGGATCTTCCCATCCCAGAGATCGAACCTGGGTCTCCTGCACTGCAGGCAGGCGCTTTATCCTCTGAGCCACCAGGGAAGCCCAGCATAGTAATAAAGGTGGCTCAGAAGTAAAGAATCCGCCTGTCAAAGCAGGAGGTGCAAGAGATGTGGGTTCAATCCCTGGGTCAGGAAGATCCCCTAGAGTAGGGAATGGCAACTTGTTCCAGTATTCTTGACTGGAAAATTTCAGACAGGGGAGCCTAGCAGACTACAGTCCACGGAGCTGCAAAGAGCTGGCAATGATTGAGCAATTGAGCACACACATAGAACACAGTAGTAGAAGCAGCACTATTAACTGTAGCAGTAGCAGTCCCTGTAGCAGCAGTAACACACACATGGAATTTGGAGTCAGCTGAGAAGGCGATGGCACCCACTCCAGTACTCCTGCCTGGAAAATCCCATGGGCGGAGGAGCCTGGTGGGCTGCAGTCCACGGGGTCGCTAAGAGTCGGACACGACTGAGCAACTTCACTTTCACTTTTCACTTTTATGCACTGGAGAAGGAAATGGCAACCCACTCCAGTGTTCTTGCCTGGAGAATCCCAGGGGCGGTGGAGCCTGGTGGGCTGCCGTCTATGGGGTCACACAGAGTCGGACACGACTGATGCGACTTAGCAGCAGCAGCAGCATTAAGGCCTATGGGCTTCCCACATGGCTCAGTGGGTCAAGAATCCACCTGCAGTGCAAGAGACGCAGGAGAAATGGGTTTGATTCCTGGGTTGGGAAGATCTCCTGGAGAAGAAAATGGCAACCCACTCCAGTATTCTTGCCTCAAGAATCCCATGGACAGGGGAGCCTGGCAGGCTACAGACCATAGGGTTACAAAGAGTCAGACATGACTGAAGTGAATGAACGCACATGCATTAAGACCTATTGACTGTTTTGTTCCACAGGAGAGGACTGATGAGATGGGCACTGTTCTAGGGCACAGAGGGTGAGAATCAGATGTGAAGGAGTAAGAAGATACAGGGAAATACAATGCAGAACCTTGCCCTTTTAACAAAAGTAATTGAGAAGTAACATAGAATAGGAATTCAAAGCATGGACTTGTTCTGTTGTTAATTAGTAGTGAGACCTTAGGGGAGTTACTCAACAGATGTGAATTTCAAACAACTCACAACTGTGCCCAGCAGAGTGCCCAGCATATAGTAATCATTCAATAAATGCTTGTAGAATTAACTCACTACTAAATTTCCATTCCTTTCCACTAAAAGAACAAACAAAACCAAAAACCATCCCAGTATATATCTGCTGTTAAACTTCTAAAATAATAAGGCAAAACCATCCCACTGAGTGTTGCTTTTATAACTGATATAATCTGTCACCACATCCGCTTAATATTTCAGGAGCCTCCTAATCTATGCTCAAAAACTGTAGCACAGCCAGTGAGAACTGGGTGATGTGCTATTCATTCCTCTCATCCTGATGCTATGTTGCTATAGCAACATACTGGTATTCCTGTTATTCACTTACCTGAAGCTATTTTGACTTGACAAGGAGAGAGCCTTTTGAAGAATATCTTATTTTTTTCCCCCAAAGCAGGTCAGTTTTTAAAACACTTCTCATTTTAACTATGATGTAATTAAATATGAAAATATTTATTAAAAGGAACAGGTCATCTCTTTCCTTGGGTACTCTTTCACTGTAAATTTGAATTTCATTTCCTGGGACTCAAAAGAAAATAATGCTGTAATTCATGGGGGATTGAGACTGGAGGAGCGTGGAAGGGGGCAAGGGGGGAAGGGGAGAACATTACTGCCACCTCTCGCTCATTTCTCTAGAACTGAGAAAGTGTGGAGGAAACTTGACACTTGCTTGCCAAATGTTCACAGAGAGAGTCTGACTTTTGTTTTTACTTCCATGACCTTTAAAGGCTCTCAGTGCAGCCAGACCAACTTTGCATATATATTGACACTATGGAAACCACACAGATAAGCAGTTTGGGGTTTGCATGCGGTATTTACTTTGGCACTTAACAATGATACACATATTTTCACGTTAGAGCTCCCAAGGTCTTTGTTTTAATTTTGAGTTGCTTTTCTCTTTTATTCAGCTTTTAGATTGCTTCATAATGACTGCAACAATGCGTGTATTTTTAAACTTTTTCTTTTTTCCCTAAGTATAGTTCTATTTTGTCTTGGAGTGGGTCATTTGCTTTAACAGAAGTAGGAAGGGTCTTGTTCAAGCTGGGAAACACAGTCTGGAGGGATGCAAATAGAGGAGTGAGGAAGGCATCTTTGCAGTCACCGAGGGGACAGAGCCAGCAGCGGGATGTCCTTCACAGCTGTGCTTGCACGCGCTAAGTCGCTTCGGTCCTGTCGGACTCTTTGCGACCCGATGGATGGTAGCCTACCAGGCTCATCTGTCCTTGGGATTCTCCAGGCAAGAATACTGGAGTGGGTAGCCATGCCCTCCTCCAGGGGGTCTTCTCGAGCCAGGGATGAAATCTGTGTCTCACATCTCCTGCACTGGCAGGCGGGATCTTTACCGCTAGTGCCACCAGTTTCCCATTTCTTGGCACCCAGGAGTTTCAGAGCGCACTTTGACATCTCTGATTGTCTCTCAGAACCATTCCCTTATACCCTTCTGGCAGGAGATCACTCTCTTCAGTGAGTACTTCTGGAAGTCTGAAGAAAGATGTATCAAGAAGGATGCTTTTTAAAAATCTGATACATATATTCTAATTTTAAATGGCTTCTATGGGACTGAATGTTTGTGTTCCCTCAAATTCATAAAATTCATGTATGTTGAAACCTAAATTCCCACTGTGGTAGTATTTGGAGATGGGGCTTTGGGAAGGTAATCAGGTCATGAGGCTGGAGCCTTTGTGAATGGGATTAGGGTCTTTTATAAAAAGAGAAAGAGATGATGTTTCAGCCATGTGGCCATACAGCAAGAATGCCACCACCTACAGGCCTGAAAGTAGGACTTCAACAGACACCAAATTTGCTGCCACCTTAATCTTAAACATCTTAGTTTCCAGAACTGTGAGAAATAAATACCTTTTGTCTAAACCAATCATCCTGTGGTATTTTTGTTATAGCAGCCTGAGCTGAATGCAACACTAGTAAGATATGTACAACAGTATTTAACCATTTAACTGTTTTTAAGTGTATGGTTCGGCACCATTCAGTACATTCATATTATTGTGCAACCATTACCATTATACACCTTCAGAGCTTCTTCATTATCTTAAATTGAAACTCTATACCCATTAAAAAATAGCTTCCCAGCCCACAAGCACCATTCTACTCTCTGTCTGAACTGGACTATTCCAGATACTTCATACAAGTGGAATCATATAATTTCTCCTTTTGTGTCTGGTTTATCTCACTCATCATAATGTCTTCAACAGTGTGCTGTATGTCAGAATTTCACTCACTTTCAAGTCTGAGTGATATTCCATTGAGGCTGTATCTGTTCATCTGTCAATAGACATTAAGTTGTTTCCACCTTTTGGCTATTGTGAATAATACTCCATCAACATGGGTGTACAAATATTTGTTCTAGTCCCTGCTTTCAATTCTTTTGTATATGCACTTAGAAGTGGAATCGCTGGGTCATGAGGTAATTCTCTATTTAATTTCTTTGAGGAACTGCCATAAAGTTTTCCATAGTTGTATTTCATGTATCCACCAATACTGTACAATGGTTCCAGTTTCTCTTCATCTTCGCCAACACTGGTTATTTTTTTTTTCTTTTTCTTTTTTTGGTGACAGCTACTATCTAAAATAACAAGTGTTATTGTGTGAAGGGTGTGATCATATTGTTATATTTTAATTTTTCAGAAACTACAGTTTTGGCCTAAATTTCTAGATGATTTTTTACAAAAGATTTGGAACTCACTATTGACAGTTTGACTGTCAATATGGTGTCATCTTACTTTAGTGAGTAGCTAAAGAACTATTAGTTGAATAAGAAAACTAAGCTTATAGACATACTTTAGTAAAACGCACAAGACATCATGCCTAATTGGATTAGGTATTTAGAAACAGTAAGAACAGAATCTTCTCCATGTTTCTGATATGGACAATTGATGGATGGCAGTGCTATTTACCAAGATATGGAAAATAGGGTATTATAATAAAATATGCTGCACATCCAAGTAGACATGTTCAGTGGAAATGCTGGGTTATATGCAACTGAGTTCAGCAAACAGGAAAAAGCTGAAGAAAAGAGAATTTTGGAGTTTTCAGCTTTTGGTGATGGCATCAGCCTGAAGACCATTGGTGGAGAAGGGACCACAAAGAACTGATCAGTGGGATACACCAGTAGCTGAGTGTAGGCAGAGGAAGAGTAAGAAGGAATGATTATAGAGTTACAAGAATGATTACACAAAGAAAGATTTTGGCCCAAACTGAAGACAAAGCTGAAGACAGATAAGATAAAAAATAATAATAATAATGAAAGCTGCCTATTGGATTCAGTACCTAAGCAACCATAGGTAATGTCTATAAAGCAGTTTCATAAAGATACATTGGGGAAAGGAGTGAACAAAAAAAGTAGAGCACAGGCTTTCATGAAGCTTGGGGGTGAGGAGAAGGAGAAATGCAGGGCGGCAGCTTGAGAAACACACTTTGTTTTTTTATGCTGAGATAGAGTTGAGTTTGGTTATAGGTTAAAGGTAAAGACCTAAAGGAGAGGAAAAGGTTAAAGGTACAGGACAGAAAAGAGGCAGCAGATGCACCCAGGTCCCAGAGGAGATGGGAGAGAATGAGATCCAGACCACAAGTGGCCGGATTAGAATCAAGGTTTGTAACAGAGAAAAGAGGCAAGGTTATAGCCCATGCAGTTGTGTTTGTAGAAGGTGGGGAGGGGGAGGGCAGGAACTAAGAGCATTCATGCTTGATTTAGTCTTTGTGAAATAGGAAGTAAAGTCACCTACTGAGAAAATGTGCTATTTTAGAAAATCAATATGGTATACACTGAACAAAATGAGTTAAAAGTATAAACAGGAAGCTAACATAATAGTTTAGATATGAGTTTATATGGGACTTAAGTAGGGTGATGGCAATATGATTGGAAAAGAGAGGTGGACATCATGGCTTTTTTCTTCTCATGTTCTGAAAATGAGAAGCATTGCTTTTTGTCTGATTAAAATTCTGATAGACAACGTCCATACCAGGAGAATTGCCACATGACACCAATATTTTAAAACATCTAAAATAAAAGCAGTAAGATCCTTGACATCAACCTTGGTGATAAATTTTTTAAAAATCTGACTCAAAAGCAAGGCAACAAAAGCAAAACTAAATAAGTGAGATTATATCAAACTAAGAAGCTTCTGCACAGCAAAGAAAACTATCAACAAAATGAAAAGGCTACTGAATGGGAGAAAATATATGCAAAGCATATATCTGATAAGGAGTTAGTAGTCAAAATATATAAACATACAATTCAATAGCAAAGAAACAACCCATTAAAAAAAATGGACAGACAATCTGAATAGACATTGTTCCAAAGCAGACACAGATAGTCAACAGGTACCTGAAAAAAATGCTCAATACCAGTAATCAGCAGGAAAATGCAAATCAAAACCACAGTGAGATATATCACCTTATACTTGTTAGACTGGCTCTTATCAAAAAAGATAAGAAGTCAAAAGTGTTGGAGAGGATGTAGAGAAAAAGAAACCCTTATACACTATTGATAGGAAAGTAAATTGGTGCAGCCACTACAGAAAACGGTATGAACGGTATGAAGGTTCCTCAAAAAATTTAAAACATAACCACCATATAATCCAGCAATTTCAGTTCTGGGTCTTTTATCTGAAGAAAACAAAGTGAAAATATTAAGTCAAAAAGATATATGTACCCCTGTGTTCACTACAGCATTATTTATAATAGGCAAGATAAGATAATAATCTAAGTTTCCATCAATGGATAAATGGATAAAGAAAATGTGGGATAAAATGTATACACACACAGAGACAATAGAATATAATTCAACTATTAAAGGAAGGAAATTCTGCCATTTGTGACAACATCAAAGGACCTTGAGTGTATTATGCTAAGTAAAATAAGCTATCAAAGGGAAATTCCATTTGATATCACTTACATGTAGACCAAGCCAAACCAACTAACCAAATAAAAAAACGAAGCTCATGGATGCAAACAGCAGATGATTAGTGGTTGCCAAAGGCAGTGGGTAGCAGTGGGCAAAATGGGTGAAGAGCGTCAAAAGGCATAAATTTCCAATTACATAATAAAGTCACAGGGATATAGTGCTGCATGGTGACTATATTGTTGCATGGTGACTGTGTCGCATATTTGAAAGTTGCTAAGACAGTAGATCATAAAAGTCCTCATCACAAGATTTTTTAAAAATTGTAACAGTGTATGGTGATGGGTATTAACTATACTTATTGTTGTGGTCATTTCATAATATATGCATTATATGCACAATATATGCATTCAATATATATCATCATACTGTAACCCTGAAACTAATACAATGTTATCTGTCAATTATAACTCAATAAAAACAAAGGTTTAAAAAAGAACAAATCCAACTGGCCAATAAACTTTAGAAAAAATGTTCAGTATAGTTTTATATATATAAATATGCATTTATATATATATATATAACATCTAGAGCTAGAACAAAACATCTTTGGAGCAACAAGATTCTCTAAAGACAAGTTTTTGTAGATTGCAGATATGAATATCAGTATTAACTTGCCCTTCCCATTTCAATCTTTGAGCGATCCATTGTAACACCTTCTCCATCACACACACACATTCTTATGTGGTACATATATGTATAGAGTAGAACAATTGATTTAAGAAAAACTAGGGTAAAGACAAAAAGGAGCCTGACCAAAACGCCTATGTAAACCAGAAATAAAGATTGCAATAATGAATGATTTGCTTTTTAAAAAATTGTGGTAAAATAGAGGAACTAATAGAGGAACTACAGTCCATGGGGTCGCAAAGAGTTAGACACAACTTGGCAACCAGACAATGATGATACATAACATGAAATTTACCATTTTAAGATACACGGTTTAGTGGCAGCAAGTACATTCACATTAATTATGCAACCATCACCATTGTCTATCTCCATCCTGTATATATATATATACAGGATATTGTTCCAAGCTTATTAAATATCCTGATAAATAGATTTTTATTTCAGATGTTTGATGTCTTATGTATCTTTATAAGCACTGGCTTATAAAGATATATATATATATATATATATATATACACATATATATATATAGGCTATTGTGAACAATGCTGTTAAGAACTAAGTGTACAAATATTTCTTCTAATGCTTACTTCAATTCTTTGGGATATATCTCTAAAATTTGGAATTAATGAATCATAATAATTCTATGTTTAATTTTTTGAGGAACCACCATATAGTTTTACCATATTGCATTCCCACCAGCAATGCACAGGGTTTCAATTTCTCCACATTTTTGCCAACACCCATTATTTTCTACTCACTTGTTTTAATAATAACTATCCTAATGGGTATGAAGTGGTATCTTATATATATGATTTTAATTTGTTTCACTGACTAGTGACGTTGAGCATATTTTCATGTGCTTATTGGCCATTTATGTTTGTTATTGTTGTTCAGTTGCTATCTTTGGGAAAATGTCTATTCAAGTCCTTTTCCTATTTTAAAATCAGCTTGTTTGTTGTTCTTGTTGTTGGTTGTAGGAATTGTAGAAGTTCTTTATGTATTCTGTATATTAATCCCTTATCAGACATATGATTTGCAAATACTTTCTCTCAGTCTGTGTGTGTGTGTATGACTATGCCAACTCTTTTGTGACCCCATGGACTGTAGCCCACCAGGAGCTCTCTGTCCATGGATTTTCCAGGCAAGAATACTGGAGTGGGTTGCCAGTCCCTCCTCCAGGGGATCTTCCAGACCCTGTCTCTTATGTATTGACAGACAGGTTCTTTACCACTAGCACCACCTGGAAAGTGTTGCTAATTTTTTATATTTTGATTTTTTGGCCATGAGGCATGTGAGATCTTAGCTCTCTAACCAGGGATCAAACCCACACTCCCTGCACTGGAAGATGAAGTCATAACCACTGGACTTCCAGGGAGGTCCCCATGATAGTGTGCTTTATCCTCTATAGGCATACCACACAGGACATGAACCATGCTCCTTCTCACCACAGCACCAAAAACTGAGTTTCCAGCTTCTCTAGAAAAAAGTAAGAGATCTAGTAAACCTGGACTCATGTTCTCATGTGTTCAGAGTCAGAACACTTGTTTTAATGCAGTGCTTCCCAACCTTTTAA
The DNA here is from genome assembly GCA_006410935.1 of Redunca redunca. NCBI lineage: Eukaryota > Metazoa > Chordata > Mammalia > Artiodactyla > Bovidae > Redunca > Redunca redunca. Next base: position 102,100 of record SJYQ01002549.1, on the reverse strand, counting down.
GTAGAGGCTCAGTTGAAAAAATGGTAATATTTGAATAGTACACTGGAGTCAGCAGAAGAAGCTGCTTGAATGAGGCAATGAACTCAGGTTCATTAGTACCCCAAAGGCTGTTGTGATCAATATCTGGTCACATTGGTAACCCATTCTGGTGAGCTATGAACTGTTGAGATGTTTCTAAGCAAAAGAGTGAAAGTATCAGTGCTGCATTTAAAAAGATGACTATAGCAGTAGTGTAGAGAGCAGGCAGGAAGCAATCAGATCAGTTAGAAGTTTTCCTAGATGAGTATAGGGAAATGGCTATAAAGGCTGGTCATATGGCACTGCTAAGGACAGAGAAGAGGGTATTCCAGAGACTTTTAAAGATAGAACCAAAAGACCCAGTGCCAGTGATAGCTTCAGACTTCCCTTACAGCAGGAACTTAATGACAGAGGTAAAGTCTTATTGGTAAAAAAAAAAAAAAAATACCTGAAGCTCATGTTGTCTTAAAAACTCAAATGTAAACATGATAAAAAAAATCAGTTAAGTCTTCTATTAACTTCTGATTAAAATCAGAAGATTTTAGCCCCATGAGAGGCAAATTGATAAGCAGTAGTATTGTTTAAAAATATTGTTCCAAGCTTATTAACTAGCCTGATAAATAGATTTTTATTTCAGATGTTTGATGTCTTATGTATCTTTATAAGTACTGGCTTATAAATATAAGGGTTATTTTCCCACCTCCCTTCGTCATCACATTTTAGCCTTATCTGATCTAAAAGGGTGGGGTTCATGATCCACAGTAACCACAAAGCCACCTGAGAGGCAGCAGTATGGTGTATGCAAGTCATTTAAGCATGCAGTAGTAAGTATAAGTAAGTAGGTTATGTCCAGTGCTCTTGTACTTGACACTGTGAACATTAACAATCTACTTAAAATACTTTCACCAGCTTCTCCTGCATTATAATTTTTACTTCACACCATGGAAGTGGCATAGGTGTGATATTTTTTTCTAAATGCAACTGTTGAGGGGATTTCCTACTTCTTTCCTTCTTTATTCTCTAAAACATGTTTAGAGTTGTTTTTTTTTTCTATAAATGATTACATGGGTACTTAGAATTTTACATCAATTTTTTTTTCCTATTGAAATCAAAATATGGTCAGATTCCCTTGAACTCTGGCAGTTAGGAACTCAGGAGACCTTCAAAGGAGAAGACTGCAGTTCAGGAAAAGAAGGACTGACCACAAGGCTCTACTACCCTGCCCTTCGGGGTTATCTGTTGCAGGCAGCTGCTGTCAGTTTTGTGCATAATTCACTTGAAGACAACAAAAAAACACACTGAAGTCAGATGCAGAACATGCCAACCAAGAGAATGAGTTTGATCTATTGCATGTCTCACTAGGAGTGAGAAAAAAAAAAAAAGGCAGGAAAATAGAGTGGTTTCAGAGAGATTCCCACTCCACTTCACTGCAGGAAGGAAGCCTGCGCCTCAGAGACCCAGAGGGGAGAGCAGCACTGGATGGATACTCCCTGCAGAGTGCTGCCACACACAGAGAAGCAAATTTGCATAGATACACAGCACTTCCTCCTCTTGTGAAAGCTGCTGGGAAGAAGTGCGTCTATGCCAGGCCCATTGCGGTTGGCCTGCTGTAGGACTGAAGAATCAAAGAAGAGAGAGTTGTCCAAACAGAAGAAAGTATGATGGTATGCTTCCCCCAGCCAAGGTCAGTGTCCAGACCAGACATAATCATAGTCCCCAGAAGCACATGTCCTGTCAGAGAAGGTCTGGAAATTCTATTGCCTTTAAAAATCTAATATTGATCTAATTATCACCTTCAATCCCAGATTTTCCAAATTTGCTAACATTATGCTTTTTTGTTAAAGTAACCAAACTCAGTCCTAAAAATTTTCACCAGGCCCCAGAATGGGATTAATTTCCATTGAAAACCCTTGGTGTTGATGATAAAATAAATTTCCTATACAGATTCTCTCAGAAGCAGTGAGATGTTAGATATACATTTTAAACTGGGAGTATATAACTAGTAATGCTACAAACTGTCAAGGTATCATACACAAATCATAAGTTCACTACAATGGGAACTCAAACTCAGCTTCTTCCTGATCTTCTGGCCTATTTATAGCATGACCTGAAAACAGATCTGACATCATAACCAGAATTGTGGTGCTGGAGAAGACTCTCGTGAGTCCCTTGGACAGCAAGGAGATCAAGCCAGCCAGTCCTAAAGGAAATCAACCCTGATTATTCATTGGAAGGACTGATGCTAAAGCTTCAGTACTTTGATCACCTGATGTGAAGAGCTGACTCACTGGAAAAGACCTTGATGCTGGAAAAGACTGAGGGTAAAAGGAGAAGGGGACAACAGAGGACGAGATGGTTGGATGCTATCAGCAACTCAATAGACATGAGTTTGAGCAAACTCCAGGAGATAGTGAAGGACAGGGAAGCCTGGCATGCGGCAGTCCATGGGTTTGCAAAAAGTTGAATACAGCTTAGCACCTGAACAACAATAACAATATAAATAAAGATCTGATTTCTTTTGAAACAGATATGATTTAATTTCTTTAAATTGTACCTCTTTAAATTCATATTAGACCTTTATGTACTAAAATATTGAAGACAATATTATAAGTGTACTTTTTATTATAAAAATAAGACATAGAATTATAGTATGTGACATGCAAATTGACTGATATATTTTTCCTGACTAATCAAGAATCATTTATTGTACATTTTACTCAGAAAATCAATATATTTTCCTTCCTTTTTATTAGGGGAAGCACACTGATTGAAACCGCCCACCTTGGCCAGGAACCATAGTAAGCATATGCATGAGTTGTTTTATGACAGGAGATCCTGATAAGGAACACAGAACTAATAAGCCTCCACCAACTGGAAGAATTTGGGAAAGGTTGAAAGGAGACACTGCGTGTCCGTCCACTTCCCAGAATCCCTCTCGCTAGCATCCATCTTGGCTGAGTGATGCGTGCGCCACCAGGAAAGACTCTGCATTAGAGTGATTGGCCAAAGACCACCCGGAAACTAATCCCATCACCATAAAACCCGAGACTGCAAGCCACGCGGCAGAGCAGTTCTCCTGGGTTCCCTTACTCCACTGCTCTCCACCCGGGTGCCCTGTCCCAGTAAAATCTCTTGCTTTGTCAGCACATGTGTCTCCTCGGACAATTCATTTCCGAGTGTTAGACAAGAGCCCAGTTTCGGGCCCTGGAAGGGGTCCCCCTTCTTGCAACATTTTGATATGTCAAATATAAGTTTAGGATAACCTTGGTTAAAATTATCATGTATGGGGTAACTCAATAGTGTATAAGTGTGGAGGGAGTTAGGGAAGAGATGAGCAAAAATGGAATATGAAATATTAATGTAGATTGAGAGAACTCTGATATTTTGACTGCAAATAAATCCAAAATTTTCATTTCAGCTAATTATGTCAATCTTCTTTCTCATAAAGCTAAATTCATAGTTAAAAATATAAACAGAAATACATATAGTAAGTTTTGGTAGAAACTTTAAAAACTTGAATCATGTGTTTTTTACCAGTATATTTAGGAAATAAATTGTTCTGACTGAATGAGTTTTCTAGTTTAATGATAAAATGAAAACTTTTTTGCTTTGATCTCTGTAAGTGGAAAACTTAGCTTAAACAAACAAGTTTACTATTTTCCTTTACCAGAAAGAATATGACAAACACAAGCAAATGATTCAGGATCATTGAATGCTGAGGGTTTTACTTTTTCCCTTTATTAATTCACTTACTTGACAAATATTTACTGAACATCAACAATGTGCCAGGTACTGTTCTGGGCAAAAGTTCTATTTGATGGTCTTTATATACTGTCTAGAAGTATAAATAACAGGGTTCGATGTGCAGAGATTCCAACTTATCCCTTGGAATGTACTCTTAAAATTTTGTATTAGCTTGTTTTTGGTAATATGGTGACTTTGCCTAAAAGTTTACAATGTCTTTCTTCTGCATACTCTTAAAATAAAGCCTACATAATTGAAGTTCTGGTTCACACTTTTACCACAGCGCAAGGTAATCTGTAAAGAAATCACTATAATGTCATGGGAACTGGCGATTGTTTACTTGTATATGACGGTCAGAATTCCCTTGTGGAACCAGGAGTCTTCACCGTCCACATGAAAAGGCCATCTTCAGATAGAATGCACAGTCAGTGTGACATAGAAACAGTACAGCTTCAGGAGCCAGACACACCTGGTCATCTGATGAGGAGATGAGCTCCTCCCTTTAGCCTTAGTGAACCACACTGAAAAATAAACCCAACCTTATTTAGAAGATTAGAGAAGATAATTCATTCAATAACTGTTCATCACCTGATTTAGCCTGAGTGCCCTGGAGAATCACTATAGGGTCTTACAGAGAATGAATGAGAATAAGGTAAGATTGGAATGAGTGAAATCAGTTAGGGGTCTGTTATAATTCAGAAATAAGTGCAGCTTTCATTGAAGGAGAGGTGGTGAGGAGAAAGAGAATTATGGATTTGAGCCTTAATAAGAAATTAAGAAAGTGGTATCAACAGGAGAGGGTGAGAAGCTGCGTGTGGATGGTGACAGTGTAAGGTATAAAGGAATATTTGAATCTCTTATTTGGGTATCTGAACAGATGGTGGTGCCATTAACTGGGAGAGAGAATGTTGGAAAAGCAGCAGATTTTGTGGGAAAGATAACAAATTCTATTCTAGAGAGGTAGAGTCTTCTGAGACACCCATGGGACCCCCAAGTAGTAATTTACAATATGCAGTTAGAAATACAGGTCTGGAGATGGTGCTGGGGAACACGATACAGGCTAGAATCTCAGTGATCAGTGGCTGCTACTGAACAGACCTCCCAGCTGGCAGTGAACATCTCTGCTTCCCTCACTGGTCTAGAAGCATCCATAGTTCAGGGACTGTTAAGCATCTTACAGTATAGGCAATTCATCAACTGGAAATTTTTCACAACTATTAGCGCTACCTAAAGAACCTGTCTAGATTCTGTCTCAGCCTCTTAGCTGTGGAAAAGCAGTTCAAGAAGAGTCTTGCTGTTGCTTCCCTTTCAGTGATCTATCTATCAGTTTTCCACTGTGGCTTCTTAGAACTTTCTTTTTTTGAAAATGTATTTATCTATTTGGTTGCAGTGGGTCTTTACTGCTGCACTCGGGCTTTCTCTAGTTGCGGTGAGCAAGGGCTACTCTTCACTGTGGTGCACGGGCTTCTTACTGATGTGACTTCTCTTGCTGCAGAGCATGGGCTCCAGGCACTGGCTTAGTAGCTGTGATGCATGGGCTTAGGTGCCCCACAGCATGTGGGTCTTCCTGGACCAGGGACTGAACCAGTTTCTCTTGCATTGCAAGGTGGATTCTTAACCACTGGACCACCAGGGAAGCCCAGAGCTTTTAACTTTTGAATCTATATTTCAAGGTGTGCTTAAAGTATGTGTAAACTCTCTCATTTTGAGTTTCCATACAGCTATTGAGTGTAATGGGTTTCCCTGGTGGCTCAGCTGGTAAAGAAATCACCTGCAATGCAGGAGACCTGGGTTCAATCCCTGGGTGGGGAACATCCCTTGAAGAAGGGAACAGCCACCCACTCCAGTGTTCTGGCCTGGAGAATTCCATGGACTGTATAGTCCATGGGGTCGCAGAGTCAGACACAACTGAGCGACTCACTATTGAGTATAACATCTTGAAGTCACATGATAGCTAGGGAGGAGTATTAAAACTAGAGAAAACACAAGCAGCTGTGAGTCAAAACATGCTCAGTGCATTGAAGACCCATGTGGAGTGCTGTGACAGTGCTATGAGATGACCTGGGAAGACAAGCAGCGGCAGATCACACAGCAAATGCGCAAAGATCCTGACGTAAGAACGCCACTTGTTCTGAGAACCGGAATACCAGAAATTCATAAAGAGATGAAGCTGTAGAAACATTTTGGCAGAAAGGTTTGGATCAGGAAGGGCTTTACAGCCACATAAGGAATCCAGACTTTAGGCTGACGCCCATGGTAAATTACTGAAAGATTATTAGAAAGATCATTTTAGCTGTCATATGGAGAATGGACTGGATAAAGCAAGTGGTGGCAGCCAGGAAGGAGGCTGTTGCGAAATGCCAGGTGAGCTATAACGGTGGCTGAATTGATGCCAGGAAAGCACAGAAAGAAAAAAAAATAAGTGGATACATCCAGTATCAGTATCTGGTGTATATCTGGATGTGGGGTATCAGGAGAGTTAAGGCTGTCATGAGGTATCAGTAAGGCATGACTGTCACCCACCCAGGTTTCTCAGGGGGGGGCAACAAATGGTGGCACCATTCTACTCTGTCCTGTTTTTTTCTACAGAGCTTTTCTCCACCTATGGATGCCATGCTCTATTTTTCTCTGCAGTGGTGATCGTTAAAATACTTATCTGTCACTGGGTGGTTGATAATAGGTTCATACCAAAGAAAACGCAGTTCTGCTACTGATGCAAGTGCAGTTCTTCCACTGATGCAAGAAGTTTTACCCTAATAAGTCAGTGACAACTTGAAGCCTGGAAGGAAGTGAGGGAACAGCAACTGCTCCCAAACCCACAGGGATCGGCTCTGGACCTCCTCAGTGATGATGGGCACCGCACTGTCTCATTCTTAGGGAACTAGCACCGAGGGAACTAAACCTCATGCAATTTACGTTCCCTACTGTTTCTGCCAACGCATATAGAGTCACGGTTTCTTTAAAGTGGCTATTAAAGTATTTTTCTTTCACCATACGGCTGTGAAATTCTACAAACTGAGTTGCCGTATAGAAATACTGGTTCTCACTAATTCTATGATTTGATTGTTTGAAACTCTAAGAATTTCTAATTCCTCAGACACTGACCACTACCCTCAGCCACAGCTTTCTGTTTAACAGGTATTTTAAAAGCTATTGTGGCTTACCACAGCACCTTGAGGGGGTTTTCTATTATTATACTGAAGCCTATCATCTGATATGTTCAGAACTACCTTTTTTAAACAATGTAAAATAGTTTTAAATTCAGTCATCCTGAAGCTCTTGCTTTTAGTTTGTTGCTGATTCTGTTTCAGACAGGATGTATTTCATTTGAAAAGAAACAGGCAGTTAAGATATTTCCAGTTTATTTCTCTGAAACCATTTTAAGAACTGATAAAGATTCATCACTTTTTTTTTCTAAGAACACAGGATAGTTTTTAGTAAATGCTATAAAGAAAATGTGCATAATTTTAAGAAAATACAATATTTTAGACTCTATCCACGAATAACTGATGGTATTTGATAACTTTTGGTCACCAAAAGGAAGGAAAGCACTAGAGGGATACTTCATATGAGCCAAGAGGCAGAAACAAGTTACTAAATTAGGCAAATCTTCCTCGCACAAAGCATTTTAAGGAATACAAAATAAATGTTTTTGAGGAGACAACCTAGTTGGAACACAGCCTTTTGTTTGTTTATTCAGTTGTGGGAGAAATACCATGAAAAACTCATTTATATTCAACATGCTGTCTGTTTTATTTATTTATTGATGTCTAGGAAGAATGACGGAGAAGGCAATGGCACCCACTCCAGTACTCTTGCCTGGAAAATCCCATGGGTGGAGGAGCCTGGTGGGCTGCAGTCCATGGGGTCGCTGAGAGTTGGACACGACTCAGTGACCACTTTCACTTTCCACTTTCATGCATTGGAGAAGGAAATGGCAACCCACTCCAGTGTTCTTGCCTGGAGAATCCCAGGGACGGGGGAGCCTGGTGGGCTGCCGTCTATGGGGTCGCACAGAGTCAGACACGACTGAAGCGACTTAGCAGCAGCAGCAGCAGCAGGAAGAATATTAGTGATGTTGAAACAAGAAAAAGTTTTTCTTCTGTGCATCTCATGCCTCCCATTTTAAATAGTTTCCATGATGGAAATACTACACGTTCAATACTCCCATTTCTCTGATAGACTCAGTCAATATGTAACAGGTGAGCCTTGCCATGATTAATGCTTTTAGTACTTTAAGCATTTTTTCTACATGATAGTACTTTGAATGTTTGGTGGGTTTTTTTTTTTTTTTTTTCATTTTGAGAACATAAAGCAAAACTCTGATGTATTGATACTTCCACTGACAGCAAATATTTTGTTTTCAAAATCCTTTTACTTTTTCTTTGAGTTACATTGGAATAGAAAATTTTTATACTTGCTAAAGTAACACAGAGTTATTTTAAACATCAAAAAATCAATCTCTTTATTTGGCAAGGAAATATTTCTAAGCATGCAATAACTAAGACTCAGTTTAAATATATTATTTGTATCTTCTATGTCACTTGGCTTTGTCTCTAGAGGATTTGACATTAGAAAATTCCATGAACCCTTAAAGTATCTTATTATAAAGAAATAACTGATAAGACGATTTCCTCCATTTCAGCTTTTATCATTAGCGTATGTTAAAGTGGGCTTCCCTGGTGGCTCAGCAGTAAAGAATCTGCCTGCCAGTGCAAGAGACACAGGAGACAGTTCAGTTCCTGGGTTGGGAAGATCCCCTGGGGAAAGAAATGGCAACTGACTCCAATATTCTTTCCAGGAAAATCCCATGGATAGAGGAGTCTGGTGGGCTACAGTTCATGGGGTCACGAAGAGTCAGAAATGACTGAGCATGCACAAATACATTAATAATTATCCTTCTTAATACTGTACTTCCTTTATAACTTTTGATTTTGGTAATACATAGAAGAGACTAGATATCTGTCTCCCTGTTAGAAAAACTGAAAATGGGCTCTCTTGCATTGAAAAGTAGGTTGAAACTGGTGACCTTTCCTAACATTCTGCAATAACAAGGAGATTATAAGGTTTTTCATGTTTTATTTTCCTGACATTCCTCTGAAGTAGAAGAGCAAATATACTTCCTCTCATCTTATAGCTGAAGAGAAAAGCTGTAACTTTCCCCTAAGTCATGTTCCCTGTAGATCTGAAATTTAAACCTTTGTCTTTTGACTCTCTCTCTTTACAGAATAACCAAAGTAGCTTATAAACAACTTGTCTTTCTATTATTAGAAACTTCTTAGATGACCTCTTCCTTCCTAAACTCTTGGGATTTTTTTTTCCCACTAGTAATGCTATTTTTAAAATAATGTTGTTAGAGTTATGAAGTTGAGCTAGTCACCTGACTATAGATGAACCATCGAAGCAACCCAGTGGAAAAATATAAAAGATAAAATTTAATCTTCAACTTAAAATCTCATGGTTAACCATGCAAGTAAAAGATTTATCACATTTATTTGTGATCACTGAATTAAATCTTCATGACAGTTAACATCATACAGCCTTTTGATAAAACAGCATTTACATTTTAGAGTGCTTTACCACAAATTTGAAATTGAAACATGTGAAAAAGGGTCACATGTTTTCAGGATCAAACGAGTAGTAAGGGCCTCAAAACACATTCTAAGATGCTGGTTAAATGTGCTTTGGGCATGATTTTACAAATATAAACTATTTGAGAAACTGTAAGTTCTTTGTAATCAAATGCATTATCTCTCAAAACTTAAACATTATAATAACAAAACAGCAGTGCTATTCTAAGCAGAACATTCCTTCTTAGGAATTAGTTGTTCTACTATCCCAGAGATATATCTGGAACAGGGTCTAGTTCACAATAACCGCTCAATAAATATTTGTTGAATGAATAAATAAATGAGTCTCAAGTTCTGGAGAGAAGCATGGAATGCAGCCATAGATTTGAGGATGGCAGCTAAAAAGGAGGGAGCTGAATGCACTCCAGATGGATGAAAGAAGAGTCTGTAGTCTCAGAAGTTCTCAAGCAAGCATACAGATAAGAAGTATGTGTTTCCATAGGAAGAGATTTAGTTATTATTTTGATTATATTGTTTCATCTGTAATTGGAGATCAGTAAGCTAATCAGAACAAAAGAAATATATAAAAACAATAGACACAAAAGATAACTTAGAAAATGCAAATGAAATTGTGTTATTGATGATAGTAGACACATATAAATAAACAGAAAGAAATTTCACAAAAATATACAGGATTTACATGCAAAAATTATAAAGCTCTACTTAAAGGCTTAAAAGAAAATTTGAATAACAGACCACTAACCCCAAGTTAGATGATAAACCTTACAATCAACATTCTAGTGGCCCACTATGCACCTATTGCTGCTGCTGCTGCTAAGTCGCTTCAGTCATATCCGACTCTGTGTGATCCCATAGACGGCAGCCCACCAGCCTCCCCCGTACCTGGGATTCTCCTGGCAAGAACACTGGAGTGGGTGGCCATTTCCTTCTCCAATGCATGAAAGTGAAAAGTGAAAGTGAAGTTGCTCAGTCATGTCTGACTCCTAGTGACCCCATGGACTGCAGCCTTCCAGGCTCCTCCGTCCATGGGATTTTCCAGGCAGGAGTACTGGAGTGGGGTGCCATTGCCTTAGGACAGGCCAAATCCACAGCACCAACACCACCAAATGCTGATGAGGATACAGAATGACAGAAACTCTCATTTATTGCTGGTGAAAGTTGCTGGTGCAAGACGGTATATTCACGTTGAAAGATAGTTGGACAGTTTCTTACAAAACCAAATAAATTCTTACCATATGATCCAGCAATTGAGCTCCTTGGTATTTACCCAAAGGAGTTGAAAAGTTATATCCACACAGAAACTTCCACACAGATGTTTATGGCAGCTTTACCCATAATTGTTAAGACCTGAAAACAACCAAGATGTCCTTCAGGAGGTGATGGTAAAGAAACTGTGGTACATCAAACAACGGAATATTGCTCAGCACTAAAAGGAAATGAACTAATAAGCCTTGAAAAGCTATGGAGGAAATTTAAATGTATATCTCCAAGTGAAAGAAGTCAGTCTATAAGGATTACATACTATATTATTTCAATAGTATGATATTCTGGAAAAAATAAAAGTATAGAGACAGTGAGAAGATTAGTGGTTATTAATGGTTTTCAGGGGTTGGGGGGAGGGATATGAACAGGCAGAGCACAGAACATTTTCAGGTCAGTGAAACTGTACTGTATGATATAATGGTGAATACATGTCACATATATGATCTCATTTTGGTCAAAAATATGTATGCACATATATGGTTTGAGAAGAGATGGAAGTGATCCTCTCTGAGCAGTGGGATTACAGATGAGCAGGAAAGGGTACTTATTACTTCCACACTCCACTCTGCATAAACTATATTTACAACTTAAAACATAACTAAAATGACCTTGGGAATGTTATCTACATAATTATGACAACCCAATATGACATAGGTGCTAGACAGAGTAACAAACTATAAATCACTAAAAGATTGGTAACACAGACAAAGCCAGACCTAAAAATTCAGATTCTGAGCCTAGGTTCTTCCATTCCCCAGGTCACAATAACAAAAAAAGACAAAGTTTAGGGGACACAGTCCAGTGCTGCTGCTGATGGTAACACTAGTGATTGTCACTTGTGATGGCCTATTACAGGCCAAGGGCTGTGCGAGACGCTTTACATATTTTATCTAATTTAATCCTGTGAGGAAACTCAAGTCAAGTATTTTGCCCAAAGTCACAGTGTTAGTAAGTGTCAGAGCCAGAATTAACACTGAAGTTTAATCGGACTCCAAGTTCTTTTCCTCACAACAGCTGAATTGCCTCTAAATAAAATATAAATAGAAGAAAACATTAATTAAAAAAACATATCTTGAAAGAAAATTTGATCTCTAATAGTGAAGAATGTAGTGTATCTTAATGAATAACATTTAATTTTAACTGTAGTAAGCACAGCAAACTCTTCTCTATCACATAATTCACCCATAGCTCTCCGTGTTTAGACTTAAGCTTCACAGTGACTCTTTTCAGTAATCTGGCCTGTAGGCCAATGTATCACATAAAGATGGAAAAGCAACATAAAATCACTTTTGTATCAGTAAAGGGCTCTCAACAGGAAAAAAAAAAGAATTATCCTTCCCTGCAAGCATGTAAAAAGATTACATATTTGCACTCTTCATTCCTCCATGAGCTAATCCTAGCTTCCTTACTGCCAAGCTTCTGAATATTTACATAAATGATAGGTTTGTTATCACTTATTACTGGATTCAGCGGATCACATGCAAAATGTGCAAAGACATGATTAAAAATCTTTGATCTTTTAATCAAAAGAGTAAGCAATATTAATTCATTTTGGCAAGTGTGATACATATACTCTACTGTGATATTATCTTGCATTTGAGATTACCACACTACAATAATTTCTTCATTAATGAAGGTTTGCTGCCTTGTGATTTCACTGTGGCTCTAGGCAATAATATCCTTTCTAGATCATTGGCTAAATTTGGTGTGACTTTATTTTATAAAATAATCATATCCTTTATAAAATATAAATTTTGCTTTCATGGCATTTGATTCTGTAAAGTTCATAGGCAGAAATATCACTGCAAACTGTGTAAACGAGGAGAGTGAAAAAATCTTCAAATTGAATAAGAAATAAGTTTCAAATTCAGAAGCCCATTGTATTTCTGTTGGTATTAATTTTGTGAAGCAAGAAAGGAAAAAGCCTTCCAAATCTTATTACTGCCCTATTCAATAATGGGGATAGATTTATAATAAATAATTATAACACAGAGAAGGATTCACATTAATGTTGCAGCAAAAGAAGTGACATGCTAATTATTTCTAGAAGGATCCTGGAAGACTTCATGAAAAAGATATCAGTCAGTTCAGTCACTCAGTCGTATCCGACTCTTTGAGACTCCATGGAATGCAAGCACACCCAAGCTTCCCTGTCCATCTCCAACTCCCAAAGCTTGTTCAGACTCATGTCCATTGAGTCGGTGATGCCCTCCAACCATCTCATCCTCTATCATCCCCTTCCCTTCCTGCCTTCAATCTTTTCCAGTATCAGGGTCTTTTCCAATGAGTCAGTTCTTCACATCAGGTAGCCAAAGTATTGGAGGTTCAGCTTCAGCATCAGTCCTTCCAATGAATATTCAGGATTGATTTCCTTTAGGATTGACTGGTTTGATCTCCTTGTAGTCCAAGAGATTCTCGAGAGTCTTCTCCAGCACCACAGTTCAAAAGCATCAATTCTTTGGCACTCAGCTTTCTTTACAGTCCAATTCTCACATCCACACATGACTACTGGAAAAACCAGAGCTCTAACTAGATGGACCTTTGTTGCCAAAGTAAAGTCTCTGCTTTTTAATATTCTGTCTAGGTTGGTCATAGTCTTTCTCCCAAGGAACAAGTGTCTCTTAATTTCATGGCTGCAGTCACCATCTGTACTGATTTTGGAGCCCCCCAAAATAAAGTCTGTCACTGTTTCCATTGTTTCCTCATCTATTTGCCATGAAATGATGGGACCAGATGCCATGATCTTAGTTTTCTGAATGCTGAGTTTTAAGCCAACTTTTTCACTCTCCTCTTTCACTTTCATCAAGAGGCTCTTTAGTGCTTCTTTGCTTTCTGCCAACTGCATATCTGAGATTATTGATATTTCTTCTGGAAATCTTGATTCCAGCTTGTGCTTCATCCAGTCTGGCATTTCTCATGATATACTTTGCATATAAGTCAAATAAGCAGGGTGACAATACAACCTTGACATACTCCTTTCCATATTTGGAACCAGTCTGTTGTTCCAGGTCAGGTTCTAACTGTTGCTTTTTGACCTGCATAGAGATTTCTCAGGAGGCAGGTCAGATGGTCTGGTATTCCCATTTCTTGAAGAATTTTCCACAGTTTGCTGTGATCTACAGAGTCAAAGGCTTTTTTTCTAAGGAAGAGACATAATTTGAATTAAACTCTGATGAATGGGCAGAATCAGGAAGTGGAGGGGAAAAGAGAGATGTGGAGTAGGATGGAAAAAACACAGAGTCTTGAATGCTCATCTAAATGATGAATCTTTACTCTGTGATAAATATAAAGCTACTGGATTTTAAGCTCAAAAGTAATATGATTCAGAGTTATGAGGAGTACTCTGATGGAATTGTGAAGGGTACACAAGATTAAAGGAAGAATATGGTGGCAAAACCAGTGGTGAAGTTACTTCAGTGACTGGTTTATTTGTCAGTCTGCTGAGTTGTCACAAGCATCTCCAGGCCAGGCACCATGTTTTCCATAATGTCATACTCCCTGGGTCACACATATTTAACAGGTGCTGCTGAATCCATGTGGGAAAGGAGATGGGTTCCTGTACTATGCAAATGGCTGTGGGAAAGCAGAGATGAAACAGACACAATATAACTGAGGAGGTGACATTATAAAGAGATGTTATCTGGTTGGATGTAGATGCTGAGGAAGACAAAGAAATAAAATCCTTACATAATTTACCCTGATAAAAATTTACTGAGTACTTACTATGTGCCCAGTGTGATAGATATTAAATATATAAATGTAAATTAATATCTTATCCCTACTATCAAAAAACTAGGGGTGACATACAGTGAATAGATAAATACTACATACAAATAAAATAATATGCAATATTTTACAAAATAATGTGTAAACAAAGTTTACAAATTACAAAGAGATGTAATTGTGTCTGGGGAGAATGAGGGAAGACTCCATTGAGCAAATGGTGGTGGTGGTTGAGCAGGACTTTGAAGAATAAATAGGAGTTTTCAAGGTAAAGAGGTTCAGAGCCTATCTCACACAGAGGAATTAAACTTTTTAAGTATGTGGAGGTCTCAAAAAACTTCTCCCCCCATGTGTGTGTTTGTATGTGTACATATGTATTTGAGTATTTTGCAAAAGCACAGATTGCAACAGGGAACTTGGAACTAATGGGAAATGAGATTGGAGAGGTGGACAGGGGATAAAAATCTCTGCATTGCAAGCTAAAGAGCATGAACTTTATTCTGTGTGTAGATGGGAGTCAGTTAAGCTATTAAACTGTGTGTCAGCTGGTAGATCTACCCATCAGAAAAGAGAAGATGGGAAGCATGTTGATGAAAGCTTGATGAATGGATTGGCAGGAGGGGAGAGAAGGTGGGTAGGTGTGAAGAGATAATGATAATGGCAGAGTCTATTGGATGAAAGCAGATTGGATGAAAGATTGTGAAGTGTACTAAGATAGTGATGAGAGAAGGATAGGTAGAATGAAATAAAGATATATTGAGGTAATACCATTGGACAAATTCAACGACATGGGATGTGAAACAACCAACTCTGAGGTAGAGTTGTGCCACTAAATGAAGAGTCCATTTGGGGTATGCTGCATCTGAAGCATCTCTGGCATACCCAGGGGGATGTTTCTGTAAACAGTGAAATTTATGTCTGTGATTTAGGGATAATATCAGTGCTAGTGCTCAAGTTACACACACGGAAGGAGGATGACACTACTGGCCAAAGTATGGAATACAATTTAGAAATACACAATTAACAATTGTAATTGTTAATACAATTTTTTGTAATTGTTAATACAACAATTATAATTTTTGTTGTTGTTGCATTTGATTGGCTGGTGGAATAACCATGTGGATATGTCCCTATGGAGTTCAGAAGTATGATACTTCCATACTGTGAAATACTTTGAAGGCTTTTAAAGGATTAGATAGCTCTGTATGTATCAATTGGACTCCCTGGAGGCTGGTAAAGAATCTGCTTGCAATGTGGGAGACCTGAGTTCGATCCCTGGGTTGGGAAGGTCTCCTGGAGGAGGTCATGGCAATCCACTCCAGTATTCTTGCCTGGAGAATCCTCATGGACAGAGGAGCCTGGTGGGCTACAGTCCATAGGGTTGCAAAGAATCAGACATGACTGAGCAACTAAGCACAGCACAGATGCATCAATTAGGAAAGATATTCATGATTTGTTGTAAAGAAAAAAATGCAAGTTGTAGAACAATATTTAATATGATTCAACTTCCATAACAAAATAGACATGAAAATACATATATGTATGAATATATTATAGACAGAAAAGTAACATACATACACACATATCAGTTCAGTTCAGTTCAGTCTCTCAGTCGTGTCTGACTCTTTGCGACCCCATGAATCGCAGCACGCCAGGCCTCCCTGTCCATCACCAACTCCCAGAGTTCACTCAGACTCACGTCCATAGAGTCAGTGATGCCATCCAGCCATCTCATCCTCTGTTGTCCCCTTCTCCTCCTGCCCCCAATTCCTCCCAGCATCAAAGTCTTTTCCAATGAGCCAACTCTTCGCATGAGGTGGCCAAAGTACTGGAGTTTCAGCTTTAGCATCATTCCCTCCAAAGAAATCCCAGGGCTGATCTCCTTCAGAATGGATTGGTTGGATCTCCTTGCAGTCCAAGCGGCTCTCAAGAGTCTTCTCCAACACCACAGTTCAAAAGCATCAATTCTTCGGCTCTCAGCCTTCTTCACAAATATACAGAAAAAAATGTATGGGGAAGACAACTAATATTCTACTGTATAGTCCACTGAGTTCTTTGTATTGTTATAATGCACATTTATTACTTCTAAGTTCTTTTCAGGGTTAAAAAAAAAGCTGTGGAAAAAAAAATAAGATTGTCAAGTGATCATATAGAGGAAGGAAAGAAGAGTGTCAAAGGCAGGAACTTGAGAAATGCTCTAAGCACAAATATAATTTGAGAGTCAGAGAGAAAGGGGGAAAAGAGGACTAAAAGATACCTGAGGTTTAATAGTCGAGGGAAGAGTGCTTAACTAGGTGAAGCACTAACTAGGTGATGTTGAAGACTTCAAAAAAACGTGGATAAAACGATGACCTGAGGGTGGCAAATGGGGCTGGGAGATTGGCAAGTTTTGATTAAGCAGCGTTTTGAGAGCAGGGTCAGATTGCATTTGGTGAAGCATGAGATTAAAATGAGGACACAGAGGTAGCAGTGCAGTGAGTTACCAAGGAGAGCATCTCAGGCAAAGGGAAACTAGAGCATGTTTGTCATCCACAGCAGGAGAGGCAGTGTTCTGATGAAAGCTGAAAACATGAAGGGAGAGGGAGTAACTGTGCCAGTTCATCATGCATAATTAAATTTCTTTTAGAAAGGAAGTAATGCTGTATACACTTTCATATTTGAGGACGGAACAAAGTATGCTTTTCTTTACCTTGATTATACAGAATCACATTTAAGGGCTTTTACAGCTATTTTTTCAATTCCCAACAATGCTATTTTTCAGACAAAAACAGGAACCGGAAAGAAATGGCTGGCAATCTGTCTGTGGTCTGACGCATGCTGCTGGCCTAGACAGCTAGAGTGTATGTTGTCTTGATTCTCGTGAAATGCAGTCTTCTAATGTTGGATCAAACAACTTTAATCGTTCAAAGTGACAGTAAGTGTTAGAATAAACCACAACAGCTGAACCGTTGGCAGTGATATAACTCCACCCAAAGGTCGGTTCTAAGACACACTTGCGAGCACTGCTATTGCATGTGCTGTAGACTTCTTTGGTAAGAGGTTATTTTTCTGCAAGTTGTTCACATCTTGACTACATATATCCAGACACGCACACATGAGAACAATCAAAACAGCCATATATATATATACATATATATATATTTGGCAATTCATGTGGGAATCATTCAAGACAAATTTTAGCTCTTAGACAGTTTCCTTCCTCATAATCCATCAGAAACCTATCAACACTGTCATTAATTTAAGAGTTTAAATGTTGACAGCTTTAAAAAGAGGAAACATATAGGGTATACCTCCTATGACAGATGGTAAAGTAGAAAAGCAAAAAAAATGCATTTTAAATCTAAATAGGCACAATTTTTAAATTATCTGTGAAACAAAATTTAGATTATTTGACATTTGGGATTATGCACAGTGCTGGTAGAAGGTTGACTATATTTAATACAAAGGTATCCTATCAAAGTTCCTCCCTAAAAAAAATCATGTACCTCATGACCTTGGATTACAAGACTGTAGAATGTACAATCTGTTGCCATAGCAGCATTTGGTATAAATTTAACTATAAGAAAATGACCCTCCCCCAAATAAAAATTGTCTAAAATTCCTGACGAACATTTTCCATAGTAGTCTCACATATGGTTGGAGTTTAGAGTGTATAATTGCATAAAGAAATAAAATTGGAAAAGATAGAGTGGGCAGATTATGGAAAGCATTGCATGAAATATTTATTATTTCAGGGTTTAGTCAGGTACTGCTTACCAAGTTTAAGACTGCAGACCTTCTCTCCTCTGCTGCTATTGAACCTGTTTTTGGTTTGTTTGTTTGGTCTCTGCCAAGCAACACATGGGATCTTCGTTTCTGGAACAGGGATTGAACTTGTGCCCCCTGCATTGGAAGCACAGAGTTGTTGTTGTTTTTTAAGATTTTTTTTGATGTGTAATATTTTTAGTCTTTATTGAATTTGCTACAATATTGCTTCTGTTTTTATGTTTTGGTTTTTTGGCCATGAAGCATGTGGGATCCTAGTTCCCCTACCAGGGGTTGAAACTGTACCCCCTGCATTGGAAGGCAAAGTCTTAACCACTGGACCACCAGGGAAGTCCCTGTGATTATTTATATTGGCACATTTATTCTATTATTTATAATTATCATTCATGGCACTGTCTCTTACTACCAGATTATGGGCAATCTGAAAAACAGGAAAAATATCTTTGTTCTCATATCATTTTATCCCAGAACCTAACATAGTGATTGAGTTCAGTAAGTGCTCAAAGGAATAAATGAACAGAAGAATATGTGAGTGTGTGGAATACAAGTGATATGTATACACAAGACTACGATAAGTGGCTTTAAAACAAAGATGTGCTTCTAGATAAAATTGGCCAAGTTGCACTCTGGACTCTCTCCCATGACTTTCTTTTTTTTTTTTTTTCCCTTGAAATTAAACTGATGCTCATTTTGGCATCGCCTAAAATGTCCTTATCTTTAGTCCCAAAAGCAATGTGGACCACGAGGGCCAGCACTGAGACATGGTCCAGGGGTCAAAGGATCATGCAGTGGTGTAATCTCTTGGAAAAGCATGGAGAAGATAGAATAAGTCCTGTAAGGGCAAACACTGAGATTCGGAACTGAACCAAGACCATTGCTAAGACTTTGAGACAAGTTGGAGTCTAGAAATGGGAGCTAAAGGCAGTTTGCATTCTAGATAAATGCAATAAGGTAACAAGAATTATGGAGGGCAAGAAGGAAGAGGGCCCAGTACTTGAGGTGTGATGAGGGCTGCTTTTCTGAAGTTCCTCCCCTTGGGTACAGCCACATGACTGGGGTAACAGGCATAATAGGGTCAGAATGAATGTGTACTTTATCAACTTCTAGAGTTTCCTACGGGCCTCATTTTCATCCAGGGGTTTCATTCAGTGAGGCATGCTTCATTCGTTTATTAAAGAAACATGTTTTGCTGCCTATGGTAGAGTGAGTGAAGTGAAGTCGCTCAGTCGTGTCCGACTCTTTGTGACCCCATGGACTGTAGCCTATCAGGCTCCTCCGTCCCTGGGATTTTCCAGGCAAGAGTGCTGGAGTAGATTGCCATTTCCTTCTCCAGGGGATCTTCCCGACCCAGGAATCGAACCCGGTTCACACACATTGCAGGCAGACGCTTTACCGTCTGAGCCACCGGAGAAGCCCCATCTACGGTATGCTGCTGCTGCTGCTGCTGCTAAGTCGCTTCAGTCGTGTCCGACTCTGTGCGACCCCGTAGACGGCAGCCCACCAGGTCCCCCGTCCCTGGGATTGTCCAGGCAAGAACACTGGAGTGGGTTGCCATTTCCTTCTCCAGTGTATGAAAGTGAAAAGTGAAAGTGAAGTCGCTCAGTCGTGTCCGACTCTTCACAACCCCATGGACTGCAGCCTACCAGGCTCCTCCATCATGGGATTTTCCAGGCAAGAGTACTGGAGTGGGATGCCATCGCCTTCTCCGTGCCTATGGTATACCAGGCACTAAATGAATGTGGTGAGAAAACACAACTGTGAATGAGCCACGGTCCCTGCTCCCAATCTGAAAGGAAAAACAGACTCATGAACAAATAATGAGAGTAAGCAAGCAGTCTAGAAAAGTATGTAAAAGTGTTATGGAGTTCAGAGGAAATGCTTGAGTTTAATTGGGGATAGTGTTGGGTGGCATGGGAAGATCTTCAGGAAAAATTCAATGAAACAAAGTCTGGAAGGCTGGAGTAGAAGTTTAGCAGTCAAACTGAGAGAACAGGAGTAATAGAAGTAGGTAGAAAAATTAATTAAAAATCAGCACCATAAAAATCTGAGGCACATGAAAAATCAGGATATACTGAGATCACGTTGTTCAGGTGAGATGGGAAGAAGTGATGAGATACATGGCTGGAACTGTAACTACAGCCTCAACCAGAAAACCTGTGGGACCTAGAAAAATTAATGAAAACTGGAAGATAAATTCAGCAATGAGAAATGCAGATGTCGTGAATTTGAACCAAGACACTAGTAAGAGGGGATAAAGAGGTCATTAGATTCGAAAAGAAGTTTGGAGGAAGACTGGACAGAATTTGGTAACATGGCTGCATGCTGGGGTGAAGTATGGGATAGTCATATTTGAGTCCAGGGTTTGGGGTTTGGGAAAACAGGAGACATAGCAAGTATGGAAGAAATGAGTTTGATTTTAGACATGTCGAGTTAAGAGTTCAAATTTATTATGTCCAAAATTAAACTCATGGATATGGAAAACTATATGAAGAGGCCATTGGTAGTTGAAAATATAATTGTATCATGACCTGAATGAAACACCTCTCTCTACTTCTGCCAAGATCAAGGATGACTCCAGGCTTTATATTCTAAGAAGCTCATGTCACCCACAACTTACTCACAAATGTTCATTATGTATTTTGCTATTCAATGAGAGTATACAGGTTTTTTTTTTTCTTCTTGTTTAATGCCTATGAAAAAAAATAAGAGACTTTGGCTAGAGGAAAAATAAGGTCCCTTCTAATGTTCTAATCTCTGTGTTCGGATAAAGTCTATGGCTTTAACAAAATTCTACAATCCAAAAATAAGAAAAGATGAAAACACACACTTTTGGTTTTTACTACACAAATATAAAAGACATTCTTGATTTTGTCTTCCCAACATTTACATCTCCAGTTTCCTTCTGGGAAGTTAACTGTCTGCAGTTCAAATGTCAGAACTGAGACTTGGGCAACCTGGCACATGAACGAGGTTCAGTTCAGTTCAGTCACTCAGTCGTGTCCAACTCTTTGCGACCCCATGAATCGCAGCACGCCAGGCCTCCCTGTCCATCACCATCTCCCAGAGTTCACTCAGACTCACGTCCATCGAGTCCATGATGCCATCGAGCCATCTCATCCTCGGCCGTCCCCTTCTCCTCCTGCCCCCAATCCCTCCCAGCATCACAGTCTTTTCCAATGAGTCAACTCTTCTCATGAGGTGGCCAAAGTACTGGATCTTCAGCTTTAGCATCATTCCCTCCAAATAAATCCCAGGGTTGATCTCCTTCAGAATGGACTGGTTGGATCTCCTTGAAGTCCAAGGGACTCTCAAGAGTCTTTTCCAACACCACAGTTCAAAAGCATCAATTCTTCGGCGCTCAGCCTTCTTCACAGTCCAACTCTCACATCCATACATGACCACAGGAAAAACCATAGCCTAATGTCTCTGCTTTTGAATATAATATCTAGGTTGGTCATAACTTTTCTTCCAAGGAGTAAGCGTCTTTTAATTTCATGGCTGCACTCACCATCTGCAGTGATTTTGGAGCCCAAAAAAATAAAGTCTGCAACTGTTTCTACTGTTTCCCCATCTATTTCCCATGAAGTGATGGGACCGATGCCATGATCTTCGTTTTCCAAATGTTGAGCTTCAAGCCAACTTTTTCACTCTCCTCGTTCACTGTCATCAAGAGGCTTTTTAGCTCCTCTTCACTTTCTGCCATAAGGGTGGTGTCATCTGCATATCTGAGGTTAGTGATATTTCTCCCGGCAATCTTGATTTCAGCTTGTGTTTCTTCCAGTCCAGCGTTTCTCATGATGTACTCTGCATAGAAGTTAAATAAGCAGGGTGACAATATACAGCCTTGACGTACTCCTTTTCCTATTTGGAACCAGTCTGTTGTTCCATGTCCAGTTCTAACTGTTGCTTCCTGACCTGCATACAGATTTCTCAAGAGGCAGGTTAGGTGGTCTGGTATTCCCATCTCTTGAAGAATTGTCCACAGTTTATTGTGATCCACACAGTCAAAGGCTTTGGCATAGTCAATAAAGCAGAAAGAGATGTTTTTCTGGAATTCTCTTCCTTTTTCCATGACCAAGCAGATGTTGGAAATTTGATCTCTGGTTCCTCTGCCTCTCCTAAAACCAGTTTGAACATCAGGAAGTTCACCGTTCACGTATTGCTGAAGCCTGGCTTGGAGAATTTTGAGCATTACTTTACTAGCATGTGAGATGAGTGCAATTGTGAAGTAGTTTGAGCATTCTTTGGCATTGCCTTTCTTTGGGATTGGAATGAAAACTGACCTTTTCCAGTCCTGTGGCCACTGCTGAGTTTTCCAAATTTGCTGGCATATTGAGTGCAGCACTTTCACAGCGTCATCTTTCAGGATTTGAAAGAGCTCTACTGGAATTCCATCACCTCCACTAGCTTTGTTCATAGTGATGCTTTCTAAGGCCCACTTGACTTCACATTTCAGGATGTCTGGCTCTAGAACAGTGATCACATCATCATGATTATCTGGGTTGTGAAGATCTTTTTTGTACAGTTCTTCCGTGTATTCTTGCCACTTCTTCTTAATATCTTCTGCTTCTGTTAGGTCCATACCATTTCTGTCCTTTATCGAGGCCAAGTTTGCATGAAATGTTCCCTTGGTACCTCTAATTTTCTTGAAGAGATTTCTAGTCTTTCCCATTCTGTTCTTTTCCTCTATTTCTTTGCATTGATCGCTAAAGAAGGCTTTCTTATCTCTTCTTGCTATTCTCTGGA
>SJYQ01002549.1:39990-79152 GCA_006410935.1 Redunca redunca | reverse complement strand
CTATCAGATCTAGGCCCTTAAATCTATTTCTCACTTCCCCTGTATAATCATAAGGGATTTGATTTAGGTCGTACCTGAATGGTCTTGCAGTTTTCCCTACTTTCTTCAATTTCATTCTGAATTTGGCAATAAGGAGTTCATGATCTGAGCCACAGTCAGCTCCTGGTCTTGTTTTTGCTTACTGTATAGAGCTTCTCCATCTTTGGCTGCAAAGAATATAATCAATCTGATTTCGGTGTTGACCATCTGGTGATGTCCATGTGTAGAGTCTTCTCTTGTGTTGTTGGACGAGGGTGTTTGCTATGACCAGTGCATTTTCTTGGCAAAACTCTATTAGTCTTTGCCCTGCTTCAATCCGCATTCCAAGGCCAAATTTGCCTGTTACTCCAGGTGTTTCTTGACTTCCTACTTTTGCATTCCAGTCCCCTAGAATGAAAAGGACATCTTTTTTGGGTGTTAGTTCTAAAAGTCTTGTAGGTCTTCATAAAACCGTTCAACTTCAGTTTCTTCAGCATTACTGGTTGGGGCATAGACTTGGATAACTGTGATATTGATTGGTTTGCCTTGGAAACAAACAGAGATCATTCTGTCATTTTTGAGATTGCATCCAAGTACAGCATTTCGGACTGTTTTGTTGATCATCATGGCCACTCCATTTCTTCTGAGGGATTCCTGCCCACTGTAGTAGATATAATGGTCATCTGAGTTAAATTCACCCATTCCAGTCCATTTTAGTTCGCTGATTCCTAGAATGTCGACGTTCACCCTTGCCATCTCTTGTTTGACAACTTCCAATTTGCCTTGATTCATGGACCTGACATTCCAGGTTCCTATGCAATATTGCTCTTTACAGCATCGGATCTTGCTTCTATCACCTGTCACATCCACAACTGGGTATTGTTTTTGTTTTGGCTCCATCCCTTCATTCTTTCTGGAGTTATTTCTCCACTGATCTCCAGTAGCATACTGGGTACCTACTGACCTGGGGAGTTCCTCTTTTGGTATCCTATCATTTTGCCTTTTCATACTGTTCATGGAGAAGGGAATGGCAAGCCACTTCAGTATTCTTGCGTTGAGAACCCCATGAACAGTATGAAAAGGCAAAATGAATGAGATTTAATCCAATGCATTATCATGGTATTCTGTATTTCATGAGCAATGTAAGGACAGGGGTCAAGGGCAGTATTGAGGTGGCACCCTGATCAGCTCACCCAGTGATAAAGCAGTGACTGTGGGTCTGCTCCTGGCTTTTCAACTCTAGTGACCTTTTGGTTTGTGTTCTTTTACAAGCTTCCCATTCTCTAGTCTTCTATTTGTCCTGTGAGCCTGATGTCCTCTCAATAAATCCCCTTAGCTTCAACTAGTCAATTAATTTCTGCCACTTTGGATAAGAAATCTGACTGAACATCAGATTAAATTAAGTCACTCAACCAAAAACAAAATACTAGATATATTTCCTAACTAATTGAAATAACGATTACTACTAACACCATTGAATCTAGTCCAGAATCAGAAAAAACCTCACAGTGACATTTTATGAAAAGACAACTTAGACACATTCCTTACTATCTGTCTGGTTATCCTTACAGTAAGTTGAACATAGGCAGGATTTTTTCTGGAAACACCTAAATTGGCTGAGGAGTAACTTCAGTAGTATTTTTTTCACTTAGTTTTAAATTGTAAAAGATTTAATTATTTTCCGCAGGTAAGTATCTGAATAGGAAAGATATATTATTCTTCTTGTTTTGGTAGCGTGTACTAAGGGCCTATTGTGGCAAAGCAATGTGCTGAATGTTGAAAGAGTATTCTCTTTCATTATTTTATATTTTAAAGAATTGAGCATATTAATGCTTCCATAGTAAGTTCCTGTCCTTGTATAGCTTATATTCTAATGAGAAAGACAGGGGAAAAACAATAAAAACCAAACAGTAAGTCATAGTGTGTACTATGAAGTACACAGACTAGCAGCTGAGATGGTGACCTACAGTGAGACCTACCTTATATATGGTAGCCAGAGACAGCTTCCCCAAGGATAGGGTCGATATGCCAAGACCTAGAGGATGAGAAGGGGCTGCCATTACACATAGGGGAAAAGCTCATCCTGTTGTCATTAAAAACTGTGGGGATTTGGGCAATTTATTTAACCTCTCTGTGTCTTTGTTTCCTAATCTGTAAAATATGGAACAAAATAGTACCTATTCCATACTGCTGTTGTGAGGATTAAATGTATGCATATAGAAGGTACCTAGAACGGTCTCTAGTATGTAGCAAGTGCAAAACAAATACCATTATTTCTGCTATCCCAAAAAAGAAGGGCTGGCATATGCAAACACCTGAGGCAAGAAAGATCTTTACAGATTAATTCAACTGAAATAAGACTAGTGAAATAAGATAGCATCATGACTCAATGGACCTGAACTTGAGCAAACTCTGGAAGATAGTGGAGAACAGGGAAGCCTGACATGATGCAGTTTATGGGGTCGTAAAGAGTCAACACCAACTAAACGACAGAACAACAAAGACTGAGGTGGTTAGAGCAGAGAAGGCAAACAGGGAGTGCCCAAATTGAGGCTAGAAACACAGACTGGATCGGATCAGGCTGAGCCTTGTGGCTCATAATAAAGAGTCTGGATTTTTTTCTTAATGAAAAGGAAAGCCACTGAAGAATTTAAGCAGATTGATGTCATTTGATTTGTTTTAAAATGGTCCCTTCAACTGTAGTATGGAGAATAGATTGAAGGGGGACAGGAGTCAAGGTAGGACATGATGGTGGTCAGGCTTAGGTGGAAGGAGTGGAAAAGAAGAGAGTAGTTGCAAGATATACTTTGGAGGAACGTGGCAGTATTTGTAAATTAACTGAATCTGAGTGGGGGAGGGAGAAAAAAGGGAGAAGACCAAGGCCAGGCTGCCACATGCCGTTGTACAGCATGTTTACTAAGTGTGCTGAGCTGACAAGGGCACATGGGAGCTGACATCCAACACTTGGTTCACAAAATCCTGTCCCCTGGCATGTACACTTGCAAACAGTGCCTTTTTCTGATTTCTACAAAGGCAATACACAGGTGGGAAGCAGTCTCACCCTTTAATTCTGGCTTGGTATTAGATAAATGGTATTACCACTGACAGAAATGAGGGATTCATTTTCTGTATCAGTTATAAGATTCTTCAGATTTCCATATTTTTTCTCTTTCTTTACTTTTAGTAAATTATGTTTTCCTAGGCATTTGTCCATTCCATCCAAATTTTCAAATTTATTGACAAAGTTGTTCATTATAATAATGATCAGGATAATGATGTCCTCTTACTATCCCTTTAAAACCTGCATTTCTGTCTTCTCTCTTTCTTGGTCCGTCTACTCAGAGGCTTATATCAGAGAATCAGCTTTGAGGAGTGACTGTTAATGCTACAGGGTTTCTTTCTGGGGTGATGAAAGTGTTCTGAAATTAAATACTAGTGAGGATGTACAACTGTGAATATACTAAAAATCACTGAATGGTATCCTAAAAAGATAAATTTTATGCATTTAAACTATATATTCACTTATTTTATATATGTGTATTGTATTTTGTGTGCATATATATGTATATGTATACACACAAAATAACACAACCAGTATAACCTGTATAAGGACTAGTGAAGTTTATAATACTTGACTATATCAAGGCTTCCAGTAAAATTATTTGTCTTAGTTTTTGTAAACTATAATGTTCTTTTGGGGCTTCCCATTCTTTTTATCGTATAGTTTTTGACAACCATCGTTAGTATTGTCAGGAAGGTAAGATTCATTAATATATGATTTCTTTAAATCCTTCACATTTTAAATAATGACCAGTAGTTTCCAGAGAATACTGGTACATGTTTTATTCATAGAGACCAAATGAATCTAAGAAAAGTAGGTCACAGAACACAATCTAATTCAAACTTGGCACTAAATGATGCAATGTTTTTTCTTCACATAATCATGATGTTCTAATCATTCTATGATTCTGACCTTTAAGTCAGTGGGTAGCCTATTATTACTTAGTAGCTGCTGAATCCAGAGTCAACATTTTGGAGCTAAAGAATGCCCATCCTCTTTCAAAATCATTTGGCTTACAAAAAGCTGAGCCCAGCTAAAAACTCTTGCCAAGGTTTAGTTATTTCATGCATATGAACTAAATAACAAACAGAATACAATTAGCAGAGTGTAAAAAAAAAAAANCTAAATAACAAACAGAATACAATTAGCAGAGTGTAAAAAAAAAAAAAGACTACACTTCTTTTCTAACATATTAAAAACATTAAATATAGTAAAATTTTTAAAAATTACCTTCAAGCATATTATAACCTGAAGAAACTATAAATCAGATTTTTTTCTATTTCTTAAAATGTTATACTTTCTTTTTTCTATGATAGTAGTTCAAAATAAAATTTTAGTCGTTGGAAATTTTAAAAATTCAAATAACAGAGTATCTGTTCTATCTACAGGCTACCAATAAGAGAGATTTTTTGCTTCTCAAAGATACATAATGCATAAATTTAAAATATAAAATGGTAATCAGAGACTGGCTCAACATCATAAATCAACTTTTTTTGAAAGGAAAGGGGAAAGTTATCTATGGTTCTAATTTAACACATTTTGCAAAAGTGTGTGTGTCCTTTTTTAAAATTTTTTGTAAGAATAAAGTCAAACATAGTTTCCTTTCCAACAGGAGCATTTATATGAACAATATCCATTTACATTAACAATAGATTATTTAAGGGCTTCCCCCAAAGGCCCAGTGGGGAAAGAACCCACCTGCAGTGCGGGAGACACAGGAGACGCAGGTTTGATCCTTGAGTCAGGAAGATCCCACGGAGAAGGAAATGGCAAACCACTCCAGCATTCTTGCCCAGAAAATCCCGTGGACAGATGAGCCTAGAGAGCTACAGTCCACGGAGTTGCAAAACAACAGAACATAACTGAGCAACTAAAAAACAACAGAGTATTTAAGTAATTTTAAAATATTGTCAGCTTTCCTAAGATATTTATCACCTTTCCATCACATCCAAAGTTTCTATCTTAACAAAAGAACCCCAGAAATACAACATATCAAGAGGTTGTTAGAGGTGTACATAAGAACTTTTAAGAAAGGTGATTTGAAGTCTAAACTTTTAATTAATGTAATTTCCCCTTTACTTAGGAATGTAGCTTCTATATAGTGATTTATTTGGTATAGTAATAAATTGCCTCTTTGGAAAGCTAGATACATAACTCTAAGATGGTCNTTTTAGGTTAGTTGATGTACAGTTGATATAAGTTTTCTGTGGTACAACATGATGATTAATAATTTTTAAAGGTTGTACTCCATTTATAGTTATTATAAAATACTGGCTATATGCCCTGTGTAGTATAATATATCCTTGTAGCTTCTTTATGTTATACACAGTAGTTCAAAATTCAGACTATAAGGTTCCCAACAATGAGCATTTTAACCTTCTGTCTATGAAAATGAAAATCAGTTTAGTTCAGTCGCTCAGTCATGTCCGACTCTTTGCGACCCCATGAATCGCAGCACTCCAGGCCTCCCTGTCCATCACCAAATCCTGGAGTTTACCCAAACTCATGTCCATCGAGTCAGTGATGCCATCCAGCTATCTCATCCTCTGTCGTCCCCTTCTCCTCCTGCCCCCAATCCCTCCCAGCATCAGGGTCTTTTCCAGTGAGTCAACTCTTCACATGAGGTGGCCAAAATACTGGAGTTTCAGCTTCAGCATCAGTCCTCCCAATGAACACCCAGGACTGATCTTTAGGATGGACTGGTTGGATCTCCTTGCAGTCCAAGGGACTCTCAGGAGTCTTCTCCAACACTGCAGTTCAAAAGCATCAATTCTTCAGCGCTCAGCTTTCTTCACAGTCCAACTCTCATATCCACACATGACCACAGGGAAAACCATAGCCGTTGTTGGCAAAGTAATATCTCTGCTTTTGAATACACTGTCTAGGTTGGTCATAACTTTTCTTCCAAGGAGTAAGCGTCTTTTAATTTCATGGCTGCAGTCACCATCTGGAGTGATTTTGGAGCCCAAAAAAATAAAGTCTGACACTGTTTCCACTGTTTCCCCATCTATTTCCCATGAAGTGATGGGAGCGGATGCCATGATCTTTTTCTGAATGTTAAGCTGTAAGCCAACATTTTCACTCTCCTCTTTCACTTTCATCAAGAGGCTTTTTAGTTCCTCTTCATTTTCTGCCATGAAGGTGGTGTCATCTGCATATCTGAGGTTATAGATATTTCTCCCGGCAATCTTGATTCCTGCTTGTGCTTCTTCCAGCCCAGCGTTTCTCATGATGTATAATTAAGTGCAAATATGCATGACTTAAAATGCAGGTGGGTATTGAGGAATGGAAACTCAAAATGCCAAATACAATTTTAGATTTAGTAGTCCATGTTCTTTAAATAATCTTTGCTGTGAGATGTTAAAATATTGTGAGAAAATGGAAGTGTGAAAAGATGGTTTATTAAATATTCATTTTTGAGCTTCAAGGCACATATGCCTTCATGCATTCAAATGATGAACAAAAAAAATATAAAACTTTTAAATCATATCCAAAACATAATCCTTCTGACTCAGACAGATGATTTATATCTGCTTTACTAAAATTTCTTACAAATTAATAAGGAAACATAAAAATCAATAGACTGATGGGATTGGGGTAGAAACAGGTAATTCACCAAAGAAGTACAAAAATAAAATCCACACATAAAAGGATACTGAACTTCACCAGTTAAAACATGTAAATTAAAATAAATATGATATTTTTCTAATCAGATTAGAAAAAATTTAAAGGTTGATTATCAATAACTGTTGGACAAGTGTGAGGTATGATAAAATAAGCTGTAAAGTTTTGATGAAAATATAAATTTGTGTAAATTTTTGAAAAATGAATTTTCCTTATTAAAATCTGAAAAGTACATTTCCTGTTACCTAGTAATCCCACTTCAACCTATAGATATGATTTCATGAGAATGTAAAGATAAAATAGAATGTGGTTATTTCAACAATGTTAGTAACAGCAGAAATTTAAAACAGCTTATATACCTACTGTTAACTGAATGGGTAGACATTCTGATAATGGGTACCTACTGATAATGAAGGGGTAGACATGAAACCAGGATTCCCTGGTAGCTCAGACGGTAAGAATCTGCCTGCAATGCAGGGTTCGATCCCTGGCTTGGGAAGACCCCCTGGAGTAGGGAATGGCAACTCACTCTAATATTCTTGCCTGGAGAATCCCATGGACAGAGGAGCCTGGCGGCCTACAGTCCATGGGGTCACAGAGTCTTGACACAACTGAGCACACACACAGAGACAGAAAACCATCACAACCATTTAAAAGGCATTGATAGGATTTCCAGTGTACTGGCAATGTTCTTTTTCTCAAGCTGAGAAGTGGATGTCTGGATGCTCACTATGCATATATTTATTTACATACATAATTGTACATGTCTTTACATGCTTCTGAATTTTAACCAAAAAATGAAAAGGAAAGAAGGAAGGTAAATCTATATGGATTAATATAGTAAGATGTATGTGATATACTAAGAAAAAAAAACATAAGAGACCATAAAGCCTATTACAAATGGCATAATCCTTATTTTATGGGAAAAAAGCATCATGTATGCATGTATATGGACATATCACATGCTTATATATAAACCATGGAGAATATGTAACAAACCTCTGGAGAATGGAATTATAAGGATAATTTTGGGAGGAACAGTGTGGCATTGGAGAGATTTCATACCTTTTC
This sequence comes from Redunca redunca, assembly GCA_006410935.1. Classification (NCBI taxonomy): domain Eukaryota; kingdom Metazoa; phylum Chordata; class Mammalia; order Artiodactyla; family Bovidae; genus Redunca; species Redunca redunca. The sequence continues at coordinate 71,378 of SJYQ01002549.1, read as the reverse complement.
TAAAACATAATTCTGATATGGTATATATACATGTGTACATATAGATATGTATATATACACATACATATGTATATATTTACTTCTATAGATTTCAACTGACAAATAAAATCTTGCCCAAGACAGTTTAGCAAGTAAAACAAGAGGTCAAATTTGAATACATTCCAGTAAATATTTATACAGCTATAGAAAGTGAACTATATAGTAAAAATTGTCCCATAGGCTTAGTGAGGAATAGTTTATAGAAAAGTTTAAGGCACTATGATTAAAACTATATTTCTCACATTGTAGTTAGAGAAATGAAATTGTTTTATCAACTACAGCTGATCTATTTTTATATAAAATTTATAGTAAAGAATCTGAATTCAACTGTTTTAGAAATGTTGTTCTTGTTCAGTTGCCAAGTCATGTCCAACTCTTGCGATCACATGGAATATAACACGCCAGGCTTCCCTGTCCTTCACCATCCCCCGGAGCTTGCCCAAGTTCATGTCCATTGAATCGGTGATGCCATCCAACCATCTCATCCTTTGTCACCCCCTCCTATAAAAAAATTTTCCAAATAGTAATTAAAAGAAAATACTTAATTATATTTAAGTTCTAAGCATGATTCTAAGTGTTTTTATATATTAATTCAATTATTACAACCAATTATTATAATTATATATATTTTATAGATGAGATACAGAGAGGTTAAATCATTTGACAAAGGTCTCACAGCTTGTAAGTATCAGAACCAGGATTTAAACTCAGGCATTTTGATTCTCATTTTCCACCATTCTATACTGTCTCTTAGAAAATTTTAACTAAAACCTAATATTCATTATTAAATGATATATTGTAGCACTGAAGTATGTTTTGTGTCTACCTCCATGAGATACATGAAAACATTTTGAAAAATATAGAACATTATAAAATGCAAAATATTAAGATTGTAAAGCTTTAGTTATTATCTCCCTCTCCATAACTCAAAGATTCTTATGCATTCTGTCTACAGTAGATTATATGGAATGTTATGCTTGTCAAGACAAAATTTGTTTTTGAAGGAAATAGTATATAATTTTGAGATACTGATCATAACTTTCTTATTTACTTCACAGTAATGTGAATTACTTCACAGACTAATATGAATTGCCCCAACAATTGTGTGTTTATACATTCCAGTACCAAGGAACTATAGAGCTTGTTAAGTCATAGTTTATCTATCGAAATTTATTCTGTGTTAATAGATAAAAGTCTGACAGTAAATGATACTGTACAGTGGGCTTTTTTTCCAACAAATTAAAATTCACTTTAGAGGATGGAAAGCATTTTTTTTAAATTCTAGAGAATAATTACAATATTGCATATAAGGAAGGATTAAAATTAGTGTCATAAGATACATGAGGTGTATAACAGTTCAGAGAAGGTAGAAACTGTTAGATTATGAAATAGTTGCAGGAGTTTTTATGCCTAATGAAGTTGGGTCTGCAAAGCAGGGAAAAAAATCAAGAGTTCATAAAAAAGGATACTTTACTTTTGTTTTTTAACAAATTAAATATAATTATGACTTTATTTTGCCTACTTTCTTAGAACTGTCGAAAAATCACTGTAATTCTGGAGGTATATTTTGGAAAAAATATAATAGTGAAAAGGTTGCTGGTTTTTTGAACTATTCATGTGATAATGTTTTTCTAACATTATCACATGAATAGTTCTTCTTTTTTTAATCCGAGTCAGTTAAATGATGAAAATCCCTTCTTTTGTAATTCTTTTAGCATTAATTACTAGAACTTAATTACTGTTTCTCTGATTTTAGTTAGACAAGCCCAAACAGACATATAGACCAATTGGCTACTAGTTATTATATATATATTTTACTAATGAAAAATGTAGAGGTCAGTGATTGGCCAAAGGTTATCTGGTCACATTCAGGACTTCACATTTTCACTTCAAAGCTTTACCACACTCAGGTTATCATAGCTTGGAAATATGAAAGTGAAAACACTAGGAATCTGAACTCTCAAATCAATAGTGTGATGTAGCAAAAGAGTGGGGGGCTACAATCCTCTGAAAAGCCAATGTAATTTATACCAGGAAAAGTCATTTAAGTAGAATGTTACATGCTGTAAAAAAGGAAAAGGAAGTTGTATAAGAATTGGCTATTAAAGAACATTCAGTTAGAGGCAACTCTAATGATGGAACTGCCAGGAGGTGGTTTAAAATATTTCCTTTAAAAAAAATAGTACAGCAACGAGTTTTATTATCCTTAATAAGTTCCCTGGGCCTTATTTATATTTACCCAGAAATCTGTGAGTGCTTAAATTTACAGATATTCTTAAAAGAGCTCCCATCCTTGCTATTACATGGTGGGAAAAGAGTGGGCGTTATGTCATATTGTGGGTAGGAAAGGGTAGGACGGCACAAGAGGTAGCTTTTGGTGCCAACAGACTGAGAGCTTGTCCCAGAATTAATGCCTGGAAGGAATCCAAACTCGCAGTAATCAACATTCAGTCCCTATTCCACACAAGCAAAATGGAGCAAACTATGCAATAAGAAAATCAGACAAACTAAAAAAGAAACTATTAGAAACCCCCTCAAAATGGTTTCTTTTTAAAATGCACTGGAGAAGTGGTCAAGGTCATATTATTTTAAAACATAGATTATCCTTCTGATAAGCTAAGCTTACAGCAAAAGCAGTATGGAGCAGTTACCTAAACAATAACATAGGAAGTGGAGCAAAATATTGTTCACTAAGGTTGTGTCAGGAAACTGAATAATACTGAAATTTAAGTTCACTGGGGCATGAACCCAAATGCAAACTACACACTAAAAAATTCAGCTTGCCCTAACTATGAAGCTGCAATCAGCAACTGGGTTTTTTTATGCATATGGATTTTTCAATCAGACTCATATTGCTTTGGTCAATGAAAGGATTCCTTGATTTTTTTTTTTTTTTGAAGATTGGAAATGATACTTAATTACCCATTAGCTAGGTCAAGAGTATAGGTAATTGGTACTACTGTTTTCTTGAAACAAGAGAGTGTTTTAGATCAGATATATTCTTTATTTACTCTTTCTTCCAATATCTCCTTCCCAAAGAGAGAGAGAAACTACCTTACTAATACACAAAAATCTTTTCTGATGCTCACGCTCTCTGTCAGTTGTGCAGATATGGATCTGAAAAGGACATCCTATAGTCTGCAATGAATATGAAAAAGATTATTTATCAAACTTGATTAATAAAATGCAAAATAATATACTTTATGATGAGGCTTGACAAGATTGATAAACAATATGATAAAAAGCATAAAGAACTAAAATCCAGAAACTAGTCCACTCTCTAGTCCTGTTACCTTGTACAGATGATGCTTTCTGGGGTTCAGTTTTATCATCTGTGCATCTACTTTATGAATGGTTTTGAGGAATTAGATGAGATTAATATCTTGAAACAAATAACAGGGCTGTATACAAGGGCATGCTATTATTGACCTTGTGTTCTATTTTATTGTTTGTCAATTAGCATATAAAACCAGTCTCTTATGAAGCACAATGGACCTGGAATCTTAATTGAAACTTTTCTAGCCCTTATTTTTTTTTTTTAATAAGTAATGCTGAAGAAGCTGAGTTGAACGGTTCTATGAAGACCTACAAGACCTTTTGGAACTAATACCCAAAAAAGATGTCCTTTCATTATAGGGGACTGGAACACAAAAGTAGGAAGTCAAGAAACACCTGGAGTAACAGGCAAATTTGGCCTTGGAATGCGGATTGAAGCAGGGCAAAGACTAATAGAGTTTTGCCAAGAAAATGCACTGGTCATAGCAAACACCCTCGTCCAACAACACAAGAGAAGACTCTACACATGAACATCAACAGATGGTCAACACCAAATCAGATTGATTATATTCTTTGCAGCCAAAGATGGAGAACCTCTATACAGTCAACAAAAACAAGATCAGGAGCTGACTGTGGCTCAGATCATGAACTCCTTATTGCCAAATTCAGACTCAAATTGAAGAAAGCAGGGAAAACCACAAGACCATTCAGGTATGACCTAAATCAAATCCCTTATGAGTATACAGTGGAAGTGAGAAATAGATTTAAGGGCCTAGATCTGATAGATAGAGTGCCTGATGAACTATGGAATGAGGGGGCACTGTATAGGAGACAGGGATCAAGACCATCCCCATGGAAAAGAAATGCAAAAGAGCAAAATGGCTGTCTGGGGAAGCCTTACAAATAGCTGTGAAAAGAAGAAAAGTGAAAAGCAAAGGAGAAAAGAAAAGATATAAGCATGTGAATGCAGAGTTCCAGAGAATAGCAAGAAGAGATAAGAAAGCCTTCTTCAGCGATCAGTGCAAATAGAGGAAAACAACAGAATGGGAAAGACTAGAGATCTCTTCAAGAAAATTAGAGATACCAAGGGAACATTTCATGCAAAGATGGGCTCGATAAAGGACAGAAATGGTATGGACCTAACAGAAGCAGAAGATATTAAGAAGAGATGGCAAGAATACACGGAAGAAATGTACAAAAAAGATCTTCACGACCCGGATAATCACGATGGTGTGATCATTCATCTAGAGCCAGACATCATGGAATGTGAAGTCAAGTGGGCCTTAGAAAGCATCACTATGAACAAAGCTAGTGGAGGTGATGGAATTCCAGTAGAGCTCTTTCAAATCCTGAAAGATGACGCTGTGAAAGTGCTNTTATTTAACTTCTATGCAGAGTACATCATGAGAAACGCTGGACTGGAAGAAGCACAAGCTGGAATCAAGATTGCTGGGAGAAATATCACTAACCTCAGATATGCAGATGACACCACCCTTATGGCAGAAAGTGAAGAGGAGCTAAAAAGCCTCTTGATGACAGTGAACGAGGAGAGTGAAAAAGTTGGCTTGAAGCTCAACATTTGGAAAACGAAGATCATGGCATCTGATCCCATCACTTCATGGGAAATAGATGGGGAAACAGTGGAAACAGTGTCAGACTATTTTTTTGGGCTCCAAAATCACTGCAGATGGTGACAGCAGCCATGAAATTAAAAGACGCTTACTCTTGGAAGAAAAGTTATGACCAACCTAGACAGTATATTCAAAAGCAGAGACATCACTTTGCCGACTAAGGTCTGTCTAGTCGAGGCTATGGTTTTTCCAGTGGTCATGTATGGATGTGAGAGTTGGACTGTGAAGAAGGCTGAGTGCCGAAGAATTGATGCTTTTGAACTGTGGTGTTGGAGAAGACTCTTGAGAGTCCCTTGGACTGCAAGGAGATCCAACCAGTCCATTCTGAAGGAGATCAACCCTGGGATTTCTTTGGTAGGAATGATGCTGAAGCTGAAACTCCAATACTTTGGCCACCTTATGTAAAGAGTTGACTCATTGGAAAAGATTTTGAAGCTGGGAGGGATTGGGGGCAGGAGAAGAAGGGGACGACGACAGAGGATGAGATGGCTGGATGGCATCACTGACTTGATGGACGCGAGTCTCAGTGAACTCCAGGAGTTGGTGATGGACATGAGGCCTGGCGTGCTGCGACTCATGGGGTCGCAAAGAGTCTGACAAGACTGAGCGACTAAACTGAACTGAATGCCACATATAGTTCCTTTGGTGAAATGCTTTTGGTAGGGGCTCTTTATATATGTCAAATAACAAGTCATAAAATTGGGACTTTCTTAGAAATTCCATATTCAACATCTGTATTAGCTTAGATTAGCTTTGGCAGTAAATGACAGAAACAATAGCTTAATAAGGAGAGAAATTTGTTTTTGTCTCATAGAAAATTCCAGGAAGTGGTTCATCACTGGCATTGTGACCCATACTGCCAAGAACTCAGGAGTCATTTATCTTGATATTCTGAACTGCGGGGCTTCAACCTCATGGTCTAAGATGGCAGCGTCACATTCCAGTGGAGCAAACAGGGAAAGGCTCAGCGGACAAGAGTAAAGGGGCCTCCATCTTGCTCCTTCCTGAAGAATGTTCATGAAAACTGCCACAAGAGGAACTTCCCTGGTGATGCAGTGGATAAAGAATCTGCCTGCCAGCCCAGGGGACATGGGTCCATCCCTGCTCCAGGAAAATTCTGCATGCCCCAGCCTGTGTGCCCCAACTGCTGGGCTTGTGCTCTGAAGCCAGAAAGCCACAACTATTGAGCCTGCATGCTGCAGCTACTGAAGCCCATGCATTCAAGAGACTGTGCTCCGCAACAAGTCACTGCAATGAGAAGCCTGTGCACTGCAACTAGAGAGTTAGTTAACCCCTGCTTTCTGCAACTAGAGAAAGCCTGTGTACAGCAACGAAGACCCAGTGCAGCCAATAATTAGTTAATTAATCAATTTAAAAACTGCCAAAAACATTTCCATTTGTATGCTGCTGGCCACGCCTGGTTGCAAGCTGGAAATAAAATGTCCATTGCAAATGGTTACAAATCTGACCTTCTACAACTCTGGGAACAACTATTGGGGGATAACTATCAGTCTCTGTCATTTATCATTTAATTTATATAACTATTTTAGTTTAGAAACTTTTTCTTCTTGAATGAGTAAAGAGACTGGACCAAGAAATATGTCAGAAAAGTGAAATAAAGCTGCTTTGTGAATGTTTATTATTGTCTTTTTGATTCTGAAAAGTAGTAAGCTCCAATGGGGGCTTCCCAGGTGGCTCTAGTGGCAAAGAACCCACTTGCAATGCAGGAGAGGAAAGAGAGGCGGGTTCCATCTCTCAGTCCAGAAGATCCCCTGGAGGAGGGCACAGCAACCTACTCCGGTATTTTTGCCTGGAGAACCCCATGAACAGGAGCCTGGCGGGCTACAGTCCATAGGTCACAAAGAGTTGGACAGGACTGAAGTGACTTAGCACACACACACAAGCTCCAATGACTTTAATGGTTTAGAATGCCGATTAGGTTTATCATTGTGTAATTATTATTCCTATACTTCTGAATATCTAAAATACTTACTTCTCTGTCTGCACGTTTACCTACAACATACTAAACAAAGCTAAAACTAATGAAAGCATAAATAACGAGAAAAGGAAAATTCTCAAAACATTTACAAGAACCACGAAGGGGAGGCAGCATGAAATGTGACAAGAGCACAGGTTTTGTAAAGAGAGTCCTGGGACAGAAGCTCACCGTTCACCCATTCATACATTCATTCATAGCATCTATTGACATTATGTGTGAATGTTCCAGGTACTGTGTGTTAGGCATGGAATGTACAACTTGCTTAGGGAGACAGGAAAAAAACCTACAATTTTATAAATAATAATTCAACTTACAACTGCAATAAGTAATTCAAAGTAAGAGTACAGGGTTCTATGAATATCTAAACACAAGATCTAGCAATTACACAGAATGAGGGAAATTTATATCTACTAGTTGAAAAATCTTTTAAACTTGAAAGTTTAGATACATTACATGAAAAAAAAATTGCAAAATAGGGTGCACAGTATAATTCAATTTCATTTATACAGTTGCCCCTCAAAATTGTAAAAATATTATTATTACTGTTTTTGTGACAATATTATGCATGTATAAATCCACAGAAAAAATTTTAGGAATTACTTTGAACTATCAACAGAAGTCATCTCTGATATTTTTGTTAAATATTTTTCTAAGGATTTAATTGTTTGCAACCAGCACATATATTTCATTTGTGCTCAGAGAAAAATTCTTTAAATGCATTTAAAATATAAGTTTAGGAATATAAAATTAACTGCAACATGAGTCTGATGCCTGGACACTGACCTACATCTAGTAAATGTTCAGTTCAGTTCAGTTCAGTCGCTCAGTCGTGTCTGACTCTTTGCAGCCCCATGGACTGCAGCACACCAGGCCTCCCTGTCCATTACCAGCTCTCAGAGTTTACTCAAACTCAAGTTCATTGAGTCAGTGATGCCATCTAACCATCTCATCCTCTGTCATTCCCTTCTCCTCCTGCCTTCAGTCTTTCCCAGCATCAGGGTCTTTTCAAAAGAGTCAGTTCTTCACATAGGTGGCCAAAGTACTGGAGTTTCAGCCTCAACATCAGTCCTTCCAATGAACACCCAGGACTGATCTCCTTCAGAATGGACTGGTTAGATCTCCTTGCAGACCAAGGGACTCTCAAGAGTCTTCTCCAACACCACAGTTCAAAAGCATCAGTTCTTTGGTGCTCAGCTTTCTTTATAGTCCAACTCTCACATCCATACATGACCACTGGAAAAACCATAGCCTTGACTAGATGGACCTTTGTTGGCAAAGTAATGTCTCTGCTTTTGAATATGCTATCTAGGTTTGTCATAACTTCTCTTCCAAGGAGCAAGCATCTTTTAATTTCATAGCTGCAGTCACCATCTGCAGTGATTTTGGAGCCCCCAAAAATAAAGTCTGACACTATTTTCCCATCTATTTGCCATGAAGTGATGGGACCAGATGCCATGATTTTAGTCTTCTGAATGTTGAGCTTTAAGCCAAGTTTTTCACTCTCCTCTTTCACTTTCATCAAGAGGCTCTTTAGTTCTTCTTTGCTTTCTGCCATAAGGAGGGTGTCATCTGTATATCCGAGGTTATTGATATTTCTCCCAGCAATCTTGATTCCAGTTTGTGCTTTATTCAGCCCACTGTTTATCATGATGTACTCTGCTGCTGCTGCTGCTGCCAAGTTGCTTCAGTCGTGTCCGACTCTGTGCGACCCCATAGACGATAGCCCACCAGACTCCCCGTCCCTGGGATTCTCCAGGCAAGAACACTGGAGTGGGTTGCCATTTTCTTCTCCAATGCATGAAAGTGAAAAGTGAAAGTGAAGTCGCTCAGTCATATCAGACTCTTCTCGACCCCATGGACTGCAGCCTACCAGGCTCCTCCATCCATGGGATTTTCCAGGCAAGAGTACTGGAGTGGGGTGCCACTTATAAGTTAAATAAGCATGGTGACAATATACAGCCTTGACATACTCCTTTCCTGATTTGAAACCAGTCTGTTGTTTCGTGTCCAGTTCTATCTGGTGCTTCTTGACCTGCATATAGATTTCTCAGGAGGCAGGTCAGGTGGTCTGGTATTCCCATCTCTTGAAGAATTCTCCACAGTTGAAGAAGATCCACACAGTCAAAGGCTTTGGCATAGTCAGTAAAGCAGAAATAGATGTTTTTCTGGAATTCTCTTGCTTTTTCAATAATCCAACAGATGTTGGCAATTTGATCTCTGGTTCCTCTGCCTTTTCTAAAACCAGCTTGAACATCTGGAAGTTCACGGTTCACATATTGCTGAAGCCTGGCTTGGAGAATTTTGAGCATTACTTTACTAGCGTGTGAGATGAGTGCAATTGTGCAGTAGTTTGAGCATTCTTTGGCATTGCCTTTCTTTGGGATTGGAATGAAAACTGACCTTTTCCAGTCCTGTGGCCACTGCTGAGTTTTCCAAATTTGCTGGCATACTGAGTACACCACTTTCACAGCATCATCTTTTAGGATTTGAAATAGCTCAACTGGAATTCCATCATCTCCACTGGCTTTGTTCATAGTGATGCTTCCTAAGGCCCACTTGACTTTGCATTCTAGAATGGCTCTAGGTGAATGATCATACTATTGTGATTATCTGGATCGTGAAGATCCTTTTTATACAGTTCTGTGTATTCTTGCTACCTCCTCTTAATATCTTCTGCTTCTGTTAGATCCATACTATTTTTGTCCTTTATTGAGCTCATCTTTGCATGAAGTGTTCCCTTGCAGTGTTTTGTTAAGTACTCACTGTGTGTTTATTTTGTGAGAGCCAAAATCATCTCTACTTTAATTCCTTCAGTATTCCTATAAACTAAGGGAAATCAGAACTTACTTTCATTGCTTTGTAAATGGAAAAATATAATTATCTTTAATGTTGGATACCAAATCTCGAGTTTTTACTATGAAAGAAATAATTAATTAACATATTTTAAAGTGGGTTTCCCTGGTGGCTCAGGTGGTAAAGAATCCACCTGCAATGCAGGAGACCTGGGTTCAATCCCTGGGTTGGGAAGATCCCTTGGAGAAGGGAATACTGCGCTGCTGTTTAGTCACTAAGTCACGTCTGACTCTTTTGTGACCCCATGGGCTGTAGCCCGCCAGGCTCCTCTGAATGTTTTACTTATTTTTTCTATTTGTTTGCTAATGTTTTTCTATTAGGTCTTCCCAGGTGGCTCGGTGGTAAAGAAACCGCCTGCCAATGCAGGAGATGTGGATTTGATCCTGAAATGGCAACCCACTGCAATGTTCTTGCCTGGGAATTCCCATGGCCAAAGCAGTCGCAAGAGTCAGACTTGACTTAGTGACTAAGTAACAGCACAACATTCTTCCAATTAAAAGGGTTGCCATTCCCTTCTCCAAGGGGTCTTCCCAACCCAGGGACTGAACCCAGGTCTCCTGCGTTGCAGGTGGATTCTTTATGGTCTGAGCCACCAGAGAAGCCCCAGATAGAAAATGAAAAGGACATAGACCCTGCCTTCAAAACACTTTTGATTCAGTGATAGAGAGATACATAAATAACTTTCTAAATATACTACTAGAAAAGTAAGATAACCATATGCAATTTTTAGATGTAAACATAACTCTAACATGCCAGTGCATGCACATTCTTCTATAGATTGTCACAGAATTATACACTTTATTATGAGGGAAACCAAGGGCAAAAAGCATCAATGGCTTCCTCTGTTGCAAAAACACGAAAATACAGAAAAATAAATTTGAGCTGAGAAGACAAGAGGAGAAAGACAAATTTTGCTCACATAGCTATCATACTTATAAAGCTTGATGGCTTTTGTGTAAAAAGTCACTTTCTAGTCTTTATGTAATGATCCTTAATTGTGAAACAGTTTAGCTGCTGACAATGTAAAACCATTGCAGAAAAAGTCCTTCTCCTATCTCAAAAAAGTTCTGCTTTTCTCTTTTTTGTCAGTTTTTCTAGTGGTAACTGTGGTAATAAAAGAAAGCCTTAGATCCATATGATAAGATGGAGTGGTTTTCTTTCTTGGCAGTCAACATGGGCATTTATATTGAGAGCTCACTAATAAGCATTTTCATTATCAGTGTAATGAAACGCCTTCATAATGGTTTTGCAGACACAATCAGCTCTCACTGAGACACGCACTCATCCATCCAACCAACACTCTATGACCTACATATGCCAAATCATTATTGGATTCTGAGCTCTAAGAAATAAGGAAGCCAAAGTCCATGCCCTTGAATTCACATAGAGACTCATTGTATAGGGAACAAATTTCCTAAACTCTGGCATTCTGTGGTTAATAGAATCAACCATACTGTTAACCACATGGTCTTCATTTCTCCATTCATTTAATAAATGTGTATTGAGCTCCTTCTAAGTAGCAAGAACCGTGTTAAACACAAAACAGCAGTTAAAAGCAGCCATGGCCTCTCTTCTAAAAGAGTACATAGTCGGGCTTGGGCAGACTGAGGAAGCAATTGTTAGTTTCCTAAACAATTTCCATTATCCCTTCTTTTTCTCTAAAAGAAAACTGATTCTTGCATGGGGAGCAATATGTCCAGCTTCACATAATGGGTCATGATTAGTTTAAACCTGTGATTCCCAAACTGTATGCCCAGTTTCCAGGGACGCTGGAGTAAACTCACTGGAGGCCATAGCATATTTTCATTTTCAAGGGAAACACAGTGGAGCTCAGTATCTGTTGGACAGCATGCACTACTAGCTTAAGGTGCAGTTTTCACACGAGATTACCACATACCTTTAGACTATGCCATATCACTGCAAAACTGGATTTTCAATAGTTGCTGACTGAAAAAGAAAGTATGGCATGAAATGCATGTAGAATGAGAAATGGCAATGTCCACTGTGATTCCAGTGTTTGAGAAGTTATGGAGTACCCAATACAGAATTCTCATTAATAACAATGGCTATTATTGTTCTTTCGATTTATGTGCATAATTTATTCAAATGGTACTAAGTTGTAAACAGAATTATTATGTATTTCTTGGGGCTTCCCTGATAGCTCAGTTGGTAAAAAAATCCACCTGCAAAGCAGAGACCCTGTTTCAATGGCACCCCACTCCAGTACTGTTGCCTGGAAAACCCCATGGATGGCGGAGCCTGGTGAGCTGCAGTCCATGGGGTCGCACAGAGTCGGACACGACTGAGTGACTTCACTTTCATTTTTCACTTTCATGCATTGGAGAAGGAAATGGCATGTTCTTGCCTGGAGAGTCCCAGGGACGGGGGAGCCTGGTAGGCTGCTGTCTATGGGGTCGCACAGAGTCAGACATGACTGAAGTGACTTAGCAGCAGCAGCAGCAGCACAGTAAAATCTCTCTGATATGAATAAATCCTGAAAGTGAAAGTGACGTCGCTCAGTCGTGTCCGACTCTTTGCAACCCCATGGCCTGTAGCCTACCAGGCTCCTCTGTCTACGGGATTTTCCAGGCAAGAGTACTGGAGTCGGTTGCCAGTACATCCTATTGATTAAAAATAATAACTGGATAAATTCACATTATTATAATGCATAAACCATATTTCTTTGGTTAATAAGCAAGATTTAATTAGTGAGCCAACTTGAGATTCTTAACCTGTCCTACCTAGGACTAGACTCCGGCTCATGGTAGTTACCTCTCCAAGGCGCAGGTCACATGATACTTGTACTATGACTAGGAGGAGCAGAGAGGCAGAGCTTTAGCCATTGCTCCATGAATGAGTCTCTCTTAACTGAGGTAGAAATATGAAAAAGTGACATGAAGACAAAAGAAGACTTAAGAACAGATATGAATCAGCTAATGTCTCAGTTTCCCCTGTCCCATGGTTCATGTTACATCCATCTGGCTATTTGAACTGGCCTTTTCTCAGTTCTTCAAATAAGCCATGCTCATTCCCACTTCATGGCTTTTGCATGTGCTGTTTGCTCTGCCTAGAACACTATCATGTCGCCAAATTTCTTCAATCCCCTTCCACTCTGCCTAGCTACGTCTTCATTTTCCAGATCTCTTTCTGCACCTCACCTCAGAGAAGCCATACCTGACCCTCAGCTTAAGTTATACTCTTTTAAACATGCTGCACAGTCTTGTAAAACCCATGACACTTGAAAAAAGTTATCAAGTTTTCTTTTATGTTAGATTAAAACCCCCACTAGGGTGGGTTCCAATTCTGTCCCAGGTCATTGTTAAAGTCCCAGGACTTTTCTCGTTTGATACATATTAGATATTTGATAAATATTTGTTCCATGAATGAATAAACAAAAGGAGAAAGAAATACTATACCTTCAGTTGAAATGATCATTTAAGGATTTATGGTGGATAAAGCCTTTCAGACAGGCTCTGAAAATGGACACAATAGTGAGACACAGTGGGAATAGTTGATGATGAGGTTAGGAGATAAACAAGCTTGAGGGTGGTCGGTGAGGAGAGGACAGTTCAGTTTGGCCATAGAATATGGACTGTATAGAGAGTAGGAAAAGATTTAGGTTGGAAAGGAAGGTCAACATAATATGATGGGAAAGGCCTGTCTTGAAAATATTTAATTTTGTATTTATCATGAGAAAAACGAAGGAATTGTATACATAGGCTAAATGAAAGGGGAAAGAGGATGCATGGAGGAAACCTGTCCACAAAGCAAGTGATGGTCCAGGCAACAACTAATAATAATAAAAACAGAACAGCTGACAGCAGAAGGTTAATGGGGGAAAAAAGGCAGTAAGAAAAATAATTATATGTTCAATGTGGATTCTGTGGAGAAAGACTAAAATGTTTAGCTAAAATATCTAGGGAGAGACAAGAGAGATAAGCTGGTGTGCTTCCTGAGATTTCTGTAAAAGTAACTGGGACAATGGTGAAGCCAAGAAAGTCAGAATAATCTGGTTTTCAGTTCAGTTCAGTTCAGTTCAGTTGCTCAGTCGTGTCCGACTCTTTGCGACCCCATGAATCGCAGCATGCCGGGCCTCCCTGTCCATCTCCATCTCCCGGAGTTCACTCAGACTCACATCCATCATGTCCGTGATGCCATCCAGCCATCTCATCCTGGGTCGTCCCCTTCTCCTCCTGCCCCCAATCCCTCCCAGCATCAGAGATGGTGAAAGAGGGGAATGATGTAAGACACTGAACTGTAACAAATGTAACAATATTGAGCTGGATTAAAAAAAAAAAACTCACCTTGAACACTGTAGATCAATGGCTAAAGATTAATGTAGAACTTCTGCTCTGATGAGTTTATCATTACATTTCTGATAATTCCTAGTATGTTTTTCACATGCTTTTGTACCAGAGGGGTGCTTCAAGCCATAAGATAAACATAGTGTGCTTTTTTGGAGAAATAACTGTGCAGAAAATTTGAGGCAATAACAACCAACCAAGTTAATCCCTTTGCCCAACTTAAAAATACTTTTTACGTTAAAACAAACAAATGTGTTAGAAGAGAAGGCAAGAATCAGCTGGATTTTTTTTAAAAAGAATTTTATTTGTTCATTTTTGGCTGTGCTGCATCGTCATTGCCGCATAGGCGTTTCTCTACTTGTAGCAAGTGGGGCCTGCTCTCCAGTGGCGGTGCACGGACTTATTGTGGGGGCTTCTCTGTTGTAGGGCACAGGCTCTAGGGTGCTCAGGTTTCAGTAGTTGCAGTGTGTGGGCTCAGAAATTGTGGTTCCAGGGCTCTAGAGCACAGGCTTAATAGGTTGTGGCACACAGGCTTAGTTGCTCTGCGACCTGGGGGATCCCAGGACTAGGGATCAGACCCATATCCCCTGCATTGGTAGGCAGATTCACCACTGAGCCATCGGGGAAACCCAAGATTCACCTGGATTTTTAAATGACTCTCTCAAATTTGAAGAAATATCCTGCTTGGCAAACTGCTTTATGGTCTGTCAACCTTGCCCCAGTCTTCCCATCCCTCATTTGGAGTTTATTTTGCTAAGTAAATTGTCTCAATAGTTTTTCACATCTGTTACAGCTAGTAAGTGGCATAGCAAGAATTTTAAACCAGATCTCTCTAGAGTGTGCACTCTGAACACTACTTCCCTATATATTATTATATAATTCAATGGTATTTGAGTTTTAACATTTAACATCACTCATCAAGTAAATGACAACATAATGCCAAATACTGACAGCTACCAATTTTTCAGTATGCATTAGCAGGGTCTCCAAGAATGCAATCAGAGCAAGTGAGTTTTTCACAGGGCTTGGGAGACATGGAAAATGGGATCATCAGAAGGACTAGTGTGCTATTTCCTAGCTCAGTTTCAGTTCAGTTCAGTCGCTCAGTCATGTCTGACTCTGTGACCCCATGAACCGCAGCACGCCAGGCCTCCCTGTCCATCACCAACTCCTGGAGTTTACCCAAACTCATGTCCATTGAGTCGGTGATGCCATCCAACCATCTCATCCTCTGTCGTCCGCTTCTCCTCCTGCCTTCAATCTTTCCCAGCTCAATGACCATTAATTTACATGGGTATGTTAAACATTCTTTGAAGGCTCAAACCATCCTTCAAACTTTTAAAACATAAAGCTGATATCACTTTCCTGTTCAAACTCTTGAAAGCACAGTTTAGAAAGGCCTTCACAATCTGGTTCCAGGGACTTCTCTGGTGGCCCAGTGATTGGGAATCTGCAGAGCATGGGCTCTAGACTTCAAAAGTTAGTAAAGGTTAGTCAGATTAAAGTGAGGAAACCAGGTTGGGAGGGAAGCATTTCAGGCAAGAACAGGCAGAAGCAACATCATGTGGAAGAGCAGGCCCACCAAAGAGAGTTCACGGAGGGAAGGATGATGAGAGAGGCTGACAAGGCAGGGAGGCAAAAGCCAGAAGCTGGAAAGTCATGTGGAATGTGGGCCTTCCCTTCATGGGCAATGGGAAGTCCACAAAGGGTACTGAGCAAGGAATGACATGCTAAGATCAGACTTGCCCTTCAGATAGCTCACTCTAGAGTCACTTGGAAATGGTATTAACAGGCACCACCCCACGACTGCTATTTCCAGATGTATTATCTTCCACTGACTTTTACAGGTACATGTGGAAACTGATGAATGGATTTACTTGACAAAATTGTAGCTTGAATTCTTATCGGATTTTATTTTATTTATTTATTTTTAAAATTTTAATTTTTACTTTATTTTACTTTACAATACTGTATTGGTTTTGCCATACATTGACATGAATCCGCCACGGGTGTACACGAGTTCCCAATCATGAACCCCCCCCCCCACCTCCCACCCCATATCATCTCTC
Organism: Redunca redunca; assembly: GCA_006410935.1. NCBI lineage: Eukaryota > Metazoa > Chordata > Mammalia > Artiodactyla > Bovidae > Redunca > Redunca redunca. Next base: position 55,207 of record SJYQ01002549.1, on the reverse strand, counting down.
TGGATCATCTTATTGGATTTTAAAACACAATTATTAAAAATACAAAAGCTTTCCCCTGAAAGCCTTAGGGTGCGTGTTAGTGTGTTTTGTTTTTTATAAACTTTAATAACTATAATAAGCAAATTACTTTGAAGCACTCCATTTTTAAGATGTTGCTCTATACATAAATTGTGATATTATAGCATTACTAAACTGCTTTATAATCTTTTTTAAAAAGTACTTATTTGAATACACAAATATGATCAATGAATACAGAATTATATAATCACCGACAGAAGTTACTAGAGTTTTCATAATGGTTTTTCCTCTGCTGATATTGGTGCCAAAGAAATTAGGTTATAACTATTGTTTCTCTTTGTGGCTGAAGAAACATTTCCAAGTACAGAATGAATGGAGTTCATTCAGAGGCCTTGCAAATGGGCTGTGGCCCCTTATTATGCATAATGGGCCCCAGAGAGGATATTTAGAACAAAACCAACTTTTCTTTTTTAACCCATTGACAAGGTCCTCACATTTTAAAGGAGCTCTACATCCCGGATTTACTTAAGTTTATCTGTCCTTTTATCACAATTTCTACAGAAGGATAGAAATTAAGGATCCTCGAGAGTCTTCCCCTCAGAAAAGGCAACTGATTCTTAAAAATTTATTTATTCATTTAATTTTTGTTTGTGCTGGGTCTTCATTGTTGCACCTGGGCTTTCTCTAGTTGCGGCGAGCAGGGGCTATTCTAGTTATATGTGGGCTTATCTTGTTGCGAGAAGCATGCGCTCTCAGCATGCAGGCTCAATAATTGTGGTACATGGGCTTAGTTTCCCAGAGGCATATGGAATCTTCCTGGACCAGGGATTGAACCTATGCCCCCTGCATTGGCAGGTGAATTCTTATCCACTGCACCACTAGGGAGGTCCTGAATTTTGTTTTTAATAACAGGGTAAACTGCATGTTATTTAAAACTTTAACTACAGAGGACATAGGCTTTTCCAATAGCCTAAGCCTGACACAATGACATGAAATAACATTCGAGAAGAAAATAAAGAGAGCTTGGTGGAGAAGGCAAATCCCTATAAATGGAAAAAAGGTGAAAAAGTGTTGCATCTTTCAGTAAACCTAATTTTTTTGTTGTTCCTGAATACATCAGGGCTTCATGCACTTTTCTTTGAGTTCTTAAAAGGCAAGACAAGACACGACAAGTTGGGAAAAGAGGTTGTAACCCACTTCCTCCACACCCTCTTGACACTTACCATCAATCCTTCCTGTGGTCTTTGATTATGTAGTATACTGTCTCATTATGACTGGACTGTGAAGAGTCAAATAACTGTCATCAACAATGTAGTATCAAACTGAAGGTCCCATATTTTTGTTAAACTTACCCATTTTGTCAACTTGGACCATTCTTACCCCTTGTTCAACCACATAACAATCTCCTAAAGGTGCCACGTTCACAGCTGGCAAATTAGCAGAGAAGTAAAGGAACTGGACATGACAGCAACTAAACAACAACCACACACACACACACACACACACACACACATACACACACACACATACACAAAACCTTTCATCTAATGCAATGGCTTCAGACAAAGTCAAAGGATTTTAATCTGAGAGGAAAGAAATTTCAAATTTTTGACCCATGAGTTCAATATTTAAAGGTCCTCTTGTATTTTTTTTTTTTTAGCAAGGGAATTAATTTATTCCTAGATTGGCCAGAGATGGATCTATCTTTGTCTCAAAGTAGCTTGCAGGTTGGACTACAGAGGACACACAGAAACCCAGTGAAAAGAGAGTAATGTGGTAGAAAGGAGATGGGTTCTTGGCATGGGCTTGCCCATCGGCCTGCATTTCTGAGCGAGCATTCAGGGGCTGGCTGAGATGCCTGCCTCCTCCACTTCACTAGCCAGCCGGGGACAAGCAGTGCTCCCTCGAACTGTGTACTTTTGAAGCACTTGATAGAAACTCTTCTTAATGGAGATATTAAAGATTAAAGAACACTTCTGAAACTGAATCATTTTGGAAGAATAAAGAAAGAAAGAAAACCATCTAAGTCAAGGGAAACCACCTCTGACAGAGCACTGATAGAGGACAGCTCCTTTTTTCCCAAGAACTCTTGAAGGGCTAAAGCTGCTGCAGGATAATTGCTAATTAACCCCTTCATGTTTTCATTAAGTAAATATCTGTTAAACTTGTCACATATCCAGAGTTGTAGTTTTATTATATAAATATGGTGTAATGACCATACATGTACTCTAAGAATTTTATTACATAACAATACTATATACTTACAGTAGAAATAATGGTAGTCTACCTCATCAAGTTGTGGAAAGGATGAGATGAGATAATAAGCATAAAGTGCTCATAGCCATATTCCTCTTGCATCATGATTGCAATATGGTCACTACTATAATTATTGCTCTAATAGAAGCTGTTCATGTAAAGCTCTATTTCTTTGTCCAGCTACAAATACGTTTTACCAGAGATACCAGAGGCTAAATAACAACTGAGATTTGAGTAAGATCTGGAAAAAAAGGATAAATTTTGATCCAGAGGTATTTATAAGACTTCAAACCACCCCAAGACTTGGATTTCTTCTTGTTGCTGTTGTTCAGTCGCTCAGTCGTGTCTGACTATTTGTGACCCCATGGACTGCAGCACAAGGAATCTAAAGCAAGAAAGCAAGAGAATTGTAGGTGCCTTAATTCCTGAAGTTTGCGAAGAGATTTGCAATTTTGAGAATTTAGGCTTTGACAATGAATTAGGAAATTTGAATCCTGGCTTCATGACTTAATCTCTCTGTTTCTGAGTTTTCTTGTGCATAAAATGGAACCAATAATTCTAGCAATCTACACCTCAGGGATGTGTTGTTGTGAACAATTTGCAGACCCTCTGCTCTTCAGCACAATTACCCATGTGTTAAGATTTCCGTGGACTTCCCTGGTGGCCCAGTGGTTAAGAATCTGCCTGCCAACTCAGAGGACATGGGTTCAATCCTTGGTCCAGGAATATTCCACATGCTACGGGACAACTAAGCCCACACACCACAACTACTGAAGCCCGCAAGCTCTACAGCCCATGCTCTGCAGCAAGAGAAGACACCACAATGAGAGCCCACACACCGCAGCCAGAAAGCAGCCCAGGTCACCACAGCCGGAGAAAGACCACACACAGCAACGAAGACCAGCACAGTCTAAATAAATAAAGTCTAAAACAGGGATTCCTTAGTGCCCATCTATCTGAGAGATAGCCTCCTTAGTCTTTCCTAACTCTGTCACTCCCTCTTTATTTGCAAAGATCTAGGCTGACTCCCGCAGTCACAGCATCCAAGAGGCCCATGCACCTTATTTCAGTTCCTGTGGAGCCTACAGTGAACACCTATATGTACCCTGTTTTTCCCTCTAGAGTCAAAATGAAAAAGGAGAAACCAGAAGTGGTGGTTTCTATATAGTTATTAGCAGCTAAACAACAACAACCAAAAATAACTTAGATAAAAAGTATTTTTTTAGAGTTACTAAAAAAAAAGTAACAGGTTCTGGCTTCTGGAACAAAGGAAGGAAGCAAAGTTATAATAATTGATTATATTCTACAAGGAGTAGCAATACATTGGTCAAAAGTAAAGAAATTTGGTTGGGTCACTCCCTTCCCTGGTGGCTCAGAAGGTAAAGAATCTGTTTGAAATGCGGGAGACCTGGGCTCCCTCTCTGGGTTGGGAAGATCCCCTGGAGAAGGGAACGGCTACCCACTCCAGTATTCTGGCCTAGAGAATTCCATGGACTGTATAGTCCATGGAGTCACAAAGAATTAGACACGACTGAGAGACTTTTACTCACTCCTTAGAAAATGACAAGAAAATTGAGGTTCATAAAAGTTAAATAAAGAAGGATTCAAAACCAAGAAAATAAAAACAAAACACAAACAAACAAAAAGTCAGATGAGAAGGCCACTTAGGTATGTGATGGAATTCTTGCTCACTATGCCCACCTTGAAGCAAGGGAAGGGGGTGTATTACAATATCAGAAACTGGAAATACGAATATATTTTCTGAGTAAAGTTGTTAAATAGAATGATTTTTTTTTTACATAATGGGATTAATAGGATTTTATAAGTGATCTAAAAATACATACAATAATAATAACTGCCATTAAATTAAGTGACAATGTGCTTAGTCACTCAGTCACATCCAATTCTTTGTGACCCCATGGATTGTAGCCTGCCAGGCTCCTCTCTGTCCATGGAATTCTCTGCTGCTGCTGCTGCTGCTGCTAAGTTGCTTCAGTTGTGTCCGACTGTGCAACCCCATAGATGGCAGGCCACCAGGCTCCCCTGTCCCTGGGATTCTCCAGGCAAGAACACTGGAGTGGGTTGCCATTTCCTTCTCTAATGCATGAAAGTGAAAAGTGAAAGTGAAGTCGCTCAGTCGTGTCTGACTCCCAGCGACCCCATGGACTGAAGCCTACCAGGCTCCTTTGTCCACGGGATTTTCCAGGCAAGAGTAGTGGAGTGGGTTGCCATTGCCTTCTTTCATGGAATTCTCTAGGCAAGAATACTGAATTGGGTACCCGTTCCCTTCTGCAGGGGATTTCCCCAACCCAGAGAATGAACTCAGGTTTCCCACATTGTAGGCAAATTCTTTACCATCTGAGCCACCAGGGATGCCCAAATGCCAGTGTAGTAGATGTTTTTCTGAAACTGCCTTCCAAGATTCATTCTCTTTTCTTCTAATAATAAACCTATACTTTTTCTCTAGGGAACAATGTTGCCTGTGCCTTTTGTCCTTATACTTTGGATGGAACTGAAATCATCCCAGATTCTGGAGGTAGGTATGTGATCTAGGTTGGAGTTTTTTAAAACAACTGTTTGGGGGCTGGAAACATGCAAATATGAATTTAATCAAGGTAAAGCCAAGACTTTTGTGGATTTTTCTGAGAGGAGCTGACTCTTTTTTCCTGTTAAATTGGAAATCAGTAAGATGTTAATATAGAGGTGGTAAGAGTCAGCATTAAGAACTTCTTCCAAAATAAAGCAAATATCAAGAAAAGCAGTTGAAGAAATGCATCAAAATCAAATCTGAGAGTACTGTTTGAGCCTTTAATATTAATTAAGTTTTAAAAATTTTAGCCAGTTTTCTTTTCCTTCCCTCCCTTTCCCCTTCCTTCTTTCCTTTGCTTCCTATATGCCTACAACTGAGAATGTTAATGCAATCTGTTTCATGTTAGCCTGTATATATACTTTTTCTTTAGCCCACAAAACAAGCCTATAGCTAGGCATAATTATTCTCATCTTCTGATCACAACTGAGGAATTCCATGGTCATGCACCTCAAGAAAGCCACAAAGCTGTGATTCAACTTCAGGTCAGTCTGATCTCAAAGCAGATGGTCTTCACTATTCTCGCTGCTCTCAGAGAACAGGGCTCCTGAGGCACCAAGCCTTGAGGTTTCAGCAGCTCATATGTACTTATAATTTAAGGGCCGTGTCTGTATGACAGACATGATGTGACAATAACACATTTGCTCTGGCCTGTGATGTGAAAATTGATTTACTTTTGAAAATGCACTGATTCCTTGACCAGGCCTCAGTTTCAAAAATCTATTTTATTGAAATATAGTTGATTTACAATATTGTGTTAGTTTCTGGTGGATATACAGCTGCTTCTTAGAATATTACTGAAATGATTGTCAAGGACAAGTCATTTATAAAATGTATTTTAAAATAATTTTTTAATTATTACTTTTTAAAACTTTATTTGGCCACATTGGGCCTTAGTTGTGGCACATGAGATCTTTGGACCAAGCAGGATATTCAGTGGCTGGTGTATGGACTCTCTAGCTGTGGCACTAGGGCTTGGTAGTAGTTGTGGTTAGTGGACTTAGCTACTCTGAGGCACGTGGGATCTGAGTTCCCTGACCAGGGATTGAACCTGTGTCCCTTGTATTGCAAGGCAAATGCTTAACCACTGGACCACAGAGAAGTCCCTAAAATGTATTTCTTTAAAGCAAATTGTATTTTCTACTTATAGCCTAAAAATCAGGTATACATCCAAAAGAAAATTTTCATATTCATTCATCCTATAACAGACATTTAGAGATGTTCAGACATTTAGAGTATATCAGGCATGAAGCAATGGAGTATCTGAACTGGGTTGCCTAGAACAAAAATTTGCCTAAAGTGGTTATACCCACGTTGGGATATATGTGTTATATCCTGTGTGGCAATGTACTACTTTGCTCTACTTGTGAAATTTCAAAGGAAGTAATTTTTTCAAAGGGTAAGAAAGAGCCTGAGAGACAGTACTGGATAAACCTCCTGTGTCTCAGTTTCCTCAACAGTAAAGTGATGATAATATTGGTTCTGTTATTATTATTATTTTGGCCATGCAGCATGTGGGATCTCAGTTCCCTGACCAGGAACTGAACCACTGCCCCCTGCAGCTGGAAGGGCAGAATCTTAACCACTGAGCTACCAGGGAAGTCCTAGCAATACTGTTATTAGTAGGACACCACCTTCTCCTGAGTTTCTCAATTAAATGAACTTCTGACTTGAAACAACTATTTAGTTAAGTCTGAGTATTTATTGATTAGATTTCCAAAGGATCTGATTCAATTTTCTCTTCAATTTTCTCATGCCCTTTCTTTTACGCACATAAAAATATGCTACATAATTTATCTCCAAAAAAAAAAGCTATAATACATGCTCAGCATTGAAATGTGTTAATTGTATTTTATCAAGGAACAAAAGATCTTTGCTATACATGGTGAACAAGGAAATATATCAATAATTTTCATTATAAAAATACATTGTTTTATGTTCATCGCAGCACTGTTTATAATAGCCAGAACATGGAAACAACCTAGATGTCCATCAGCANTTCAGAACAGTGATAGTATTATTGTTTAAATAATGTTATGTCACTTGCACATATTCTGTCTTTCTATCTATTTAGGGAGAAACTAGGCTAAGACAATAGGGATATCTTTCAAATAAATGAAATTAGAGAAATTTTCCTTTATTCCTCTCACCATAATACATTAGAATGGATCACACTGGAATCTATTTCAAACAAATCAAAAGTCTCTAGTATATTTATATTGAAAAGACCAAAATGTTTAAGTTGTCATCTCAGAGCAGCAGATAGCTTTGAAAACAAACACATTTATTTTCTAGCTTTATTGAGTTAGGTTAAATTTAGTTTAAGTGTTAGTCACTCAGTTGTGTCCAACTGTTTGTGACCCCATAGCCTATAGCCTGCCAGGCTCCTCTGTCCATGGAATTCTCCAGGCAAGAATACTGGAATGGGTAGCCATTCCCTTCTCCAGGGGAAGATATCCAGGTCTCCCACACTGGAGACAGATTCATTACCACCCGAGCTACCAGGGAAGCTCTCTTTAAGCTTTCAGTCAGTCAGTCAGTTCAGTAGCTCAGTCATGTCCGACTTTGCGACCAAATGAACCGCAGCACGCCAGGCCTCCTTGTCCATCATCAACTTCTGGAGTTTACCCAAACTCATGTCCATTGAGCTGGTGATGCTATCCAACCATCTCATCCTCTGTCATCCGCTTCTCTTCCTGCCCTCAACCTTTCGCAGCATCAGTGTCTTTTCAAATGAGTCAGCTGTTTGCATCAGGTGGCCAAAGTATTGGAGTTTCAGCCTCAACATCAGTCCTTCCAATGAACACCCAGGACTGATCTCCTTCAGAATGGACTGGTTGGGACCTCCTTGCAATCCAAGGGACTCTCAAGAGTCTTCTCCAACACCACAGTTCAAAAGCATCAATTCTTCTGTGCTCAGCTTTCTTTATAGTCCAACTCTCACATTCATAGATGACTACTGGAAAAACCATAGCTTTGACTAGATGGACCTTTGTTGGTACAGTAATGTCTCTGCTTTCTAATATGCTATCTAGGTTAGTCAAAACTTTCCTCCCAAGGAGTAAGCGTCTTTTAATTTCATGGCTACAGTCACCATCTGCAGTGATTTTGGAGCCCCCAAAATAAAATCAGCCACTGTTTCTACTGTTACCCATTTATTTGCCATGAAGTGATGGGACCAGATGCCATGATCTTCGTTTTCTGAATGTTGAGCTTTAAGCCAACTTTTTCACTCTCTTCTTTCACTTTCATCAAGGGGCTCTTTAGTTCTTCTTCACTTTCTGCCATAAGGGTGGTGTCATCTGCATATATGAGGTTATTGATATTTCTCCCAGCAATCTTGATTTCAACTTGTGCTTCATCCAGCCTAGCATTTCTCATGATGTACTCTGCATATAAGTTAAATAAGCAGTGTGACAATATACAGCCTTGATGTACTCCTTCTCTTATTTGGAATCTGTCTGTTGATCAGTTCAAACTGTTGCTTCCTAACCTGCATACAGATTTCTCAGAGGCAGGTCAGGTGGTCTGATTCCCATCTCCTTCAGAATTTTCCACAGTGTATTGTGATCCACACAGTCAAAGGCTTTGGCATAGTCAATAAAGCAAACAGGTGTTTTTCTGGAACTCACTTGCTTTTTCAGTGATCTAGTGGATGTTGGCAATTTGAACTCTGGTTCCTCTGCCTTTTCTAAAACAGGCTTAAACATCCGGAAGTTCACAGTACACATATTGCTGAAGGCTGGCTTGGAGAATTTTAAGCATTTCTTTACCAGCTTGTGAGATGAGTGCAATTGTGCAGTAGTTTGAGCATTCTTTGGCATTGCCTTTCTTTGGGATTGGAATGAAAACTGACCTTTTCCAGTCCTGTGGCCACTGCTGAGTTTTCCAAATTTGCTGGCATATTGAGTCAGCAGTTTCACAACATCATCTCTCAGGATTTGAAATAGCTCTACTGGAATTCCATCACCTCCACTAGCTTTGTTTGTAGTGATGCTTCCTAAGGCCCACTTGACTTCACATTCCAGGATGTCTGGCTCTAGCCTAGTGATCACACCACCGTGATTATCTGGGTTGTGAAGATCTTTTTGGACTGTTCTGTGTATTCTTGCCACCTCTTAATATCTTCTGCTTCTGTTAGGTCCATACCATTTCTGTCCTTTATTGAGCCTATCACTGCATGAAATGTTCCCCTGGTATCTCTAATTTTCTTGAAGAGATCTCTAGTCTTTCCCATTCTGTTGTTTTTCTCTATTTCTTTGCATTGATTGCTGAGGAAGGCTTTCTTATCTCTCCTTACTACTCTTTGGAACTCTGCATTCAGATGCTTATATCTTTCTTTTCTCCTTTGCTTTTTGCTTCTCTTCTTTTCATAGCCTATTTGTAAGGCCTTCTCAGACAGCCATTTTGCTTTTTTGCATTTCTTTTTCTTGGGGATGGTTGATCCCTGTCTCTTGTTCAGTGTCATGAACCTCCGTCCATAGTTCATCAGGCACTCTGTCTATCACATCTAGTCCCTTAAATCTATTTCTCATTTCTACTGTATAATCATAAGGGATTTGATTGAGGTCATACCTGAATGGTCTAGCGGCTTCTTCCACTTTCTCCAATTTAAGTCTGAATTTGGCAATAAGGAGTTCATAATCTGAGCCACAGTCAGATCCCAGTCTTGTTTTTGCTGACTGTATAGAGCTTCTCCATCTTTGGCTGCAAAGAATATAATCAATCTGATTTTGGTGTTGACCATCTGGTGATGTCCATGTGTAGAGTCTTCTCTTGTGTTGTTGGAAGAGGGTGTTTGCTATGACCAGGACATTCTCTTGGCCAAACTCTATTAGGTTTTGCCCTGCTTCATTCCATACTCCAAGGCCAAATTTGCCAGTTACTGCAGGTGTTTCTTGACTTCCTACTTTTGCATTCCAGTCCCCTAGAATGAAAAGGACATCTTTTTTGGGTGTTAGTTCTAGAAGGTCTTGTAGGTTTTCATAGAACCATTCAACTTCAGCTTCTTCAGCGTTACTGGTCGGGGCATAGACTTGGATTACTGTGATATTGAATGGTTTGCCTTGGAAACGAACAGAGATCATTCTGTAGTTTTTGAGATTGCATCCAAGTACTGCATTTTGGACTCTTTTCTTGGCCCTGATGGCTACTCCATTTCTTCTAAGGGATTCCTGCCCACAGTAGTAGATATAATGGTCATCTGAGTTAAATTCACCCATTCCAGTCCATTTTAGTTAGCTGATTCCTAAAATGTTGATGTTCACTCTTGCCATCTCCTGTTTGACCACTTCCAAATTGCCTTGATTCATGGACCTAAAATTCCAGGTTCCAACGCAATATTGCTCTCTACAGCATTGGACCTTGCTTCTATCACCAGTCACATCCACAGCTGGGTATTGTTTTTGCTTTGGCTCCATCCCTTCATTCTTTCTGGAGTTATTTCTCCACTGATCTCCAGTAGCATATTGGGCACCTACTAACCTGGGGAGCTCCTTTTTCAGTATCTTATCATTTTGCCTTTTCATACTGTTCATGGGGTTCTCAAGGCAAGAATACTGAAGTGGTTTGCCATTCCTTTCTCCAGTGGACCACATTCTATCAGACTTCTCCACCATGACCCACCCATCTTGGGTGGCCCCACATGGCATGGCTTAGTTTCATCCAGTTACACAAGGCTGTGGTCTGTGTGATTAGATTGACTAGTTTTCTGTGATTATGGTTTCAGTGTGTCTGCCCTCTGATGCTCTCTCGCAACACCTACCATCTTACTTGGGTCCCACATCCAAGAAGTGGGGGCTGCACGGGAGCAGGAGGGTGGAGAGGAGCTACTCCAAGTTCAAGGTCAGGAGGGGTGGCCAGTTAGGAGATAACCCTCGTCCAAGGTAAACAGCAGCAGCTGCGCTTTGCTGGAGCAGCTGTGAAGAGATACCCCATGTCCAAGGTAAGAGAAAATAATACTAGATTTATATAAAATAAAAATCTCCATAGAAAAGACTTCAGTGATAAGAGAAATATTAAAAGTAAAAACAACTCTTCATCCTTGATGTTTCTTTACTAGTAACACATGCTGCTTCTGCTGCTGCTGCTAAGTTGCTTCCAGTCGTGTCCGACCCTGTGTGACCCCATAGACCACAGCTCCCATCCCTGGGATTCTCCAGGCAAGAACACTGGGGTGGGTTGCCATTTCCATCTCCAATGCATGAAAGTGAAAAGCGAAAGTGAAGTCACTCAGTCGTGTCTGACTCTTAGTGACCCCATGGACTGCAGCCTACCAGGCTCCTCTCTCCATCGGATTTTCCAGGCAAGAGTACTGGAGTGGGTTGCCAGTGCCTTCTCTGCCTAGTTATATACAGAGAACCATAAAATTCAGATTCTAATATAAATTTATGAACTAGAGGTGAATCACTTAGGCATATACAGATTGCTAGATAAATGCCAGAAAGATGCTATAATGCTAGAGAGTAGTTCTTTATATTATTGTTTCACTATTTTAACTATATTTAACTATATTATTCTAACATCTTATCAGCTCAAATGCAATACTAAGTATTATGTTGCATGTCACTCTATACTTGATGTTAAATTAATCATAATGCTTAATTATAGTACTTGGCATCATTTGTTATTTTTTTCCAACATAATTAAAATTCATACAATTTTCACACAATAGTAGGATACAAATTCAAGTTCCCATAGACCATAAACTAGGAGACACTGGATCATATCCAGGGACATAAAACAAGGTGCAAAATTTCTTGGTCTAAAGGTACTGAAATCATACAGAGTCTGTTCTCTTATTACTTTGGGATTATGTCAGAAATCAATATTATCAAAAGATATTTGAAAATAACACATATTTTCAAGTGCAATGTGACATTGACCAAGAGAGGCATTTGATTTAACCATTAAAAGCCTCAATAAAGTTAGAAGACTGAAAAAATACAGAGGGTGGTTGCAGAGAAGAAAGCACTTAAATGAGGAATTAATATCAAAATGAAAAACTAATATCAAAGATAGTTTTTAAAATCTCATGTATATGGAAATTAAATGTCCACTTTAAATGATGGGTGTATCTAAGAAGCTGTAACAAGGAAAATAAGAAAATATTTGTAACAGAATAAAAATGAAAAGAAAAGTTACCAGAATTTGTTGCATATGCAGCTGAAGCTGCTCAATGTGGAGTCTTGAGTAAGATATGAAAACAGATAATGGACAATAGCATAAAGTTTTATGAAATTTGAACAAAATTTGTACTTTAGCTAATAATTGTATATCACATGTTAATTTCCTGTTTGTTCTTTTACAACATAACATTTCTTTATATTCTCAGAATTGGATTATAGGTTTCAAGCCCCATTCAACATTTTTTAATCACTAAGATAAATTTTCTAGATTTTAGCAGTAATACTAGATGCCAAAATATATGGAAATATATCAAAGTTTTGAGAGAATATAAATTAGAAATCTACCATTCATTCATACTAAGTCAAACAAGTGAAATCAAAAGGTCATAAATTTTTTAGTTAGGCAAAAATTAATAAAATTTTAAAATATGCATATTATATTATACATACTATTTATATATATGTATTCAAAAGCCTTTCTACTACACTTGATAAAGGCTTGAGAAAGAACAACAATGACAATAACAACAAAAAAGAGATGGAGAAATTGGGAAACATAAACTAAGTGCAGATACTTTTCAAGGTTTATACGGACTTGATGATGAGCTGAACACTCAGTTTAGCTTCAGTGACACAATTATAAGATATTTTAATCACACAATTATTCTTTCAAAATTGAATGTGTCTGTACAAATGTCCATTGTAGACAGCTGTCCAAACAATAAGAATTCTATGTATCAAGACAGGTGCTGTCATTACCCTGCAAATCCATAACACAAGTGTTCATTTATAAAAGATTTGAGAGAAAAAGACTTAACATAAAAAATAAATAATTAAATATCTTGGTAGGAAAATAGAGCAATGAATTTCAACTTATTACATGCACAAAAAACTTTAATATATAGTCTGAAGAAAATTATAGACCTTTGTCCACTGCTGTGGAAGTATTTTGATACCACATAATAATACCTGATTTGAGAAATTTATTTCAGCTAACTAAGAAGTTCAGGACACTGCTTCAAAGTGTTACTAAGAATCACTTGGTACATTTACAAAACCTGAAGAATCAACCTAATTTGCAAATTTTGAGATAAGAGCTACTTCAGGGTAAGAACAAACTCACTTATCATGGTTTTGCCAGTATCTCTCTGAGGCTACTGAATGTATGAAGGAGCATGGCTAACTGAAGACCTGCCCTACTGGAAGAAAAGTTGTACCATGGTCAACTTGCAGTGTCCCATTGGCTTAAAATCAATGGCCAGGTGATCAAAAGCAGTTCTCAATTAGGGGTGATATGCCCCCCACAGGACATTTGACAGTACCTGGAGACATTTTGGGGTGTCACAACTGACAAGGGTGCTGTTATCGAGGAGGTAAAATCTTGGGATGTTGCCAAACATCCCATAATGCCCAGGTCAGCTCCACCCAACAGAAATCTGTCTGGCCCAAAATGTCAATACTGCTGTTAAGAAATCCCTAACATTCAGAAGTTAACTGAATATTAATGACAGCATTAGACAGTCATCCAGAGCCAAATCCACCAAACCCTACTTTGTTTAAATAAAAATGTATCATTATACAGTTGAGTACTCATTTTCCAAAAAGGAAAAGCTACTGAAATGGAAGTAAACTGAAATGTGGAAGTAAAATGAAAAGCCTTCCATGTTCTCTTAGCTAATGGACAATTTTTCACATATCTTTGTATTTATCATCAAATGTGTTATTTAGGAACTGTGGTTGAACATAAGTTACAATGAAATGCTAACACAGACATTTCATTTCTCCTAAAAAATACACACTCATTATTGGCATGAGAATACGGAAATAGGAAAGGTAAAGATGTTCATGGATATAGTCAACATCTCTTGAGTGCTTTCAATCTTCAAGGACTATACTAAGTGCTTTCCCTGGGTTCTCATGTAACTGGTTAAGTTCTATCAATTTCAGAAATTAAGTGTTCCAGTAAGAACACTATTAGCTCATTTACATAAAGTTGTATTATAATTTATCTTCTACATATTTCTTTCCTCCTCTGACTGTGAGATCTTCTCGAGACAGGGTCCCTTGTCTTATTCGTCATTTTATCCCCAAGGGCCTAGCACCTTATCACAAAATAGTGCATTCCTTAGAGGTTTGTTACATGAATAAAGGTATCACCATTCAGTAAATCTTTCTCTTCATGGACTAATATTTATAAAATACTCTCATATATATGTTTGTCTATCATATACCACTGTGAGAAAGTTAGATAAGAAGTTTCTGCCCTCTGAGTTTCTGTATTATAGGGAATAAGGGAGAAGAGAAAAAAGGGTCATTTTCCTTCCTTCTAAATGTAACAATCAAAAATAATATATAAATTATTATTGTAACCAAGAAATACTGATAATTGTTTGACCAAACTGGATGGAGAGTATATGCTCTCAGAGTATGGACTGGGTGAGTACACACAAAATATAACACCTTCCAACTTTTTTCAGCACACATGATTTCCGTGTTTGTTTTCTTAGATGAGAGAAAAAGGCCTGTGGGATGGTCTCTGGTCACTTTGAGCTAGTCTCCAACAGCGGATCCTTCTCAGTCTGCTACCCAGTGAGTGGAAAGACCCCAGAGTGGGCTGCCAGAGAGCCGCAACACATGCAGAGCACTTGTAGTCCCTCTTGTTTTCTTATTTTTCCTGTTTTCATTGGCAGAATTTTTTCCCTGCCCAAAGCAGAGCTGCAAATGAAAGCAGCTGCCCAAAGTGGAAGAAGTTCAAAGACCAGGGAAGAAAGAGAAATGAGGTGGGGTCAAATGAGGAAAGCAACTGAGGACAACAAGAAGACTCTTGGCAGCTCTGCCTGGTACAGAAGTCTAAAACAGAAAACATACCAGGGGACAAATGGACGGGTGGCAGGCATGGGCAAAGTGACGCACCCACAGGCTTTCAAGTGACAACAACTGAACATCACATTTTTACACAGACTCACAAGCTCTTAATGCTCCCAGGGTGAGAAGTATTTCTAAATGCTTTTCTCTGAACTTCTGGTGGTTACTCTTTGGGTATCTGTCACATATTCATTCATGTTTCTGAATCATGCCACAGATGAAAATCTATTCGAAATCATGATGTGAATTTCTTCTTTTGTTTTATAACTTAAAAGTCTTCAAGGAAATATAGGTATGGTTATTTTGGAATCTAAACTCAATTCAATCTAGAGAAATGAGTGTATATCCTAGCTTTTTTTTTTTT
>SJYQ01002549.1:26597-39881 GCA_006410935.1 Redunca redunca | reverse complement strand
TATTCTAACAGAATATATTCACAAGAACAACTATGAAATAAGACCTACAAATATTTAATCTATGTAGAAATTTCAGGAACGTAACTGTAGAAGAGCAGACACTTTTTACAGACTAACTGCCAGATCTAGAAGCCTTTTCTTTCAGTCAACACTTTCCCACCATCGTGAGAACCATTTCTCATTAACAACCAAATTGTTTTCAGATGCTGTGCTATAAGGGGTTTCCTTAGAAACCGTTTGGTAAAAGACTGTGGCTTTCTTCCATAGAAATCCCAGCAGTGAAAAGGCAGATTTTCTGGCATAAATCAAACCCAATTTCTAGGGTTCACTAAACCCTTTCTCCTCAAAATAATGTTTTGTGACTTGATCTTAGCAGTTTATAGCACATGCAGGAGAGCTGTTGTGAGCCAGTTTTAAATGAATTTTATTCTACTTCTTTTGCCATTCAATAGAAATCACTCCCAGGGCTTGTTATACCTTGATGAAGGTTTGACCGCACGACTAATGAATAAAATAGTACATTTTACTGTATGGAAAATTCTGATACTTTTTTCCCCACCAAGTTTGCTCAAGAGAATCAATCTTTATATTGTTAGGATACCATTACTTGTTCTGTTCTGATTTCAGAGTTGCTCCTACAACTATGTGCATGTATGCAAGTGTGCTCAGTTGCTTCAGTCATGTCTGACTCTTTGTGACCCTATAGGCTGTAGCCCACCAGGCTCCTCTGTCCATGGGATTCTCCAGGCAAGAATACTGGAATGGGTTGCCATGCCCTCCTCCAGGGGATCTTCCTGACCCAGGATCAAACCCACCTCTCCTGCACTGGCAGGTGAATTTTTTACCCCCGAGTCACCTAGAAAGCCAGTATATATAATATATACTTTTTTAAAAAAGAAATTGGGCAACAAAGTTTTTCGTACTAAAAATGTAGATATTTCAACTGGCTAGTTCAGTTCAATCGCTCAGTCAAGTCCAACTATTTGTGACCCCGTGGACTGCATAAGTATAGACTAATTAATGAATGTTTTAGGAAGTTTCTAGTTGTGTACAAATTCATAAGAAACACTCCATAAATAAGCATATGTATCAATCATGTCTCAAGTGTGGAACTTGGCAGAGTACTTTAAATGAAAACCTAAAATTACTGCTGGGATGGAATTATGCTTTTCCATGTCTCCATATCTTTTACATACATTGTACTCTTTGCCAACAATGTGCACCTCCCTCACAAACAAACCTTATTCCTTCTTCAGACTCTGTTCAACCATCTCCTCATTCAATCATTCATTTGTTCAATACAGTTTTACTAAGCACCCATTATTTGCTTGATTCGGTACCAGATGCTGGAGGTGAGTAATGCAGACAATGTCCTATCTTCATGAAACTGAAAGTTCATTGTAAATTATTCCTCTGTCCCTGACTTCCTCAGACAAAAATAAATACTTCCATCTTGGTGCAACCATCTGACAGCATCTACTAAGTACTAGGTACTTGCCACATCATAGTACAATTATTTACTTGTGAACCTGCTTCATCTATTTGACTGTGAGCTCTTTAAGGAAAGAGCCTTTATATATCTTTGCATTCCCAACTAACACAATTCCTAGAATTTAATGGGGACAAAGTAAATGTTTGCTGAATAAATGATTGAATTAAACTAAAATATTCCAGCTAACAGGCTAGAATGTTATAAGAGACTTTCTTTTGTTTGAAAACTGTCCATAACGTATCAGTTTTACAGAATATTGGCCCTGATATGCTAAAAAAATCAGCCAAATACTGTGAAAGATAAAAATCTAAAAATGGCTGAGCTGTTCTAAGAACTTTGGCATCTAGAGGCCCCACCAAAATACCAAGCAAGTCTTTCTCAAGATTAAATTAATAAGCTTATAGCATGATCCACTTAATTTAAAAAAATAATTCAAAATATAAATTGGTCTATTAATACTTAATTAAGCAACACAAGTCTTATGGACATTTGGTTTGAGGATATTTGAATCAAAAATAAATAACTTGCTTCCAAATGCATTTCACTGGGAATAAATGCCCTAACGCCCTCCTATAATCTGCAAAACCCTATAAGATTTGCCACCCTGCCCCATCTCTCTGACCTCTCATCCCCTGCCTCTCTTCCCTTTCTACCAGACTAAACTCCTTGCTATTCCTTGAATATCTAAGCAGTTCTGCCTTGGACCTTAGTACCTGTCCACCCTGCTGGGATCTTTCTTCCTCAGATACTTTCAGGACAGACTCTCAATTGCCTTCAGGTCTCTGCTCAAATATCACCTTTTCAGTGAGCCTTTCCTTGACATAGTATCTCAAGCAGTAGACCCACAGCCTCCACTTCCAATTACTCCCTAACCTCCTTGCTGTTGTTGTTTAGTCACTAAGTCATGAATGATTCTTTTGCAATACAGTGGACTATAGCCTGCCAGGCTCCTTTGTCCATGGGATTTCCCAGGTAAGAATACTGGAGTGGGTAACCATTTCCTTCTCCAGGGATCTTTCCAACCCAGGGATTGAACTCATCTCCTGCATGGGCAGGTGGATTCCTCCCATGAAGCCACCAGGGAAGCCCTTGATGATGTAGTAATCTATTCTAAAATGAGAGTAAAAGTCAGTTACACAGTAGTGTCCAGCTCTTTTTGATTCCATGGACTGTAGCCTGCCAGGCTCCTCTGTCCTTGGAATTCTCCAGGCAAAAGTACTGGACTGGGTTGCCATTTCCTTCTCCAGGGGATCTTCCTGACCCTAGAATCTATTCTAAGGCACTAGTGAAATTCATAGGCTATCGGAGCCCCCTGTTCCTCCTCTCACCTCCATCTTCCTTGGGTCTGAAGGTACTTCAAAGGAACCTTTTAGCCTTGAGTTGAATGGAATTTGTCTTTCAAACAGACTAGATATATGGTGATATCTCTTTGCTGTTTGGAGGTTCTAGCAGTTATCCCTGGATACTTCCCTGATGTTCTCCTTTGTCCTGCATGACCACTGAAAAAAACCAATGAATCATTCCTGAGGGGAGAGGGAGAGAGAGGCCTGAGGCCTCACATCTTGAACAACTCTAGAAGGTTAGGGAGAAATTGAGTCAACCTTAACCAAAATGACTTTATTGAATCTGAAGAATAGGAGAGAACATTAAAAAGACAATTAAATGTGGCACTAGTTGCTCTTCAGAAAAGAAAAGTGGATGACTATATTTTCAGTTAAAGTAAGAATAAATAAGATTTAAGAACAAGGAAGACACTAGAGATAAAGAGATGTATTTCATAATGACAAAGGAGTCAACTGTCCAGGAGGATGTAAGAATCTTAATGTGTATATATATCTAAGTGCTTCAAAACATATCAACCCAAAATTAATAGAAATGGAGGGAAAATATACAAATTTAATTATAGTTATATATTCAGTTATATCTAATGACTCAAAATATATCAAGCTAAAATTAATAGAAACGGAGGGGGAAATATGCAAATTCAGTTATAGTTAGATATTCTAGCAAGTGAAACAAACAAATAAACAAAACATTAAGTGCACAGAAAGACCTAAACAACATTATTAACTTGACCTAACTGACATATTTAGAACACTCTACCTACAACAGAGGATTATCGAATCTTTTCAAGTGCCAATGGAACATTCATCATGAAAGAACATATTCTGGTCCAGAAAATAAGTCTCAATGAATTTTAAAAGAATGAAATAAAATAGAGTATTTTCCTCTAACTGCAAGCTGATCCATTGATTAAAATAGAAATTAATAACAGAGGATATCTGGGGAAAAAATCTCTAGGTATTTGGAAATTAAAACACCTCTAAAAATTATGGGCCATAGAATAAATCATGAAAAAAACTATATATTTTGCACTGAATGAAAATTGAAACACTGCTAAAGTGCTACTTAGAGGGAAATGTATAGCATTAAGTGTTCTATTAAAAAAGAGGAAAACACTAAAATCAATGATACAACTGAAGAAATCAAGGAGAGAAGAAAAAATGAAACAAAGTAAACAGAAGAAAGGAAATAAAATAATGGCTTAAATGAAAGAAAATGAACAAACAAAATAAAATCAATAAAAACACATGCTTTGAAAAGATAAACCAATAAACTTCAAATTGGAATAAATTAGAAAAAAAGACATGCATCACCAAAATTAGAAAGGAAAAACAGAGATGCAACTATAGACCTGGAAACTACACATTTCTGGATTTCTCTATTTCACTGTTCCAGTCACTACAGTTCAAGGTTATAGTACTGTTTCAATTTCTTTCTTGCTCACAGCAGTCAATTACCAGGTCTAATCTACAATGTTTTTCTCTTCTGTTCAGTTTTTCCCTGTATAAAAATCACTTGAGTTTTAGATTTTATTACTCCATCAAGAAGGGACCACTCCCCTTTAACTTGTCTTGCTGCTTCTAGACTATTACCCTATAATCCCTCTGTGCATTAATTAGCTCATTTTATTTACCCAAAAAGTATTATATAGCACTCTCCATGCATCAAATTCAGAAAACTAAGATCATGGCATCCAGTCCCATCACTTCATGGCAAATAGATGGGGAAATAGTGGCTGATTTTATTTTGGGGTGCTCCAAAATCACTGCAGATGGTGACTGCAGCCATGAAATTAAAAGACACTCCTTGGAAGGAAAGTTATAACCAAACTAGACAACATATTAAACAGCAGAGACATTACTTTGTCAACAAAGGTCCATCTAGTCAAGGTTATGGTTTTTCCAGTAGTCATGTATGGATGTGAGAGTTGGACTATAAAGAAAGCTGAGCATAGAAGAACTGATGCTTTTGAACTATGGTGTTGGAGAAGACTCTTGAGAGTCCCTTGGACTGCAAGGAGATCCAACCAATGCATCCTAAAGGAGATCAGTCCTGAATATTCATTGGAAGGACTGATGTTGAAGCTGAAACTTCAACTTTGGCCACCTGATGCGAAGAGCTGACTCATTTGAAAAGCCCCTGATACTGGGAAAGATTGAGGGCAGGAGGAGAAGAGGATGACAGAGGATGAGATGGTTGGATGGCATCACTGACTCAATGGACATGAGTTTTAGTAGGCTCCAGGGGTTGGTGATGGACAGGGAGGCTTGGCGTGCTGCAGTTCATGGGGTCACAAAGAGTCGGACATGACTGAGCAACTGAACTGAACTAAACTACATGCATCAAATAATTAACTCTTCATTGAGGATACATGGTTCCTGTGTCAGTTCAGTGAAGGAGACTGACAATTGCATAAGTGAGTACAATGCAGATAATAGGTACACTGTGTGTGTGTGTGTGTGTGTGTGTGTGTGTGTGCGCGCTCAGTTGTGTCTGACTCTTTGTGACATAGACTGTAGCCCACCACGCTCCTCTGTCCATGAGATTCTCCAGGCAAGAATACTGGAATGGGTTGTCATTTCCTCCACCAGGGGATCTTCCCAACCCAGGGATCTAAACGACGTCTCCTGCATTGCAGGCAGATTCTTTACTGCTGAGCAATCGGGGAAGCCCAAGGACACTGTAGATATGTGTAAAGTTCAATAGATAAACACAGAAGATGTAATGAACCCTTTCTAGAAGAGGAGAACATGTAAGGCTTCAGAGAGGTTGCTATGTTTAAGCTGCATCTTAAATAAGTAATTCTCAGGCAAAGAGACTGCTTTAGATATACAAGTACATTAAAAGCCTGGTATGATGCTCAAAGAAAGATGAATAGTGGATATGGTATGACTGGAGTGTATTATTTTTTAGGGCACTGTGGCAGAAGATGAAAATAGGTGGAAAGCGCCAGGGCACAAGAATTTGTATGATGAAAAGTTCAAACTTTGTTCTATAAGTAATAGGAAACCATAAAAAAGTGACATGATCAAATATGTATTTTAAAAAAGAACAGCTGAAGAATATGAAAAGAAATTAGAGCTGGAAAAAGACTAGAAAATGTGAGACAAGTTGGGCACTTTCACAATGGTCCAAGCAATATGATATAGGCAGAAGGAATTAAGGAGAATCAGATTCAAAAGATATTTTTTAAATAGCAGGTCTTGATAACAAAGTGCTGTGAATTTCAGGGGTAAAACAAGTCAAAGATGATGCCCAGGTTGCTGGTTTGGCCAAGTGGAAATATAGTGGAGCCATTAACACAGAAATGAACATAAAAGGAGAGAAAAATCAGGGAAAAGAGCCTAGTTTTGAATATGCAGAGACAGGTAGTTTGTACAGTCATATGGAGTTATCTAATAGCAGCCAAATATAGATCTCTAAGTACTATCATCCTTCTTAAAATATGCTTTAACTGTGACTCCATGCCTTTGAACTTTCCCATGGCCTCCCACTATGTGCAGGACAGAGTGCACATGTTTATTTTGGTACTGAAACTCCTCCACAATCTGGATCTAGTGCATAAAGTCTTTACTTCCACTACTTCTGTATTGCCTGTTATATGTGTGTGTGTCTGTGTGTATGTGTGTGTGTGTGTGTGTGTTAGGTGCTCAGTCATGTCCATCTCTTTGCAGCTCCAAAGGAGTGTAGCTCACGAGGCTCCTCTATCCATGCAATTCTCTGGGCAAGAATACTGGAGAGGGTAGCCATTCCCTTCTCCAGTGGATCTTCCCACCCAGCGATCAAACCCAGGTCTCATGCATTGCAGGTGGGTTCTTTGCTATCTGAGCCACCAGGGAAGCCCATTGTCTGTCACAGTCATTCTCAAAATATGGTACTTGGACCAGCCGCAGCAGCCTCCAGAAACTCTTCAGAAATGAAATTTTACAGGCATCACCCAAGACCTATAAACTCAGGATTTGGAAAAAGAACTACTGATATATAGAAACTCTATAACCCAACAGAAATGGACTAATTGCCATTTACTCAAGATGCTCCTCTCTTGTCTCTGACTTATGCCATAGTCATTAAAAGACTTGCATCAGGAAAGCAAGTGTCCATAGACAACAGCTTATTATTGTCTGATGATCTACATCACTAACTTTGCTAAAAGACACCAATTTCCTCATTTATATAATCATTTAGCAATCTGAAAAGGATTGCATTTAAGTATCATTAGGTCAAGAATAGTTTTCTGAAAAACTAAGTTAGTAGAATCTACATGATACCATATATAAACAAGCCGCAGGCATAAAACAGATCTTCACTTAAATGAACGTGTACCCAGTCAAAGAGATGACAGTACAAAAAAATTCCTCTAGTGTCTGTGAAAGCAGCTGACAGCATAAGCAGCTCATTTTGGTTAGAAAATGTAAGAGTGACTTCCCTGTAGCTCATATTTAGAGCAAATGCCTGAAATGGTGCCAGCCTAAGCATAGATCAAAGAGCTTCCTTTTTTCTCTCTCTTCTTAGTCTCACTGGAATTTGCAAATGACAACTTTTCTTCTCACTCGTTTGTTTTAAAAAGAATAAGATGGTTTATATGTCTCAAAACGGCCCTTCCCAGAAACTGGGAGCAGAGCAAGTGCACTGACTCACAGCAGACCATCTGGGTTCAAAGCCCAGTACTGTCACCTGCTAGGTGGGTAATCATAGATTATCTAACATCTGAATGTCTATTTCCTCATCTTTAAAATGGTGATTTTCTCAACATAGGAGTATCTTAATATGTAACGCAGATACTAACAAACATAAAGGGAGAAATTGACAGTAACACAATAATGGTGGGAGACTTTAATATCCCACTTTCACCAGTGAGCAGATCATCTAGGCAGAAAATTAATAAAGAAACACAGGCCTTAAATGACATTTTAGACAAGTTGGACTTAATTGATATTTAAAGAGCATTCCACTCAAAAGCAGCAGGCTACCCATTCTTCTTAAGTGAACACAGAACATTCTCCTGGATTGACCACATGCTGGGCCACAAGGTGAGCCTTGGTAAATTTAAGAAAATTGAAATTATATCAAGTATCTTCTCTAATCACAGTGCTATGCAATTAGGAATAAACTACAAGAAAAAAATTCCAAAAACACAAACATATGGTGGCTAAACAATATGCTACTCAACAACCATTGATTGGATCACTGAAGGAATCGAAGAGGAAATAAAATGGTGATTTTTAAGAATTCAATAAGTGTGGTTTCAGTGCAACAGGGTGACATAGGAGACTCTTGGACTCACCTCCTCCAATGGACACACAAATCTACAGCCACTGATAGAGCAGTTCTCTCTTAGAAATCTACTGAATTCAGAAATCTACCGAATGACTCCTATATACTGGGCAAATGAGAAAAAACTCACATAAAAATGGGTAAGAGAGACTGAGAAACACCCTTGCACAAACTACCCCCTTGACACAGTGACATACAGCTGGAAGGCGCTCATAACTCCCAGCTCATCCTTGAAAAATGAAGGGTTTGGGCCCAACATCTAGTGCTCAAAATTTTAAGATTTTCACTTGAGGAAAGTGTCCCCAGAAAAACATTGCTCTGAAAGCTAATTAAGCTGACGTCCATGAGACCCAAACGGCTATAGTAAAGAAATAGTTCTTATCTTATTTTCAGTTCAGTTCAATTCAGTTTCTCAGTCATGTCCAACTCTTTGCGACCCCATGAACTGCAGCACACCAGGCCTCCTTATCCATCACCAACTCCCGGAGTCCACCCAGACCCATGTCCATCGAATCGGTGATGCCATCCAACCATCTCATCCTCTGTCGTTCCCTTCTCCTCCTGCCCTCAATCTTTCCCAGCATCAGGGGCTTTTCAAATGAGTTTCAGCTTCAACATCAGTCCTTCCAATGAACACCCAGGACTGACCTCCTTTAGGATGGACTGTATATATTGTGAAATGATTACCATAATACGTTTAGTGAACATCAATCATCATACTATAATTGTATCTGTGATAACTTTAAATATTTACTGTTAGAGTTTTGGTGGGTTTTTTTTGAATGGGGAAGCACCAAACCAGGGTGTGCTTGTGCTATGCTTAGTCACTCAGTCGTGTCTGACTCTTTGTGACCACATGGTTTGTTGCCTGCCAGGCTCTCTTAACAAGTTTCAAATACACAATTTTGTTAAATACACTCATCACGCTATACACACCATCCCTAGAGCTTATTTATCTTTTACTGGATGTTTGTACATTTTGACCACCTTTAAGCACTGCACCCACTTCCCACTCCCCACCTTTGGCAATCACTAATACTACCAATCTGTTCTCTGGTAGTTCTTTTTTTCTTCCGAAAACAGATTCCACATATAAATGAGATCATACATTATTTGTCTTTCTTCATCTGATTTATTTCACTTAGCACAATGCCCTCAAGATCTATGTATGTTGTTACAAATGGCAGGATTACTTTTTATATAGATGAATAATATTCTAGGATGTATATATGCCACATTTTTTTTTTTATCAGTTCATCTCTCAGTGGACACTTAGGTCATTTCCAGGTCTGGGCTATTGTAAATAATGCTGCAATGAACTTTGTTGTTGTTTCATTGCTAAATTGTGTCTGACTCCTTATGACCCCATGGACTATAGCCCACCATGGGATTTCGCATGCAAGAATAATGGAGTAGGTTGCCATTTTCTTCTCCAGGGGATCTTCCTGACCTAGGGATCAAACCCAGGTGTCCTGCTTTGGCAAGCAGATTCTTTACCACTGATCCACCATAGGGATGCATATATTGTTCTAAGTCAGTAATTTCTTTTTCTTCAGATAAAAACAGAAGTAGAATTGCTGGATGATATGCTAGTTCTATCAAAAAATATATTTGAGGAACTTCCATATTGCTTTCCATAGTGACTTGCACCAATTTACATTCCTACCAACCACACAAAAAGGTATCCATTTCTCCATGTCCTTGACGCTTCTTATTTCTTGTCTTTTGGATGACAGCCATTCTAACAGGTGTGAGGTGATATCTGGCTATAACCTTAAATTGTATTTGCCTGACGATTAGTGATGCTGATCATCTTTTCATGTGTCTGTTAGTTATCTGTATGTCTTTGCGAAAATGTCTATGCAGGTCTTCTGGCTAATTTTTAATCAGTTTTGTTTTTTGGGTTTTTTTTGATGTTGAGTTGTATGGGTTCTTTGTATATTTTGGATATTAACCTCTTATGGATATACCACTTACAAATATTTTCTCCCATTCAATAGGTTGCCTTTTCATTTTTTTGATAGATTCCTTTGTTGTGAATAAGCTTTTTAGTGATTTCGTCCCATTTGTTTATTTTTTGCTTTTATTGCTTTTGTTTTTAATGTCAAATCCAACAAATAATTGCCAAGACCACTGTCATGGAGTTGGACTCTCTATTCTTTGCCTTTCGAGTATATGTCCACTTTTGTGCCAACACCACACTGTTCTGATTACTATAGCTCTGTAATATAGTATAGAATCAGGAAGCATGATGCCTCCAACTTTATTCTTTTCTATCAAGATTGCTTCAGCTATTCAGTCTCTTTTGCAGTTATACATTTTTTCTCTTTCTCTGAAAAATGCCTCTTCCAAAAGAAAAAANCAGTATAAAAATATCCTCTCTAATTGGAAACAGTTTTATTAAATTTTCATCATTTAAAAAAGTTGAGAAATCTGTAAAATAAAAGCTAGAAGTTTTTATAAATAAATGTATAATTTTAATACATTTAGTCTCCATAAATGTTTATTTTTTATCAATTTGCATAAAAGAAGAAAACTAAATCAGAATCCACAAAGATATTTCATTATAAGGAAACTTTACTTATTTAAGCTCTCCTCTATCTCAGGGAGATTCCCATAAAAGTGATATTACATTGAATCTAACCACAAAAAAGAAGAACCTGAAATGACACTTTAACACCATCAAAGTTTTGAAATACACATGACATCATAAACATACACATCATGCTACTGGCTAGGATCCAACCATGTATGTACTTTTACTAAAAGAATCACTTTAAAATATAATTACTCTTATATAGTAGGAAATTATAAGTTCTAACCCTGATGTGCTTGAATCTCTGTAAGAGAACTATAAAACAAATTAAGTCAAACATGTTTATGTTGGTTACATTCAATTTTAATTACAGGTGATTCTTTTAGGATTTGCTTTGAAAAAATAAAAGGAACCTTTTTGAGAAATATATTACTGATAGCTACAATGTGAAAATAGACAAAACAGTGTAAAAACAGTACATACTATTTGACTGTGTGATTAATAACAATCATTTGTTTCACAAGCTGTTACTGGAACTACAAAATAATCTGTCCCCTTATCTCAGAGAAACAGTTGTCCTGTCTCCTTTCCAGCTAAACTCCCACCACTGTACTTGATAACCTTCCCTTCTGTCACCTCCACTTACGCCTAAAAACTATTCTTAAGTTTTATAGCTACATCTGTTTCTGTGTCTGTATCTCTATTTCTGATTCTATCTCTATATAATTTATCACCATGTCTCTTCCTCAATGTAGATCTTGCCTCAAACTACAATCCTATTTTTCTTTTAGCAAGAAATTTCCAGGGGGGGAAAAGTCATTTCCACTTTAAGCACTCACCAACCTAGTTCTGGTCCCATCACTTCATGGGAAATAGATGGGGAAACAGTGGAAATAGTGTCAGATTTTATTTTTTGGGGCTCCAAAGTCACTGCAGATGGTGACTGCAGCCATGAAATTAAAAGACGCTTACTCCTTGGAAGAAAAGTTATGACCAACCTAGATAGCATATTCAAAAGCAGAGACATTACTTTTCCAACAAAGGTCCATCTAGTCAAGGCTATGGTTTTTCCTGTGGTCATGTATGGATGTGACAGTTGGACTGTGAAGAAAGCTGAGCACCGAAGAATTGACGCTTTTGAACTGTGGTGTTGGAGAAGACTCTTGAGAGTCCCTTGGACTGCAAGGAGATCCAACAGTCCATTCTGAAGGAGATCAGCCCTGGGATTTCTTTGGAAGCAATGATGCTCAAGCTGAAACTCCAGTACTTTGGCCACCTCATGCGAAGAGTTGACTCACTGGAAAAGACTCTGATGCTGGGAGGGATTGGGGGCAGGAGGAGAAGGGGACGACAGAGGATGAGATGGCTGGATGGCATCACTGACTTGATGGACATGAGTCTGAGTGAACTCCGAGGGTTGGTGATAGAGAGGGAGGCCTGGCATGCTGCGATTCATGGGGTCGCAAAGAGTCGGACACGACTGAGCGACTGAACGGAACTGAACTGAACCTAGTTCTGAGTGCCTTGCAGTATAGCCTGCTACTTTGCCATTTCTCTGAAGTAAACAGAGCTCTTTGAAGTAATCAGAGCTCTTTGTACTTGGATGGTGTGCTCCCCTGCCCCCATATTTTGTGCCCACCCAGAACCTGTGAATGTGACTTTATTTGGAAATAAGGTGGGCCTTTGCAGATATAATTATGCTAAGATTAGAACATACTGGATTAGTGAAAGTGAAGTCACTCAGTCATGTCCAACTCTTTGCGACCTGTGGACTGTAGCCCACCAAGCTCCTCCGTCCATGGGATTCTCCAGGCAAGAATACTGGAGTGGGTTGCCATTAAGTAGCTCTTAAATCCAAAGACTGAAGTTCTAATAAGAAGAGGGGAATTTCAACATAGAGACACAGACATTCGGAGGGAAAGTGGCTATGTGACAAAGGAGTCAGAAATTACAACAATGCAGTGGTAAGCCAGCAACATGCAAGACTGCCAGCAGTCACCAGAAACTAGAAGAAGCAATGAAGGATTTGTCCCTAGAGGCTTTGGAGGTAGCAGGGCCCTGCTGATACCTTGATTTCAGGCTTCTCTCTTCCAAAACTATGATAGAATAAATTTCAATTGTGTTAAGCCACCCAGTTTGTAGGAACTCATTTTCCTCAACTAAAGGAAGGATTAACTGTACCTTTCATAGTAAAATTCCTTCAGTGGATCTGAACACTCCACTAACATCTTCATGAGCTCTTTTCCCTCTTTTTTCACCTCACCGTGGGCTTGCTTTACTATGAGTTTGCTTCAAAATTCTTTGCCCTTCTTCTCATTCTTTCTCCCACAGAACCACTCCTACTTTGTGATTTCAGCTCCTGCTTCTCTACGTGCTGCTGCTGCTACGTTGCTTCAGTCATGTCTGACTCTGTGCGACCCCATAGACAGCAGCCCACCAGGCTCCTCTGTCCCTGGGATTCTCCAGGCAAGAACGCTGGAGTGGGTTGCTTCTATGTGGGTAACTTCCAAACCTAAATTTTCAACTCTTGCCTAACTTTTGAACTTTAAATTTTACATTTTCAACAAAAATAGCTTTAAAATTCTGTATTTTGTTTTATCTTATATTTTTATAGGCACTTTTTTTTTTTTTTTTTTTT
>SJYQ01002549.1:0-18545 GCA_006410935.1 Redunca redunca | reverse complement strand
TAATATGCCTCACTATGATTATGTATTTTTTTCCATTGTATTTCTTCGATTTTTGTTTTATGTACCTTTGTTTCTTTGTTGTTAGGTGTCTAATGGTTTGTGATGTCTATCTTCTTTGTGAATTGTACCTTTTATCATTAAAAATGTTCATCTTTAAAAAATAAAAATAAAAAAATAAAATTAAAAAAAAAAAGAAAAAAAAAGAAAAATACTGTAGCATGTTCAGTGGTTTGCAGAGTACTAGTAAGTAGTGTTGCAAGAGATTTGCTTGGATTGGCTTCAGAAATGTTTTCACTGCAAGTTATATGTGTGCTTATATTTTCTTTTTTTCTAGTACATTTATATACAGTGAAATACACAATCTTAAGTGTAAAATAAGGTCTTGACAAATGTATAAATTCATGTAACCAAAAACTGGTTAATATATCACCTCAGAAAGTTCTATAGAGCTCCTTTCTAGGCAAGTGCCACTCCCCATAGGCCCCATGGATGAGTTTTGCCCAGTTTTTAGTTTCACTTAAATGAGAGCAATATGTATTCCTTTATGTCTAACTTCTTTTGATCAATATGTTCCTGATATTCACCCATCTTGCTGTGTGATCAGTAGTTCATTTTTAGTTGCTTATAGTATAGTATTCCATTGTATGACTGTATCACAATTTTTAAAAGTCCATTTGACTTTTGACGGACATTTCTGTTGTTTCCAATTTGTTGCAGATACAAATAAAACTGCTAAGAAAACTTGTACAAGTCATTTTTGTGAGTATTTGTATTCATTTTCCTTGGATAAATACTGGGAGTTAAGTGAGTTATATCATAGAATAGTTGCATGCTTAATTGAAAAACAGGTCTCCAAAGTTCTTTTACTGTTTTACATTCTACTAGAGAATTACAGTGCTCCACATCCTTGCAAACATTTCTTGGTGTTAGTTTTTAATGTTTTAGCCATTCTAATGGGTGTAACGTGTTTCATTGTTAATATTAATATGCATTCCCCTAATAACTAATAATGCTGAGTACTTTTTCCTATGCATACCAGCTATCAATAAATCTTCTCTGATGAAGTGTCATTCAGGTCATTTTTAAAAACTAGGTAATCTTATCTTTGAATGTTAGCGTGAAATAATATGAAAATACATAAATATTGGTGTCTGCTCCTAGTTCTTGACACAGAACTTTTAAAATTCTTGTAAATAGGGATGCTAGGAGAATTTTTTTCTAATAGTCTTTGACCAGAGTTCCTGATGCAGAGATGTTAAGAACTTGGTAATTTCCTGAGTGATAGGAGTGTCTTTTGTTCTAACAAGATGACTCTTGATGGCTTCCAGATGGGACTGGTCACCAGACTGTCATAATCTTGGAAACTTCAGCTTCTCTCCACTCCCTCCTCTTGAATGTAATCATCAATCATGCCTATATAGAGCCTCTATAAATATCCAAATGGAGATTTGGAGAGGCTCTGAAAATGGGGTTAATAATCAATCATTCCTTTAAGTTGAAGCCTCCATAAAAACCCCAACGGTATAAACTTCAGAGAGTTTCTGAGTAAGTGAACACATCTCTGTGCGGTGAGGGTGGCTCACCCCAGTTCCACAGGGACAGAAGCTCCTGTGCTTGGGATACTGCCAGGCAATGCTCTATGCATCTCTTCATCTGGCTATTCATGTGTATATTTTAACATATCCTTTATTGTACAGTAAACTGGTAAACATGTGTTCCCTGTGTCCTGTAGTTGTTCTAGCAGATGATCCAATGCAAGGAGGGGGTCATGGGAACATCTGATTTGCAGCCAAGCCAGACAGAATTTGTGGGAAATGCTGACACTGGGCTTTATAGTAAGAAATACATTAATTGATCTCTGCCCACTGTTCCTGGCACATAGCTTGTGAAACCTTGCAATTCCCTATATAAGACCTGTAGGGGCATCTTTTGCTATATTTGGCCTTCTGTCATCGATTCCTGAAATAGCTCCAGAGCCATAAAGGTGAAAGGAGTGCCTAGTTATTCGCAAGCCCCTTTCAACTATACCTGAATTTATGTTAATGAGATGACTTTTGAAAATCTCTAAGGATCGGGGCTAATTTTCAGGGAAACTAACCATGATTAAGCAATTGGAACTTTCAGTCCTACCACCTGAGTGCTGGAGAGGGGAGAGGGGCTTGGGGTTGGATCAGTCACCAATGGCCAATGATTTAATTAATCATGCCTCTTTAATGGAGCCTCTGCTGCTGCTGCTTAGTCACTTCAGCAGTGTCTAACTCTGTGCAACCCCACAGACTGTTATCCACCAGGCTCCTGTGTCCATGGGATTGGGTTGCCATGCATTCCTCCAGGGGATCTTCTTGACCCAGGGATGGAACCCGGGTCTCCAGCATTGCAGACAGATTCTTTACTGCTGGGTCACCAGGGAAGCCCAATGCAGCATCTACAGAAACTCAAGAGGGGACTTGGAGAGCCTCTGGGTTTGTGAACAAGTGGCAATGGTGGGAGAACAATGAGCCAAGAACATGGAAGCTCAGTACCCTTTACATGTGTCTTGCCCTCTGCATCTCTTCCATCGGCTGTTACTGAGTTATTTTTGTAATAAACCAGTGATGCAGTCAGAGAAGGCAATGGCACCCCACTCCAGTACTCTTGCCTGGAAAACCCCATGGACGGAGGAGCCTGGTGGGCTGCAGTCCATGGGGTCTCGAAGAGTCGGACACAACTGAGTGACTTCACTTTCACTTTTCACTTTCATGAATTGGAGAAGGAAATGGCAACCCACTCGTGTTCTTACCTGGAGAATCCCAGGGACGGGGGAGGCTGGTGGGCTGCCGTCTATGGGGTCGCACAGAGTCGGACACGACTGAAGTGACTTAGCAGCAGCAGCAGCAGCAGTGATGTGGCAGTTCTATGAGCTACTCTAGCAAATTGATCAAGCCCAAAGAGAAGGTGGTGATACTCTCCAACCTATAGTCACTTGGTCAGCAGCACAAGTAATACTGGAATTATGACTGGCACCTGAAGTGGGGGCAGTCTTGTGGGACTGAGCTCTTAACCTATGGGATCTTACACTATCTCCAGGTAGATAAAGCCAGAACTGAGTTAAATTTGTGGGACCAAGTACAAGAAATAGAGAATTGTTTGGTGTTGGAAAAAAACACAAGTTATACCTGGGGATCTACTACTTGTGATTGGCTTCTGAAGTTGTTCTGAAGTTGGCGGCAGTCTTGTGAGACCGAGCCCTTAACCTGTGGAGTGAGTACTAACTCTGGTTAGTTTCAGAACTGAATTAAATTGTAAGCACTGAGCTGCTGCTGTGGGAAAATCCCTACATCTGGTGTCAGAAGTAGTATTGTAATAGTAAAGTAGAAACAAAGAGCTCTATCTCTTTGTAGGATTTATTTATCCAGATACATATATATAGATATCTATATATCTACAGAGAATATCTTCTCTCAATCTGTGACATCATTTTTTATTTTCTTAATGATGTCTTTGGATGAGTAGAATAATTTTGAATTTTCAGTTATCAATTGCTTTTAGGTTAGGGTTAGCACTTTTGGGGCCTTTTATAAGAAACTATTTCCTTGATTTGTTCTTTAGTTTAAAAAATTAATAAATCAGACTACATTTCAATTTTAAAGATTAAAATTCAGTAAGATATTATGCCTCATAGGTTGCAGTTTCATAAACTCGAGGTGGTCACAGAAAATGGCAGAACTGAATTCTATTTCTTTGACTTTAAATCACTGTTTGGGTCTATTATTTACATAAAGGACTATGTAGTATCTCATGGGTTATGAGTTGCATCTGAAAAAAGCATGAATGACTGCTAATCATTATAAATCCTAAACTAAGGGTTGAGAAATTTTTTTGGTAAAGGTCCAGATAGTAAATACTTTAGGCTTTGCAGGCCATGCATAGTATCTACTGCAATTGCTTAACTCAGCTATTCCAATGAAAAAGTAGCCACAGACAATACATACATGAATGAGCATGGCTGTTTCAATAAATATAGACACTGAAATTTGAACTTCATATATAATTTTCATGTCATGAAATATGGTTCTTTTGTTTCAACCATTTAAAAATGTAAAAATAATGCTTTGCTCACAGGCTATACAAAAACAGACAGCAGGCATATTTAGCTTGAGATCTACTGCTTGAAATCCCCAGCTAAATGAATGTTCATTTTTTAATTAATATTCCTTGCTGTTACCTTTGGTGGGACAAGCTTACATTTAGGCTCACTCTTAAACTGAGGGTATAGCCCTCTGAGGACAGCTCTTGTTTACAAGAGAGGATTCTCATTAGACTGCCTTGGTGGCTACAGAGTCTGTCTCTGCCATCAGTAGTCTGATTTGTGCAGAGGAACCTCAGGGTCAAATGCTTTTGCACAAATTTCTGGGGCAAAAGGCAACGTGTGTGCTAATTTAGCTTCCTGAGTTTCTGTATTCATTTTGCTTTTGGCCTGTGAATTTTTAAAATTTGTCAATTCAGTTGTTCCTTTATCTATCATTTATTGCTGTTATCAGTAAGAGGGCAAGACAGAATATTTTATTATTCTGCAGAAATAGAGATCCTCTAATCACAAGTCATTTTCATTCACACTATCTAAAACCAATGTGGTGTTTTATCCTCTGTAAATTTTTCAGAGTTTTGGAGGTTAAAATCATAGAGAGATTTTCAGATTTCTCCCTATGAGTTATACTTCAGTCCAGCCTAACAGCTCTTAAGAAAGACCACCAATATTGGCAAAATAGATTTAACATTGTCTGGCTACTTAAGGTAACTTTAATGTAGGTGGAAATCTTAATCAAGATTTAATTCCTGTTTATAAATTTTTGATGTATTATAAATGGTAAAAATATTAAATCAGTAATACCAAATTGAGGAAATAAATCTTTTCTAGGGGAAGATTATTTTGTCTATTCAATTTAATTTGTTTAATGCAGGACCTAACAAGATTTCATAGGTCATCAGCTTTATAAGAAGCATCATTCAAGTTTTATTCTCTTTATATGCTCTTAACATTCACATTAGCACAATTTCTGAAACACATTCTCTAAGTGAAGTTGGTATAACCTAACTCAGAAATAGTTTCTAATTCTGATAAATTTTTCTTCTCTGGACAGTCTCTAACAGACTTTGCCAAATGGAAATCTATGCTATCAATTCAGTTTTCTAAGTGCCATTAAGACTTTTAAACTGTACGTGAATGTCAAATTCCTTGCCCCACCCCATTTAAGAACATTTAAAGTTCACTGTCTTAGCAAATTTCAATAACACAATAGTGTTATAAACTATAGTCACCATGTTATATCAGATCCTCAGACTTCATTGTTTCATAGCTGGAAGTTTGTAACCTTTTATAACTTCTCCATATTTCCCACCACCCCCAGACCCTGGAAACCACTTTTTTACAACTTTTTAAAAGATTATACATATAAGTGATACCATGCAGAATTTGTGTTTGGCTTATTTCACTTTGTTTAATGTCTTCAAGGTCCATCCATGTAGTTGCAAATGGCATGATTTCCTTCCTTCTCATGCCTGAATATTCCACTGTGTATGTGCACATATATACATGCCTATATATGTATGTACACACACACACACACACATACTGCATCTTCTTTATCTCTTCATTTGTTGATGGACACTTAGGTTGCTTCCATATCTTGGCTAATATGAACACTGTTAGAATAAACACAGAAGTGCAAACCTCTCTCTGATATTGTTTTCATTTCCTTTAGACCATGGTCCTTTTTTGGTATGATTAAAAAAGACAAATGAAGACAAATTCTAGGCTACCAATATAATTTAGGCTCTACATAGGTTTCAATTCTGGTGGGCAGACTTGTTTTAATTGTAGATGGTCTACTACTGGCTAGAGAATATAGCTGGTTTCTGTTCCCAGTTCCTGTGAGGTAGCCTCTAAAGCCTTGGGATTTTGCCAGTGATAGGAGTGGCTCTATTATTCACGGTGGGCTTCTAGAGTTTATACTAGTGAGATTCAGAATGGGGGAGAGACATGCTAGAAAGAGCAATCATGAGATTATAAGACAGGGACCTTAAGCTATACAATATCACTACAACCTGTGTGGAGGGGAGGGAGGATGGAGATTGAGTTCAACCTATGGCCAGTGATTTCTGGGGTTTCCCAGGTAGCTCAGTGGTAAAGAATCCTCCTTCCAGTGCAGGAGATGTGGGTTCAATCCCTGGATGGGGAAGATCCCCTGGAGGAGGTCATGGCTACCCATTCCAGTATTCTTGCCTGGAGAATTCCAGGGATGGAAGAATCTGGCAGGCTACAGTCCATAGGATTGCAAAAAGCTGGACATGACTGAGCAACTAAGCTCGCATGCATGCATGCCCAGGTATTTGTCAGTCATACTTACGTAATGAATCCCAATAAAAACTCTGGACACTGAAGCTCAGATGTGCTTCTCTGGTTCAGTTCAGTTCAGTCGCTTAGTTATGTCCGACACTTCGCAACCCCATGAATCGTAGCACATCAGGCCTCCCTGTCCATCACCAACTCCCGGAGTTTAACCAAACTCATGTCCATCGAGTCGGTGATGCCATCCAGCCATCTCATCCTCTGTTGTCCCCTTCTCTTCCTGTCTTCAATCTTTCCCAGCATCAGGGTCTTTTCCAATCAGTCAACTCTGCATGAGGTGGCCAAAGTATTGGAGTTTCAGCTTCAGCATCAGTCCTTCCAATGAACACCTAGGATTGATCTCTTTTAGGATGGACTGGTTGGATCTCCTTGTAGTCCAAGAGACTCTCAAGAAGTCTTCTCTAACACCACAGTTCAAAAGCATCAATTCTTCAGTGCTCAGCTTTCTTCACAGTCCAACTCTCATATCCATGACCACTGGAAAAACCATACCCTTGACTAGACGAAACTTTGTTGGCAAAGTAATGTCTCTGCTTTTCAATATGCTATCTAGGTTAGTGATACACTAATTATTGTCATACATCAACGTGAGGCGGGTAGCTGACTCCATGGGGAAAGGACACGGAAACTTCACACATTGGGCCCTTCCAGACATCACCCTGTATAAGTCTCTTCTTTTGACTGGTTCTGCTTTGAATCTTCTGTGCCTTAATAAAACTATAATTTATATTTAGTGCTTTCCTGAATTCTGTGAATTCTTCTAGTGAATAATCAAACTTGAGCAGGTCAGGGGAACCTCCCAAATTTATAGGCAGCTGGTCAGAAGAGAGGGTAGCTCTGGGAAATCATAAGCTTGTAGCTGGTGAATGAAATGAGGGCGGTCTTGTGGAAGATTGTGCCTTTAACCTATGAAATTTAGCCCACGGGTAGAGTCAGAATCTCATTGCAAAGGCTCTACATATTTACTGCCACCTGTATTCCTGAACTACTTTCTCTAACCTCTAAGTTCTTTGGTTCAGAAAGGAATTTTGACCATTTTTAAAGAATAAACCTGTTATACATTATATAACTGCAATTGTAACAGTAGTGATTATTTCCGATGTAAATCAGACATCAGAGACTTTTTTCCCAACAAACTTTTATTAAGGATATTCCATGGGTACATTCTAGATGGCATGACACAGAGATAACACACAATTCCTGCTGCCAGGAAGTTTTGGTCTAGCAAAGACTCAGATAAACCATTACAGCAGAATTAATTAGTGTGATAAAAGAAACATGACATAGGAGACATGGCAATGCCAAATGAGTAGGTGAGAAAGAAAAGCAGAGGCCTGGAAGAAATGCTATTAGAAGTAGGAGCTGGGCAGGGTAAGGAAGAGAAAGAGGACAGTGTGGAAGGTGAAGAATGGAGTGCCCTCTGGGACCTGATACAAAGTTGACTTGCACATAGGAGAGGTAAGAGGTGCAGCCAGAGAGAAACACTGGGCCCAGAACATAAAATATCTTACAGA
This sequence comes from Redunca redunca, assembly GCA_006410935.1. Lineage (NCBI taxonomy): Eukaryota > Metazoa > Chordata > Mammalia > Artiodactyla > Bovidae > Redunca > Redunca redunca. The sequence continues at coordinate 10,643 of SJYQ01002549.1, read as the reverse complement.
CACTATGCTAAGAAGTGGAAGTGTACCTTGAATGCAGTTGGGAAGCACAGAAGGATTTCAAGCAGGAGAATAAAGTAAAAGATGTGTTTCAGAAAAAAAAAAAAAAATAGAAACCAACCCCCCCTCAAAAACAAAAACAAAAAAAAATTGGAACAGTGTTATAAACAGATTAAATATCAGATGAGATTGGAATCAGTCTCAAGAAGTGATGAGGTAATTCCAGACAAAAACAGTAAGCTTTGGAATTGGAAAGATGGAGTCAGAAACAAGTGATGTAACAAGGTAAAATGGGAATGTACTGTTTTGATTTTGAAGGGGTCGGCACTTAGGGACGCATCAGGATTTGGTCTGGATGGTGCTTCTTGTCACTAAATGGAATCCAGGAAGAAAAGCGTCCATGGTGGGAAGAGTAGAGTTCAGTTCTGTATGTACTGAGAGGCTGTGAAACAACTAAGTATAGCAGACATATGGCTGAACATGTGAGATGGCAGTTCGGGTAAGTTATTGCAAGTGAAAATACAGACATGAGGGTCATAACTTTAACAATGATTCTGGAATTATAGGAATGAATAAGGCATCAAACTGGAGTTTGTAGAGCAAGGAAAGAATGAATAAGACCAAGAAAAGAATCCCCTCAAACACCAACGTTTGAAAAGTAGAGGGAATGAGAACACAGAAATTGAAGAGAAATGGTGTCACAAACCAAGGAAGAATCAGCACAGCTGCAAAGATCCAGCAGTAGAATTTAACACAGGTCAATAGAGACCATGGTTTCACTGTAGAAGGGATGAAAATCAAATTAAAGAACAGCAGGATTAACAAAATAGCAGGAAGGAGGAATTTGAGATGATCTCTGGATATTTTTCAAAACATTATATATGAGGGGAAGAAGTATTGGGTAATAGCTAGATGGGGTAACAATTAGAGGAAAGTTGTTCTGATTATTTCTAAGATGGGCACACTCTATTATGCTGAAGGTAAAAAGCCAGCAGCGAGGGAGTAGGTGAAATTAGGGAAGAGGATAATGGGCTTCCCTGGTAGCTCAGTCAGTAAACAAACTGCCTGCAGTGCAGGAGACCTGGGTTCAATCCCTGGGTCAAGAAGATCCCCTGGAAAAGGAAATGGCAACCCACTCCAGTATTCTTGCCTGGAGAATCCCATGGACAGAGGAGCCTGGCAGGCTATAAGGGGGTCCATGGGGTTGCAAGACTCAGACACAACTTAGTGACTAAATCATCACCATAATGGATGAAGCTAGGGCTCTGTGAATGTGGGAGAAAAGATTAAGAGAATGGGTAGAAGGATACATGTTCAACAAACAGTATGAGGAATACCTTGCTGCAAGCAGGAAAGAAAAAGCAACGGTAGGGATGCCACTACAAAGAGAAAACTTAAATTACAACTCAAACTACTTACAAGGACAGGGCATTCCGTAACAGTGGAAATCCTATTGAGCCTGCTATTCTTTGAAAATGATACAAAATAGGCAACGACTTATATACATCTACAGAGGAATGCCATACCTAATATTAGGCCCAAATATCCCTTCCACACCATGGTTTCCTTTTCCTGAGGAAGCCAGGAATTAACTACTGAAATAGATACATAAGTGGACATTCTGTTTCTGCTGAGTAGGCAGAAGGCATGACTATATTGTGATGATATATTTATAACATTTTAAACTAGCAGTCACTAGTACTCATTTTTCTATGAAGATAGTTTCATAAAATAGACCACAAAAACTTAATTCATCCTATAACTGAAATTTTTCAACTTAGGCAGTTTTCACGGAAAAAACAAAACACTCTGAAATGATGGTGTACTTAGCTGTCTGGAATCCTTACAAGATGAGTCACTCATTTATGAATACAAACCCCACAGGGCAACCAATTCAAATTTATGTCCAGGAAACAAACTTCTAAAGGGGAACTTATAAAAATGGGGCTCACAAGAATCCCATTAACCTGTATGCTATGTGGAAGATTGACATTCCCTTATGTTTTCCCAGAATCTAGGTAATAATATTCACTTTCCTGTATAGATTGTATGGTCATCAAGTAACCTACAAGTTGGTATCTGAAAGAAGGAATGTCTAAATTAGGAATACACACCCCCCCTACCTCTCCCCCAACACTAATAAAGTTGACAAAATGATGCCCAGATTTTTGTATGTCAGTAACAGGTAAAGAGAGTTAGTATTAGTCCATTGCTATGACACTGGTATTCTGGGAAACCTGGAAAATCCAGTTAACAGGTTTGTAAGGCTGAAGTTCATCTGCAACTAAATAGTTCATCTGCAATCTAGTTCCCCCCTCCAAACTGTGACATAAATAAACTGGTTATCTGGTGATCAGTCGAACATCCGGAGTTTCCTTGTGTTACCTAGATATTACAAAAAGAACAGAATTAGATCAAGCTATTAGAGCATTATCCAGTTTAATTAATCCCCTTTTGGTTTTCTTCTCCCACTGTACACTGCCTGTACCTTTAACAGCATGTATTGCTGCCTATTGTCACATGATCACTATGTAACACAGCTACTGATGCTGCTTCTCCCACCTGATTATAATTTCTAGAGGACATAGAAAGTAACTTATGCTTTTCTTTTTCCCTAAGAATACAGGGCACATAGCCTTACATAGAAGACGGTCAATAAATATTCATTGTGTTGAACCAGGGACAATTAAGGTCAAATAGGTATTATAGGGCTTCAAATCAGGTGTGAAAGGAATTAAGTTAAATCTCTACATGTGATGGACACTCACGGATATGCAAGAATATGTCAAAAATGTGGTGCTCCAGAAATTTGTATGTCTACCTCTCAGGGCTTTTGGGGAGAAAGGCATAAAAGTATTCTAAGTAATTTGTGTAAATGAGTAAGTCTCAACTCTTACTCTGTCTATTTATTCCTTTATTCAGCTGTTTACAGTAGGCTTCTCTGGTGGCTCAGAAGTTAAAGCGTCTGCCTGCAATGCAGGAGACTTGGGTTCAATCCCTGGTTCGGGAAGATCCCCTGGAGAAGGAAATGGCAACCCACTCCAGTATTCCTGCCTGGAGAATCCCATGGGCAGAGGAGCCTGGTGGGCTACAGTCCACGGGGTCACAAAGAGTTGGACACAACTTCACTTTCACTTTCACCTGTTTACAAGAGGGGGTGGAAATCCCATAGCCCATTCTAGTTTTGTTGAATTTCACAAAAAAACTGGATTTCATGTTTAAAATAATCAAATGTCATGACACCCTGGAAAGACTGAGAGTTTTTTTAATGCTACATTTCTTTGTGGTTTTAAATATTACTAAAGTGAATGTAGAATATCATTAACTTAGGTCTGAATTTACTTTTATTCTCCTGACATTTGAAATAAACTTCTAAAAGTAAGTTTAGAAGTTTGGGTTGAAATAGGTTCCAGTTTAGATTGACATCAGATTTTAATCAATCCTTGTCTTCCCTTCCTCCATTTAATTATGTTCATGATCATCCACACTGATTTATATAATTAATGCATCTCAACTTATTTTGCAACTTAGTAGACTCAAGATTATCATTTCATACACAAATCATTATAATAGTTTATCAAATCACTTCCTTCTGTTTAGTCTCTCCCTTCTCAGTTCCATTAAGCATATCTGCTTGATGGCTCTTGTTAAGCAGCAGTCTCACCAAGTCACTCTACAAATATTGAGCATCTATTATGAGCAAAGCACTGATAGAGATGTCACAGAGAAGACAAAAACAGGTAAAACACTGCCCTTGTCCTTCAAATACACAGTATAACTAAAGAAATAACAAGCAATAGTAACAAAACATTAAAGGAAATGAGAAGTGGAAGAAAGGGAAGAAATTGCAGCTCAGGTGAGACACTACAGTATACATTTAAAATATACTATATTTTAAACTAGAGTTTTAAAGTTAAGATGCCTATGGAATAGAGGAGGAGTATTCCAGGTGGATGTAACAATAAGCAATGAGTGGCTATGAAAGTTAAAACAAAATAACTGGAAGTAATATACAAAGCTTAGTTGCTCAGTCATGTCCAACTCTTTGCGACCCTATGGACTACAGCCCGTCAGGCTCCTCTGTCCATGGGGATTCTCCAGGCAAGAATACTGGAATGGGTTTCTATGCCTTCCTCCAGGGGATCTATCCAACCTAGGGATCAAACCCAGGTCTCCTGCATTGCAGGCAGATTCTTTACCATCTGAGCCACCAGTGAATCACAATATACAAAGAAAATGAGATAAAATAATTTGGGTTCAGCTAGTAAAGAACCCACCTACAATGTGGGAAAGCTGGGTTGGGAAGATCCCCTGGAGAAGGGAACGGCTACCCACTCCAGTATTCTGGCCTGGAGAATTCCATGGGCTGTGTAGTCCATAGGGTCACAAAGAGTCAGACATGACTGAGCTACTTTCATTTTCACAAACCTGAGCAGCAATCTCATTACATGCTGTCTAATGAAGACTACTCTTTAAAAAGTGCTACTCTAGTACACAATGATACAGCATATAATATTACCTTAAAATAAAAACAAACAAAAATAAGTAACATAAGATCCAGGCTATGTACTCAAGAAAGAGCATAGCAGGTGAACAACAGTTTAAAAAATAGAAAACTGGTCATGGGTCAACAGGTGCAGCTGTGCAGGCTGTATGCAGTCTATGTGAATGGCACTTTTGGTGCACTGTTCAAAGGTACTCAGTAACCCTGACGGTTTCAGACAGGTGAGTATTTAACTGTGGGGGTCTTGCTTTGCAAAAGGGAGCTCACTCAGGGGGAGATGCATCTGAAGGCAAGAAATTAAGTCACAAGACTGAAATCAGTTGTATGGTTCAGACTCTTGAAACAACAGGACAGAGATGCTGGTCCTTAGGAACTAGGTATAAGCAAGGAATCAAGATTAGTATGACTTCTGAGTGTAATTTCTATGTAAGATTATTACAGCTTCTTCAAGAAAAGGATTGGCCCCAGACAACACAATGCCATAATCCCCTCAAATATCCCCAACTTACTAATGGAGATTAACTGGTCACAGACCAAAATTATTAGGACAGGAAATAATTGGAAGGAAATATCATCGTATCATTATTGAAGGAAAAACATTTGTCTTTTTTTAATAGTGATTAATACCACATTTGCTTCCTTTCATTATAAATAACATTTCAGCTACATTATAATTTTTAAAAGCTTTGTGCTTTAGCTTAGAAATCCGTACATTTTCTGAGTATAGATATACTAATGGCAAGTTCACTTTTTGGGTGAGGGGAGAGGAGAAAATGGTCCCAAGCTTTAGTTAGACACAGAAATTCTGTAAAAACCAACTGATCAAAAAAAATCTTTGTTTGGTAATATATCAACTGTTAATTGTGTAGCAAACTGAAGGCCTTTTGATGTACACTTTACATACTTTACTACATTTAATCCTCAGAAAACATCTAAAGGTAGTAATATTTATAATGGCAGCTAAGAACTGAATGATTACTAAGTACAAGACACTGTTTAGAGCAATTCATATGCAGTATTACTGCCTGTAATCCACAAGACAGTCCTCTGAGATAACTACATTTATTATCTGCATTTTACAGATAATATATCTAAGGATTCAGGAATGTTCCTAAGGTCACACTTTTAGCATGGAGGGCCAGAATTCAAGTCTAGTAGTCTGACTTCAAAGCCCAGGTTCTTAATCACAGCTTTCTACTGCTTCTGCAATTGGTATTCATGGCATAAACAGTATCTTTGATACTACTGTTGTGTTTTATCAAGTGCCTATTATTTAATGAATGTTCAAAGAGGAACAATAATCAGAAGCAAAGATAAGATTAAAATAGATTCTATTTGAATCTCGATACCAATAAGCCATTATTTTCAGAAAATGTAATGAAATTGGAAAGTGAGGTGCTGAAAACTGCTGGAAAGAAATAATGCTACTCAGTTACAGCAGAAAACTTTACTGTAAATCAAGCAAAAAAATCAAATAAAATAAACTAAAATGCAAGGAAATAAGGTTAAGATGAATCATGCCCTATGCCTGCCTGGGATTTAGAAATTGAAAACCAAATCAACTCCAGGAAAATTAAAGTTTGTAGAAATTCTGCAACTTGATATAGATAGGGGTTTAATTTTGGTTAGAAGGGTTTCTAGATTTACCACAGGAAAAAAACCGGCCTCTAAGTAACATAAGTGACCATATTATCTGAATAACTCAATGTCCACAGAGTTTATTAGTGTACATATTTAATAACGACAAGAACTTACGTGGTTTTAAAAAAATTTATAGTCTGGTTATGCTAAAAAAAAAGTACTCTTTTACTCATCCATATTGAGATTCTGAAATTTATCCAGGCTGTTTTAAGTAGCAGTAGTCCACCTTTTTAATTGCTATATAGTATTATATTGTAAAATGGACTACAATTATCTTTTTAATTGTTGCTGAGCATCTAAAATTTTAAAATATTGTTTACAACCAGAGTGAACCCTTTCTCTGCTCATCAGCTTTTGTTTACTAGAATACAAACAAAGTTTACCTGCATGCTAGCTCTCTTCTACTATGAATATTAACATATTGGTAGGCAACAGTTATTTGGTGCCAATCAAGTCTACAGTGTGAAAGTCAATGACAGAATGATAGAAATAAAGTTTTTCTCAGAAAAAGTACCTCAGAGTATAATAATAATAATGTTTGCTTAAGATGACTCTTGTGAATCAATAACATAGTCCACCTAGAGGTCTAATTGAACGATGTCAGGATTTCAGAGAACTATAGCGAATGAGGAAAAGAATGAGAACCAATCTTGGTGAAAGATGAGTCTGATTCTCAAAATCTGATAGACACTTTAGATTACCATAAAATTAATTTCAAACTCCGTATCTGCCATTATTGATTGAGTCTTTACTAAATGCCTAATACTGTACTAAGCCCTTAATATGTATTCTTTCATTTAACCTCATAATAATCCTATGAAGGATGGTATTATTATCTCTATTTCACAGATGAGACAGCCGAGGTTTAGAAAGGGAATGCACTACTGAAACCAAATACAAGCCCCTGTGTCCCTGTCCTTTGAAGTAAAATGCTTCCCTGGTGGCTCAGATGGTAAAGAACCTGCCTGAAATGCGGGAGACCTAGGTTCGATCCCTGGGTCAGGAAGATCCCTAGAGAAGGGAATAGCAAACACTCCAGTATTCATGCCTGGAGAATTCCATGGACAGAGGAGCCTGGTGGGCTAGTCTATGGGGTTGCAAAGAGTAGGACACAACTGAGTGACTAACACACAACCAGTTTCCCTTGAGTCTCCAAAGACTGGCTCAATAGTTAATGATTAGAAAATGTGAAGGTACAGAAACAAAGAATAGACATTGGGTTGAGAAACTGGTAACAATTTAGACTATAGATTGTTATCAGTAATCAGTTACTATAATTCTTTCACATGAAAGAATCACTGATTTTACAGTTCCCTAAAAGATACAAAGGCCTGACACACATTCCTAAATTGTCTTTAGAGGATGCAGACCCCCATCAGATGAAAACAATGCCCACAAGCACACAGACCCTAGACCTGTTGAGACCCAAAGGTTGATGCTTGAAACTTCACCTTGATGTCAACCAATCTGAGAACTATGCATAAGCTGATCATGTCTCCTCCCTTACAATGCCTTTAAAACCCCCTTTCCTAAGTACCGATATAAACGCCAATAAAAATTAACTCTAAAAAACAACAACACTTTCCTGAAAGCCACTGGGGAGTTTGGGTCTTTTGAACATGAGCTACCCACTCCCCTTGCTTGGCACCCTGCAATAAATGCTGTACTTTCCTTCACCACAACTCAGTGTCAGTAGATTGGCTTTACCATGCACAGGCAAGCAGACCCAAGTTTGGTTCATTAACACTTCTGAGCAGAAACACCTAAATTTAAACCAAGGTCTGAATGATATCAAAATCTGAGTTCTTAATCATCATGCAAATTTCTCTCTGCATAATTCTTCCCTTACACATAATATATTTATAATATATTACTAATGTAGATGTGTACTCATTCATTCAACATATGTCTACTGAGCATATGTGCCAAACACTGTTCTAGGTGTTTCTTTCACATTAGTAAACCAAATGGAACAACAAATTCTTGATTTTCTGGTGCTTATATTCTAGGATGGCACGGACAATAAGCATAATAAATTAGTAAATTACACAGTTATGTTAGAAGGTAAATAAGTGCTCTGGGGGGAAAGGGCAGATGAAGTGACTGAAACTGTCAGTTTTATACAGGTTAGGCCTCACTGAGGAGGTAAATTTTGGGCAAAGACTTCAAGGAAGTGGAGCCAGGAACAAACAGCTATCTGTGGGGTGGTGGTATGGAGAACACCAGGAAGTGAGGCCAGAGAAACAGAAGAACAGTAAAATGCAATCACATGTGTACTTATGTAACTCCTGTAGAAATGCAACAAAATAATAACATAAGTTGATAGCTGAGTGGATGGATAAATATGTGATTGAAGACATACAGCAAAATGTTAAAACTGTAAAACCTAGGAGGTGGCTATGTGGATATTTACTGTAAAACTGTTTTAACTTTTCTATATGTTTGAAACTTTTAATGATAAATTGTTGATGGAAATGCAGTCATACTTGAAACCTGTTTTAAATGGCAAGACAGAAATCAAATCACACAGAAACATTCTGCAAAAAAAAGATGACACCAGGTTTTTTTCTGCTTATATTTGCTGAGGTGAGGAAGAAAAAAGACTGCCATAACATGTTTACTTTATCTACCTCCAGAAAAGTCCTCCAAATCCACACTCCTTTTGAGAAATCAAGGCAGGCAGAAAGGTGTGTTTAAGAATTCTGTGGTGAAAGTAAGTTCCTTTGACTGAATTTTGAAAATTAAAATATTTAAAAATACAGTATTTCTTTACCAACTCAGAATAACTTCACTTTCAATATAGATTTCCTGAAAAGAGATAAAGTATACCTTCCTTTGGATTACTAATTACTCTTTATGGCAATGTTCTTTCCCTGTGAAGCTACCTGAAATCACTCAAGGAAAATCTGAAAACTGAAACATGCTAGAAATGATCAGTACATTGGAAAATTTACCTACTCAATAGTGAGCATATAAAGTATATGTGACATGCCAGGAGCCTTTCAACATAAATGACTTCCTAAAGCATCATAAGCAAGGCATGTTTATATTTGATAATTTCACCAATGATTTTTGACCGTCATCAAAATATCACTCTCTGCATTTCATAAAGACTGAAAAAGAAATCATTATAACAAAGAAATTGCTCAGCTCGTAGTGAATAATGACCTATTTAACAAACATTTATTGAATACCTACCATGTACCAGACACTGTGATATACCTTAGGGATGAGACTATAAATAAAATATGGCCCCTGATTTAATGAAGTTTATGGTTTGATAAAGAAGATACACAACTACAAAACACCTAAACTGACGAGTAACTATGTGTAAGGAGTGTTATTGTAACAAAAAGGAGATAACTAACCTAGTTTCAGGATCTCTGGGACTACTTTTTGATTTAGTCTTAAAGAATGAGAAGGCAATGGCACCCCACTCCAGTACTCTTGCCTGGAAAATCCTGTGGACGGAGGAGCCTGGTGGGCTGCAGTCCATGAGGTTGCTAAGAGCTGGACACGACTGAGCGACTTTCACTTTCGTGCTTTGGAGAAGGAAATGGCAACCCACTCCAGTGTTCTTGCCTGGAGAATCCCAGGGACGGGGGAGCCTGATGGGCAGCCATCTATAGGGTTGCACAGAGTTGGACACGACTGAAGTGACTTAGCAGCAGGGATTTAGGCAGGAGAAAATGGCCAAGGGTATTCCATGCTGAGGTGGCCTCCTGACTAAAGGCAGAGAGGCACAGAGCAGCATGTTGTGGGCACAGAACTAGACAGCTAGAGAAAAAGCTCATGGTAAGTAGCGGAGCCTGAATTTGGTAATTCAGACTCAAATTGAGAAAGTAGGGAAAACCGCTAGACCATTCAGGTATGACCTAAATCAAATCCCTTGATTATACAGTGGAAGTGAGAAATAGATTCAAGGGCCTAGATCTGATAGATAGAGTGCCTGATGAACTATGGAATGAGGTTCGTGACATTGTACAGGAAACAGGGATCAAGACCATCCCTGTGGAAAAGAAATGCAAAAAAGCAAAATGGCTGTCTGAGAAGGCCTTGCAAATAGCTGTGAAACGAAGAGAGGCAAAAAGCAAAGGAGAAAAGGAAAGATATAAGCATCTGAATGCAGAGTTCCAAAGAATAGCAAGAAGAGATAAGAAAGCATTCTTCAGCAATCAGTGCAAAGAAATAGAGGAAAACAACAGAATGGGAAAGACTAGAGATCTCTTCAAGAAAATTAGAGATACCAAGGGAACATTGCATGCAAAGATGGGCTNTGGACCTAACAGAAGCAGAAGATATTAAGAAGAGGTGGCAAGAATACACAGAAGAACTGTACAAAAAAGATCTTCACGACCCAGATAATCATGATGATGTGATCACTAATCTAGAACCAGACATCTTGGAATATGAAGTCAAGTGAGCCTTAGAAAGCATCACTACAGACAAAGCTAGTGGAGGTGATGGAATTCCAGTTGAACTGTTTCAAATCCTGAAAGAT
>SJYQ01002548.1:1181319-1201147 GCA_006410935.1 Redunca redunca | reverse complement strand
AAAATCACTGCAGATGGTGACTGCAGCCATGAAATTAAAAGACGCTTACTCCTTGGAAGAAAAGTTATGATCAATCTAGATAGTATATTCAAAAGCAGAGACATTACTTTGCCAACTAAGGTGCGTCTAGTCAAGGCTATGGTTTTTCCTGTGGTCATGTATGGATGTGAGAGTTAGACTGTGAAGAAGGCTGAGCGCTGAAGAATTGATGTGTTTGAAGTGTGGTGTTGGAGAAGACTCTTGAGAGTCCCTTGCAAGGAGATCCAACCAGTCCATTCTGAAGGAGATCAACCCTGGGATTTCTTTGGAAGGAATGATGCTAAAGCTGAAGCTCCAGTACTTTGGCCACCTCATGAGAAGAGTTGACTCACTGGAAAAGACTCTGATGCTGGGAGAGATTGTGGGCAGGAGGAGAAGGGGACGACAGAGGATGAGATGGCTGGATGGCATCACGGACTCGATGGACATGAGTCTGGGTGAACTCCGGGAGATGGTGATGGACAGGGAGGCCTGGCGTGCTGCGATTCATGGGATTGCAAAGAGTCGGACACGACTGAGCAACTGAACTGAACTGATCTAGGTTTGTCATAACTCTTCTTCCAAGGAGCAAGTGTCTTTTAATTTCATGGCTACCATCACCATCAGCAGTGATTTTGGAGCCCAAGAAAATAAAGTCTGTCACTGTTTCCATTGTTTCCACATCTAATTGCCATGAAGTGATGGGACTGGATGTCATGATTCATTTTTTGAATGTTGAATTTTAAGACAGCTTTTTCACTGTCCTCTTTCTCTTTCATCAAGAGGCTCTTTAATTCCTCTTCACTTTCTTTCATAAAGGTGGTGTTATCTGCATATCTGAGGTTATTGATATTTCTCCCGGCAATCTTGATTCCAGCTTGTGCTTCATTCACCCCGACATTTCACGTGGTGTACTGTGCATGTAAGTTAATTAAACAAGTTGACAATAGCCTTGACATACTCCTTTCCCAATTTGGAACCAGTCCGTTGTTCCATCTCCGCTTCTAACTATTGCTTCCTGACCTGCATACGGAATTCTCAGGAGGCAGTTAGGGTGGTCTGGTATTCCCATCTCTTGAAGAATTTTCTACAGTTTGTTGTGATCCACACAGTCAAAGGGTTTAGTGTAGTCAATGAAGCAAAAGTAGATGTTTTTCTGGTATTCTTTTCCTTTTTCTATGGCACAATGGATGTTGGCAATTTGATTTCTGGTTCCTCTGCCTTTTTTAAATCCAGCTTGAACATCTGGAAGTCCTCGGTTCATGTACTGCTGAAGCCTAGCTTGGAGAAACTTCAGCATTACTTTGCTAGCATGTCAAATGTGTGCAGCTGTGCAGTAGTTTGAACATTCTTTGGCATTGCCTTTCTTTGGGATTGGATCTCAAATGAAAACTGATATTTTCCAGTCCTGTGGCTGCTGCTGAGTTTTCCAAATTTCCTGGCATATTGAGTGCAGCACTGTCACAGCATCATCTTTTAGGATTTGAAACAGCTCAGCTGGAATTCCATCACCTCCACTAGCTTTGTTTGTAGTGATGCTTCCTAAGGCCCACTTGACATCTCACTCCAGGACATCTAGCTCTAGGTGAGTGATCACACCATTGTGGTTATCTGGGTCATTAATATTTTTTTTATATTAGTTCTTCTATGTATTCCTGCCACCTGTTAAAACCTTCTGTTTCTGTTAGGTCTATACTGTTTCTATCCTTTATTAGGCTCATCTTTGCATGAAATATTCCCTTGGTATCTCTAATTTTCTTGAAGAGATCTCTAGCTTTTTCCATTCTTTAGTTTGCCTCTACTTCTTTGCACTGATCACTGAGGAAGGCTTTCTTATCTCTCCTTGGTTTTCTTTGGAACTCTGAATTCATATGGGTATATCTTTCCTTTTCTTTGCCTTTCACATCTCTTCTTTTCTCAGATATTTGTAAGCCCTTCTGAGACAACCGTTTTGCCTCTTTGCATTTCTTTTCTTGGGGATGGTTTTGATAACCACCTCCTATATTATGTTACAAACCTCCACCCATAGTTCTTCAGGCAGTCTTATCTATCAGATCTAATCTCTTGAATCTATTGTCACTTCTACTGTGTAATTGTAAGGGATTTAATTTAAGTCATACCTGAATGATGTAGTGGCTTTTCCTACTTTCTTCAATTTAAGTCTGAATTTGGCAGTAAGGAGTTCATGATCTGAGCCACAGTCAGCTCCCAGTCTTGCTTTTGCTGACTATATAGACCTTTTCCATCTTCTGTTGCAAAGAATATAATCAACCTGATTTTGAACTGTGGTGCTGGAGTAGATTCCTGAGAGTCCCTTGGATGGCAATGGGGAGATTAAACCTGTCAATCTTAAGGGAAATCAACCCTGAATACTCATTGGAAGGACTGATGCTGAAGCTGAAGCTCCAGTATTTGGGTCACCTGATACAAATAGCTAACTCATTGGAAAAGAGCCTGATAAGCTGGAAAACCTGAGGGCAGAAGGAGAAGAGAGCATGAGAGGATGGGATGGCTGGATGACATCACCAAAGCAGGGGATGTGAACTTCGGCAAACTCCAGAAGATGGTAAGGGACAGGGAGACCTGGAGGGCTGTAGTCCATGGGGTCGCAAAGAGTCAGACATGACTGGGCGGGGACAAGTAATAGGACAGTAAAATTTGTAATCTTTTCATGTTTAAATATTTATTTATTTATTTGGCTTCTTCTGGTCTTAGTTGTGGCACATGGGAACTCGGTTGCATCGTGTAAACTCTCTCATTGTGGTGTGCGACTCTCTAGCTGTGTGTGGGCCCGGTCGTGGCGGCATGTGAGCTGAGTCACTCCATGGCAGGTGGGATCTTAGTTCCCCGACCAGGGACTGAACCTGTGTCCCCTGCATTGCAAGCTGGATTCTAAACCGCTGGACCACCAGAGAAATCCCTGTTATCTTTTTAGATGATGAAATTGAAGCAAATATGCCTTTAGAATCATGCTCTGTTTCAGTTTCTTTCAAATAAAACTAAGGCCTTAAAAGCAGTCCATCCATCCAACACTGTCTCCTTTCTCTGACTTTTCTTGTCTAATGAGCATTTAACTGCCCCCTTCTTATTTCCTTCTCTTAATCTTAGAAGGGAAGGCCCAACTCTATGGGTGTCTTTCCTGATATCATTCCCCAGCCTTGGGACTCTGAGGAAAAGGTCATTTTAACCCTAGTGAGAAATCATCTACCTTTACAAGGAGACTGAAGCCCCAGCACCCTCCCCACCCAACCACCCTATAAAAATGCAAACTACTCTTCATTGGGCCTAAATAGACATCACTATATTAATAAGATTTTGCAATTTTCATTGCTTTTCAATTATATTAGTTTCATTTCAACTGATTAAAAGCTTATTGGGTGGGAAGGGAAAGATTGGATTTTGTTCATCAAATCTCTGTAATCTTGTTTGAAGAATACACTAATGGTCCCAGATAAAGATAGAGTAGGAGGTTTACCTAGGAGCCTTCTAGGCTTTCAGTGATGAGAGGAAGCTTCAAGTTTAAAGAGGGAGATGATCTATAGAGACACTGATACATATTCATATTTTAAAATGGAGGGAGGGGGGACCACCAGAAAGACCTTTTTAAACCTCTGTTATAAATTATACTCATCTTCCTCATTCACCTCATTCTAGGCTCAATAGAAAATATATTCTGTTTATTACAAAACATTTCATCCTAATAAACATTTAAATTTATTCCATAGTATTTCAATTTAATTCATCTTAAAGGTTTTCCATTCCTACAGAGTAAAGGATCGTTTGTTATCTTTTAATAATATTGATTGAATTCCAGCACTGTAATAAGATTTTAAAACAGGTCCTGTCCAAAACTTTCCTGCTTTTACCTATAGAAACCACTATGTAAGTAAATACTTTCAATATAATATATTACGTGCTATAGTACAGGTATATACAAAATATTTAAGGGCATTTCATTATGCCTTAGAAATGTTAGAATGAATTGCCAATAATCATTAGAATCATGCTTACGCAACTGACTGCTCTGTTATTAATTTAGTCAACAATTTATAATCATTCTCTTATTCTTCCACTGAGGTTTTTAATTCACAGATAATATACTTGCCTTGAATGCACTGAAACAGGCTAAATACCTCTGCTGGATTTTCTGTTGCTTTAGAATATTTCTTAAGCAGATGCATTTGGACACCATTAAATCTCATAGTTCTTGTGACCCAGGTGTTTTCTGCTTCCAGCCCAGCCAAGCCTCTTGTGCCATTCATGCAATTATATCAAGTGAAAGTCATGAATAACAAAGTAATGACCGAGCTATATTGCAGGACCAACGTAACATCTATTAAATCAGAACATTAATTTCAGAAACTCAGAGGTTTTGGAAAAACCATAAAGGGAGCTACAAATTGTTTGAGGAGCCACACTCCAAATATTTCCGTAAGTGTGTTAGTTTACAAACAGATCCCTGTACACACAGAGGGCAAAGAGAAAGTGAAGAAAGAGGCAGGCCACTTCAGAGGGGTAGGAGCAGGTTCATTAAGCAAAGAAACTTGTTGTGAGATTTTCCCTGGGTGATTGTAAGATGAGGAAATTGTCATACTTGCCCAGCAGAATCTTAAAAGACTGAAAGAAACCTTGACTAGGTTCAGTCATGCATTCATTCAGACCAGGTGGTCTCAACCACACCTGCTCTCAAGGCTGTGTCTTGGAACAGCGCCCCCTGTGGGAACACCAGGCAAAGTGTACCTTGCAGGGGCAGGGGAGGGGCTGGGGAGCCTCCAGTTGCCTAGGTCCAGCTCAAGGGTCAAACACAGGTCATATCCTCTTAATTTACCTGTTCCATCAAGAAGGTAGCTACCCTTTCTATTTAAGTATTTGTCCTTTGGGAGTCAAGTGGGCCCTACAAATCACATTGACAGGAATAGTTTCTTAGGTCTGCGTTATGTTAATGTTTGTTAATAACCTTTAAAGCCTGTGTGCTTCCTCCTGGGCGAGTGTATTCGTGGTGACAGTGCAGGGGTCCCTCTCTGCCACAGATTACCAGCAGCCTGCAGAGCAAGAGCATCAGGAGAGAAGGATAGCTCTTCTCCACGGAACTGATGTAAAGTGAAAGGAGAACCAAGGCCAGGTCTGTTGGTCCACCTCCCAGACTGTAGAAACTAACCATCTCGCTGGTGATTAAAACAGCAGCTGTTAATGTCTTGGAGCTGGTTGACCAGTTTAATTATCTTGGAACCTGGCTAAAATCCTCTTTTAGACAATGTGAGAATTTCACTCTCTCCAAACTCGAGCAAAAAAAAAAATTTCAAAAGGTCCTGAAAAGTGAGTGTCGTTGCCTGCCATGGGTTTTCAGACTGGATATGCTGTTTTAGCAGTAGTAATAAGTATTATGCAACTGACTTTGTGGTTAATATTGCAGTGGAGTCATAAACTCAGTCACAGTGTACTCAGATGTGCCAGAAAAATACAGTGCCTTTATGCTATAAAATGGCTCATGTCAGTTTTCACTAGCCACCAAGGAGTAGCAAGTAGAGATATAGTAACATTAACCCAAACACAGCCTGAGCCAATAATTAGTTTCTCTAGATTTAACTGTTTATTTTGAAAACTTGTGTAGTTTCACTATTTTCTTTTTTTCTGAATCTTCCTAAGATGGTATTTGAGTTATGGGAGGTGATCTAGTACCTTGGCAAGCAGGGGTCGTTCAGGCCCCTGCTGATCCTCGGGCTTACGCTGGCAGGAGTCTACAAACGAATGACTCATCCAGGCCCTTTCTGGGCATTCTACTGGGACATGTGCTAAAGTTAGAGAATGATACATCCATTCTCTAACCTCTCCTGTGTGTATCAAAGCCCAGAGATGATCCCTGGGCAGCTCTCATATCCATGTTTTGGTTTCACCATGTTCTTCAAGGCTCTCGGTCAGCATCCCGGCCATGTGGGAAGAGCCAGGAGTCTGGAATGGACTCTGTTCTTGGCTATTCCATCTCACCCTGGTGACCTGATTGAGGCAGGCCTCACACTATGTTCTTTGCATCAGGGAGTCAAGACTAGTAACTGCTCTTGCTGCTGCTGCTGCTGCTGCTAAGTCGCTTCAGTCGTGTCTGACTCTGTGCAACCCCATAGACAGCAGCCCACGAGGCTCCCCCGTCCCTGGGATTCTCCAGGCAAGAACACTGGAGTGGGTTGCCATTTCCTTCTCCAATGCATGAAAGGGAAAAGTGAAAGTGAAGTCTCTCAGCCATGTCCGACTCTTCGCAACCCCATGGACTGCAGCCTACCAGGCTCCTCCATCCATGGGATTTTCCAGGCGAGTACTGGAGTGGGGTGCCATCGCCTTCTCCAAATAACTGCTCTTAGTGTTGTCTTAATTTTCTGTAACACACCTGCATCATCGGCTAAAGGAGCAAGATAATGGCTCAGGAGTCTGTCACTAGTGCCTTTATCATTGTTCTTTTCCACTTCCCACCCCTCCCCCACGATCCCTTACATGGCAAGAAGCAGGCTTTTCTTTGGTTTCCAATGTCATTTCTTCCATCTACTGTACGACTGCAAGCTTCATGTAATAGTTGCAAAAGGAGAATCTTCTCTACATTAAGAGGAAATTCTATGATCTATCCATCACTTTCAGGATTAGATATGCTTGAGAAGAAATTTAAGAAATTCTCTCTCTCTCTCCTCCTGTTTTCCTCCCTGCCTGCCTGCCCCTTTCCTCCCTCTCTCCTCTCTCTCTCTCTTGCTTGTCAAGGTCATTTTTCTGTTGTTAAAAGCAATCAAGTACCCCCTTTCTGGGATGTTGTTAATAGAAGACTGAGGAAATGTTTTTTAAAGGGTAAATTACAATGCACCTAGTATAATTTTAGAAATATTATAACTTTTACCTTGCTCTACTTTTAAGGTCCATTTTAATATATTAACTTCTCAAACTACTCTGCATTTCTCCAGATAGTTTGAACATCATCTGGGATGATATCAGTATATGTGGAAAAATGTACTTGGTATCATGTAATGTAATATAATGTAATATGAAGTCGCTCAGTCATGTCTGACCTTTGGAACCCATGGACTGTAGCCCACTAGGCTCCTCCCTCCATGGAATTCTACTTGGTATCATAGGGAAATAAAAATTTCTCTTTCTATCCAGCTAGGTTCTTCAGCTAATGCTCAAGAAATTAGGCTGATAAAAATAGCTTAATATGGGAAAAGCAGAGCTTATTAATGTGTGTTGTATACATACATGTGGAAGAACTCAGTGATGGGTAACTCAAAGGGGTAGTTAAGACTTGAGATTAATATAGCACCTGAACAAAATAAAACAAAATAAGTTTCAGAGAAATGATAAGACAAAAGGGGTTTAGGTTCTTATGGGCAACAAACTGTGGAAGGATAAACTCAGAGAGAAGCCAGTGGAAGGTAAGAGTTGTTTTAGTGAGGTTTGGTGGAGGCCTGGCGTGCTGCAGTCCATGGGGTCGCACAGTCGGACACGGCTGAGCGACTGAACTGATACGAACATTCCCATCAGTGCTGTCTCTGGGTTGGTAAGAATCTAGAGTTTTCTCTTATGATTAAGAATCACCTTTCCTGTCCTGGTAGAGAGGGAGAAGATGGAAGGGTTTGTTTGTGTGTATCTGTTTCACGTACCTTGAGCCCAAAACAATCCTTAGGTCAGTGGATTTCACTCTCTATTCGAAATTTTAAGTTTTGTATATTAAAAACCAGAGGTTTGATTAAGAGTTGTGAGATAAAGGATCTGCAAAGGATGAGAAAACATGAACTGGAAAAAGCAGAAAAGAGCAAATGGAGCACACCATTCCATATCTTACCAAATCAGTTTCTTATTCCAGGAAATAAGTCCGTCCAGACAAGCAGTTATGTCTCATTGCTGAAGGCAGTGATGCAACTGAAAATAGGAAACCTACCTAAGTTAGGTTTCTATATCGTGTGAGCATTCAGGCGTTTTATGATTCATTTCTGTGTAAACAAAAGAAAAACAGAGTTTAATGGTTGGAACAAACTATTAACCCAGCGTTTGAATCCAGAGTGCAGTCAGTCAAGATTTTTAGATGTTGGGCTTGAAATGTACTTAGATAGTAAAGTGAGAACGTGCAGTAGCAATCAGAGAAATTTCCTGTGTTGTAGCTTGAATGTCTCTGCTGATGGCATGTACATCAGTGCCACAGTCATGGTTATTTTTCAGGGCAGAGCATGGAAGGATCCACTTCAGATTCCAGGGCTTATTTATTTAGATAGTCACAATAAGGATCTGGAGAGTCAGGTTTTAGTTCTCAGGAACTTCATGTCAAGGGGCTGAGAGAAAAATTGAAAGCTCAATTATTGACAAAATTCACAAAAATGCAAAATTAGTTTACAAAGAGATAAAATTACCTCAAAGATAATGAACATCTATAAAGGTAGGTTATAATTTTTCATTGAAACATTGAATTTCCATCAGTCTTCCCCCTTTCTATCAAAAATAATCAAAGTAGGACTAATTTGCTTACAATTAAGCCTTGTCTCATTAAGCTTACTGCCTTTAGCCTTTCCCAGCATCAGGGTCTTTTCCAATGAGGCAGTTCTTTGCATCACGTGACAAGAGTATCAGTTTCAGCTTCAGAATCAATCCTTGCAATGAATATTCGGGAATGATTTCCTTTAGGATGGACTGCTTTGATCCCCTTGCAGTCCAAGGGACTCTTAAGAGTGTTCTCCAGCACCACAGATCAAAAGCATCAATTCTTCAGCGCTAAGGTTTCCTTGTAGTCCAACTCTCATATCCATACATGACTACTGGAAAAACCATAGCTTTGACCAGATGGACCTTTGTTGGCAAAGTAATGTCTCTGCTTTTTAATACTCTGTCTAGATTAGTCAGTGCTTTTCTTTCAAGGAGCAAGTGTCTTTTAATTTCATGGCTAGAGTCACCATCTGCATTGATTCTGGCACCCAGAAAAATAAAGTCTGTCACTGTTTCTGTTGTTTCCCCATCTGTTTGCCATGAGGTGATGGGACCAATGCCATGATCTTAGCTTTCTGAATATTGACTTTAAAGTCAAATTTCACTCTCCTCTTTTCCCTTTCATCAAGAGACTCTTTAATTCTTCTTCGCTTTCTGCCATAAGGATGGTATCATCTGCATATCGGACTTATTGATATTTCTCCCGTCAATTTTGATTCCAGCTTGTGCTTCATCCAGCCCAGCATTTCTCATGATGTACTTTGCATATAAGTTAAATAAGCAGGGTGACAATATACAGCCTTGATGTACTCCTTTCCCAATTTGGAAACAGTCTGTTGTTCCATGCCCAGTTCTAACTATTGCTTTTTGACCTGCATACAGATTTCTCAGGAGGCAGGTCAGGTGGTCTGGTATTCCAACCTCTTTCAGAGGTTCCCACACTTTGTTGTGATCCACACAGTCAAAGGTTTTGGTGTAGTCACTAAAACAGAAGAAGATGTTTTTCTGGAACTCTCTTGCTTTTTTGATGATCCAAATTGGATATCTGGTTCATCGGCCTTTTTCCAAATCCAGCTTGAACATCTGGAATTTCAGCGTTCAAGTACTGTTGAAGCCTGCCTTGGAGAATTTTTAGCATTACTTTACTAGTGTGTGAGATGAGTGCAATTGTACAGTAGTTTGAATATTATTTGGCATTGCCTTTCTTTGGAATTAAAGTGAAAACTGACCTTTTCCGGTTCCTGTGGCCACTGCTGAGTTTTCCAGATTTCCTGGCATATTGAGTGTAGGACTAGCATCATCTTTTAGGATTTGAAATAGCTTAACTGGAACTCCACCACCTCCAGTACCTTTATTCATAGTGATGCTTCCTGAGGTCCACTTGACTTCACATTCCAGGATGTCTGACTCTATGTGAGTGATCACACTATCGTGGTTATCTAGGTCATAAGATCTTTTCTTAGAGTTTTGTGTATTCTTGCCACCTCACTTCCACTGTATAATGGTAAGGGATTTTATTTAAGTCATACCTAAATGGTCTAGGGGCTGCACATCGTGCTGGAGCATTCAGGTGTGACCTAAATCAAATCCCTAATGATTATACAGTGAAAGTGAGAAATAGATTTAAGGGACTAGATCAGATAGAGTGCCTGATGACCTATGGACAGAGGTTTGTGACATTGTACAGGAGAGAGGGAGCAAGACCATCATGGGGCTGCAAAGAGTCAGACAAGACTGAGCGACTGAAATGAACTGAACTGAACTGATACATTATTACTCTTTACAGCATCAGACATTCCTTCCATCACCCATCACATCCACAACTGGGTATTGTTTTTGCTTTGGCTCCATCTCGTCATTCTTTTTGGAATTATTTCTCCACTGAATTCCTATAGTATATTGGGCACCTACTGACCTGGGGAGTTCATCTTTCAGTGACCGATCTTTTTGCCTTTTCATGCTGTTTATGAGTTTCTCAAGGCAAGAATACTTTAGTGGTTTGCCGTTCCCTTCTCTAGTGGACCATGCTTTGTCAGAACTCTCCACCATTACCCATCCATCTTGGTTGGCCCTATAGGGCATAGCTCTCAGTTTCACTGAGTTAAACAAGGCTGCGGTCCTTGTGATAAGTTTGGTTAGTTTTCTGTGATTGTGGTTTTCAGACTGTCTGCTCTCTGATGGGTAAGGATAAGAGGCATTTATGAAAGCTTCCTGATGAGAGAGACTGACTGAGGGGCAAACTGGATCTTGTCCTGATAGGCGGGACCATTCTCAGTAAATCTTTGATCCAGTTTTCTGTTGCTGGGCAGGGCTGTGTTCCCTCCCTGTTGTTTAACCTGAGGCCAAACTGTGGTAGAGGCAATGAAGATCATGGCGCTGCTGTCTTAGGTGCCCCTGACCTTGCAGTAGGCCACCATCGACTCATGCCTCTATGGGAGACTTCTGGACACTCCCGGGCAAGTCTGTGTCAGTCTCTTATGGGGTCACCGCCCCTTTTTTCTGGGTTCTGGTGCACACAAGGTTCTATTTGTGCCTTTCAAGAGTCTGTTTCCCCAGTCCTGTGTAAGTTCTGGCGGCTCTATGGTGGGGTTAATGGTGACCTCCTCCAAGAGGGCTTATGCCATACCCAGGTCTACTGTCCCCAGAGCTCTCACTCCTGCAGCAGGCCACTGCTGGCACATACCTTCGCAAAAAACACTCAAACACACTTCTGGCTTAGTCTCTGGGGGTCTCTGGGTCCTGGTGCACACAAGATTTGTTTCACCCCTTTGTTACGAACTTCTTTATAACCTGACTCCTCCCCCACCCTGCCCCCTTGAATCCTTAATCTCAGGGTTGCCTGAGAAGCTGTCTCCCAGGTTAAACTCTTTAACATTCCCACCAAATGAAATGTAACTCAATTTCTTGATTGTGACTGTTTAAGTCAACACCATGGAGGACAGAGCTACCCCTAGAATGAATACAAATGATATAGCCCCAATAATCCAAAAATATCACTCCCATCCAAAGATAGTATTGATAAAGAAAGGCAAAAACTTCATTACCACAGGCAATTAGAAATCTCTGAGCTTCCAAAAAAATGGGACACTTCACTTGCAACTCTTTAATGTATGATACCTAGTAGAATATACAGGGATGAGATTTTCCTAGCACTGACAAGGCAATGCAGAGAAAAGACAGCAAATATCCCTTGTGGATTGAGACCCCCTTATTTAGACAAATTCCTCTGAGAGCTGGCACTCATGTTAGGGGTATGTCTTAGGTCCCAAGCTTGAAAGATGGCCACCTACAGATGCATGCCCAACAACCTATGCCTCTTAGCCAGCATAAAAATCAGGGAGAGTGCACTTTCCCTGAATACTAGCCTAGCTCTCAAGATACAAAGCAAGAGAGAACGAAGATCTCATGTTTTGCTTTTTTTTTCTTTTTGTAATTGGTGACTCACAACAAAATTTTGTCCAAAATGACTCCCCTATGGTGAGAACTATGAACTCACCAGTTTGTGAGACTGATTCAAACAACAAGATTTTCAGATTTTACCCTATGCCTATGATTCCCCCCTTATGATAAAAGACAGTGATAGAAGGAAATTGTGGCTACCCAAGAACGGATCAATAACAAATGGCCAAAGCCACGTACAACCAAAGTAGTTCACAGAAATGTTTTCTCCTGTTAATCTCAATTTGGAAAGCAGATATTTTTATTACCATTTTCAGCTAAACTCTACATACTGAAATCTTGGAGGCAGATTTTGGTAAAATTCTTACCTCTTGCTGGTTTGGTCAGTTGTTCTAAGGTTTAGTTGTAACCTCTAGGGTAGGTAGAATGTCTCAAGCATCCTATCTGGGTCAAGAAAATGGTAGGGGAGAAAATAATTCCTCTATTTCCTCAGGTTCCCTGACTGGGCCTTCAAAATAAGCTGATGGAACACCATTTAACAAGAGAAAAGCAAGCACAGTTTATTAACATGTGTATTACACATACACCCAGGAAAACTTTTAATGTTGAGAATCTCAAAAGGTGGTTAGAACTTAGGGTTTATATAGTATATGAACCGAGAACAACATTTTTAGAGGCGTGACAAGACAAAGGAAAAGGGGTTTAGGTTCTTAGAGGGTGACAAACTGTGGAAAGATAAATATATAGGAAACAGATGGAAGATAAAGGGTTGTTTTGGTGATGTTGGCTGTGTAGATTCCTCTCTTTGCTGTCTCTGGGCTGATAAAAGTCTAGAGTTGCCTCAGGTGATGAAGAATCATCTTGTTCTTCCTGGTAGGAAGGAGGACAGAAAGTTTGTTTGTGTATTTGCTTTTTTCCAGTGGCCTTTAGCTCAAAATAATCCTTATGTCAGAGTGCAAATGTTGGGATAGCATACTCTAAAAACTTTAGTATTGATCATACATATTCAATTTGTGAGACCTTAATGAGCCACTTGAAGTATCCACAGCAGTAATTTCTTTTCCTTACCTCCTGCCAATCTGCCAACATTTTTTTATACTCTCTTGGGCTCCTAGAAATTACAGCAGTGATTCTTAATTTTTTTATGTCATGTGTTTTTAAAACTGATGAAAAATTATGGATTTTTCTGCTCCTCCCTTGAAACATTTTCACACTCACACGATTCTGCTTAAATTTAAGAAATAAATCCAGATTGTGAGTTCTACATCTAGAGTCAGCTCCCAGCCGTGACATAATAGTTTCTATTAAACTAACCTTCCCTCTAAGAACAGCTGCAGTAGCAAAATAATATAATAAAAAAATAGCCAGGTGTCTGAAGGCATTACAGAGCAACCAAGACATCCAGGGACAGGGGTACTAAGAGCCTATGAAGATGGAAAATGCATTCAAGTGAACTTGGAGTTTTTTCTCCCACTTTTCAGGTCAAGATACTTTCTGATTCTTAAGTGCCATAGGCTTAGAGGTGGAGCAGAATGTGGTGATGTGGGCTTTCAAAAGTTTCAAGAGGCCAAGGAGATAAAAATTAGAATTAAGATTTCTAAGAAGCCTAATAGAATTTATGGAACCAAGGATTCCTGGGATTTGTAGAATGAAGATGTCCTAGGAAAAGGAAACACGGAAACACAAGCTTTTTTTCCATTGAAGCATATGTTAATAATTAAGCTAAAAGGCTAAGCAGAACTCTCAGTAGTGTCATTAGTTCAGTTCAGTTCAGTTGCTTAGTCGTATCTGACTCTTTGCGACACATGAGGCCTCCCTGACCATCACCAACTCCCGGAGCTTACTCAAACTCATGTCCATTGAGTCAGTGAACCATCCAACCATCTCATCGTCTGTTGTCCCCTTCTCCTCCCACCTTCAATCTTTCCCAGCACCAGGGTCTTTTCAAATGAGTCCGTTCTTCGCATCAGGTGGCCAAAGTATAGGAGTTTCAGCATCAACATTAGTCCTTCCAATGAATATTCTGGACTGATTTCCTTCAGGATGGACTGGTTGGATCTGCTTGCAGTCCAAGTGACTCTCAAGAGTGGTTCTCCAGCACTACAATTCAAAAACATCAATTCTTCATTTACTGTGATGGCTACTCCATTTCTTGTAAGGGATTCTTGCCCACAGTAGTAGATATAATGGTCATCTGAGTGAAATTCACCCATTCCAGTCCGTTTTAATTTGCTGATTCCTAAAATGTCGATGTTCACTTTTGCCGTCTCCTGTTTGAGCACTTCCAATTTGCCTTGATTCATAGACCTAACATTCCAGGTTTGTATGTGATATTGCTGTTTACAGCTTTAGACCTTGCTTCCATCACCAGTCACAGCCACAACTGGGTATTGTTTTTGCTTTGGCTTTTTCTCTTCCTTCTTTTTGGAGTTAGTTCTCCACTGATCTCCAGTAGTATACTGGGCATCTACTGACCTAGAGAGTTCCTCCTTCAGTGTCTTCTCTTTCTGCCTTTTCATACTGATCTTGGGGTTCTCAAGGCAAGAATACTGAAGTGGTTTGCCATTCCCTTCTCCAGTGGACCACATTCTATCAGAACTCTCCACCATGACCCATCCCCTACATGGCATGGCTCATAGTTTCACTGAATTAGACAAGGCTGTGGTCCATGTGATGAGATTGGTTAGTTTTCTGTGATTGTGGTTTTCAGACTGTCTGCCCTCTGATGGAGAAGGATAAGAGGCTTATGGAAGCTTCCTGGTGGGAGAGAGTGACTGAGTGGGGAACTGGATCTTGTTCTGTTTGATAGGGCCATGTTCAGTAAATTGTTAATCCAATTTTCTGTTGATGGGTGGAGCTGTATTCCCTCCCTGCCATTTCAGTTCAGTTCAGTTCAGTGCTCAGTCGTGTCTGACTTTTTGCAACCCCTTGAATAGCAGCACGCCAGGCCTCCCTGTCCATCACCATCTCCCGGAGTTCACTCAGACTCACGTCCATCGAGTCAGTGATGCCATCCAGCCATCTCATCCTCGGTCGTCCCCTTCTCCTCCTGCCCACAATCCCTCCCAGCATCAGGGTCTTTTCCAATGAGTCAACTTTTCGCATGAGGTGGTCAAAGTACTGAAGTTTCAGCTTTAGCATCATTCCTTCCAAAGAAATCCCAGGGCTGATCTCCTTCAGAATGGACTGGTTGGATCTCCTTGCAGTCCAAGGGACTCTCAGGAGTCTTCTCCAACACCACACTTCAAACACATCAATTCTTCGGCGCTCAGCCTTCTTCACAGTCCAACTCTCACGTCCATACATGACCACAGGAAAAACCATAGCCTTGACTAGACAGACCTTAGTCGGCAAAGTAATGTCTCTGCTTTTGAATATACTATCTAGGTTGGTCATAACTTTTCTTCCAAGGAGTAAGTGTCTTTTAATTTCATGGCTGCAGTCACCATCTGCAGTGATTTTGGAGCCCCAAAAAATAAAGTCTGACAGTGTTTCCACTGTTTCCCCATCTATTTCCCATGGAGTGATAGGACTGGATGCCATGGTCTTCATTTTCTGAATATTGAGCTTTAAACCAACTTTTTCACTCTCCTCTTTTACTTTCATTTACCTGGGCCCAAACTATGATGGATGGGCTTCCCTGGTGGCTGAGGTTAAAGTGTCTGCCTACAATGCAGGAGACCTGGGTTCCATCCCTGGGTTGGGAAGACCCCCTGGAGAAGGAAATGGTAACCCACTCTAGTATTCTTGCCTGGAGAGTCCCATGGACAGAGAAGCCTGGTAGGCTATAGTCCAGGGGGTTGCAAAGAGTCGGACACAACTGAGCGATTTCACTTTCACTTTAAACTATGGTGGAGGTAATGAAGATAATGGTGACCTCCCTGAAAAGATGCCAGGCATTCAGTGCCACACCCAGTGCCCCCAACCCAGTAGTGTCATAGTTCTAAGCCAACTGAAGTTGTTGTTCAGGGCCAAAAGAATGTGTAGTGTATGTATGTATGAAGATCTCAAAAACAGACAAAGCTGGTCTATGTTGAGAGGCCAAGATACCTTATACTTGGCAAAGAGTAACACCTAGCATAGCAGAAGGGAAGGTCTCAGTTTATGGACTATTTCTTGAAGTGGGTGATCCTTTTATAGCACATTCTCTTGGAGTCCTCAGTAATGAAGCTATATCTTTTTGATTTGTGCATTTTTCAGTGTGTGTGTATATGTATGTACATATTCTATTCAATTGTTTAAATGTTTGCTTGAAAATACTTTTTCAAGTTTATGGGAGACTATGTCTTTTGAACAGAATCCTTTAATCCTTCCTCATTTCAGGAAGCAGTGAGCAAAGTCCAGAAGGTCCCTTGGGGGCATCCCACACAGTAATGAAAAAAAGTCATATTTTTATGGATTCCTCTCAACTACACATTGAAAGTTGGTCAAAACAAAGAGCCCAGTGTGTGAAGTTATATGCTAATCAATACATTTCATGGAATAAAAATGACAGAATGTTGATAACCAGTTTGAAGCTGAGTTAAGGAAGATGGGAGTTCATGATATTACTTTTCTATTTGTGTATACATTTGAAAATTTTTATAAGTTTTTATAAATAAAGAAAACACAGAATCTGCTTCTTCAATAACAAAAAAATAATGTCACAAATGGAATCCCACAGAGGATGAAAAAGAGAAGTCAAAAAATAAATCCTATACGAAATTGGGTTTGCTTCAGCTACAAATTTTAGACATCTTTACTCCTGCTTTCTTTTGAGCAAACTGAATCCCATTTCTGTTTGTAGGGCTTATTTCAACCACACCTTTTCTAAGGAGTCTTGATTACTACTCTTGCCTCTAAACTCCCAATTACTCAATTATTATTTGTTGTCACTTCATTGATCTTCACTGTATTATGTGCTGGGTTGCCTGAGTTGTTATGTCTTTATGCATGTTATTTTTGTTTTAAAATATTTTACTGCATGCCAAGGAAGCTTGTCATGTTGAGGAAATATTAAATATGAAATTTATTTTGATTTGCAATTTATCAGATTTATCATTTTATTGGTATTTATTGAATGCTTATTTTTTGCCACAGCTTTTTCAAACATGGTTTGTTCTCCTTAGATGCTACATATCAAATATTCTCATTCACTTCTATAAATCATTCACTTCTATAAAACCGATATGAACTTGCCATTCTTAGCATCCTTATTTTATGAATCAGGTAACTGAGGCACACAGAGTAGGTTGCAGGATGTCACACAGTAAGTGTAGGAGCTCTGGACCTAAATTCTTAAATCTACCTGATTTTGCCTCTTAGTTGTAGAGTAGGGAAAGAAACTTCCCAAGGTGCTTCAAGAATCTGAAGCATTTCCTTCAGAGTATTGACTTTCTTAATTAAAGCAAAACTGTCTTAACATAAAATCTATTGTCTTTGAGCTTGTCTGGTCTTCACAGAGTTATGTGAATCCTGTCCTTAAAACTTAGGGCTGAATTTCTGCAGCTGATGTTGAACTGTTCACCAATAATTATTGTATTTGCAGATTTTCTGTTCTAGTATTTCAATATGTTTATGTTATCTTCAAAACAAAATTTCCACAACCTTGTGAGTATAATTGGAGAGTCTTAATGAATTATTTTACTGTTCTTTGTAAACAGGTCCCATTGTGGAGTGAGGGAAATACCTACCATGTTTCATCACAAAGGCTCATTAGATGAAAGTTAGGTTCACTGTTAAATATTGGAGGACCAGAAATTGACTGGCGCTAATGAGTACGTGCTCACTGATCCCGATGAAGTCATTGCACTTCTTTAAATATGCTTTGCTCTTCTTAACTGCCACATATTAAATGTGCTTAGGAAACCCGCTGTGAAAACCAGGGTACTCTGAAAATACCCTTCCCAGGATAATATCCAAAGATATGACTCTTGTTTCCAAATAGGGCTTCTAGTCAAAACATGGCACACAAATAGAAAGCTAATCTAAATTACCTGAGATCTCCAAACTCCATAACTAGCATTGATAACATTGTGAAGTATACTTCCTGTCTTCTTTTCCTACACAAATGTTAATCTTTATGTTAATTAAACTGTAAGAAAAAAAAGATACTATCATTGCTTATATACTATCATCCACTTATATTTGCATAGTTGACAAATTATATGTAATAAATGCTGCAGAACTCCCTAGAACCAATGCAGTTTTAGACTTTTTAAGCATACTGTTAAATTGCTTTCTTGAAATTTTGAACCAATTTACATTCCCTTTTTAAAAAAAATTTTATTGAAGTGTAGGCTTCCCAGGTGGCGGTAGTGGTAAAGAACCCACCTGCCAGTGCAGGAGACGGAAGAGATGTGGATTTAATCCCTAGGTTGGGAAGATCCCCTGGAGAAGGGCATGGCAACCTACTCCAATATTCTTTCCTGAGTAATCCCATGGACAGAAGAGCATGGCAGCCTACGGTCCATAGGGTCCCAGAGAGTCAGACACAACTGAAACAACTTGGCACACACATCGGAGTACAGATCATTTACAACGTTGTGTTAGTTTCAGGTGAACAGCAAAAGTGAATCATATATATATGTGTACGTATATGTGTGTGTGTGTGTGTGTGTGTGTGTGTGTATCCATTCTTTTTCAGATTCTTTCCCCATATGTGTTATTACAGAATATTGGGTAAAGTTCCCTATGTTATACAGCAGATCCTTATTATGTATTTTATGACTGGTGTGTATATGTTAATCCTAGTCTTCCAGTTTATCACTTCCCCATACGTTTCCCCTTTGGTAACGATAAGTTTAATTTTAAGATCTGTGAGTCTGTTTGTATTCTGTAAATAAGTTCATTTATATCATTTTATGTTAGACTCCACATATAAGCGATATATATTTATCTTTCTCTGAGTGACTTCACTTAGTATGATAATCCCTAGATCCATCCATGTTGCTGAAATTAACATTATTTCCTTCATTTTTATGGCTGAGTAGTACTCCATTGCATAAATATATATACACATGCACACACACACCACATCTTCTGTATCCATTCCTCTGTTGATGGATATTTAGCTTGTTGGCATGCCTTGGCTATTGTAAATAGTGCTGCTATGAACATTGGGGTGTGTGTATCTTTTCAAATTATGGTTTTCTCCAGATACATGTGCAGCAGTGTGGGATTGCTAGACCATATGGTAGTTCTATGTTTAGTTTTTTAAGGAACCCCCATATTGTTCTTCATAGTGGCTGTGCCAGTTTACGTTCCCACCAACAGTGTAGAACTATTCTCCACACCTTCTCTAGCATTTAGTGTTTATAGACTTTTGATAATGGCCATTCTGACTGGTGTGAGGTGATATCTTATTGTAGATTTGATCTGCATTTCTCTAATAACTAGTGATGTTGAGCCCACAATAGTTGATAAGAACGTCGGTTAACAATAGCTACACCAACAATGGTTATTATTTTTTAATCATCATCTCATTTTTTAATCATTATCTCATGAGATAAAATGTCATCTCAGTATTTTATTTCACTTGACAATCGTAGAACTTGAATGCTTCTCTGCATTTATTGGCCTTTGAATTTCTTTAGGGAAGAATTAGAATTGTTTCCTTATGTCATTTTTTTTCCTGTATCGCTATTCATGCTTTTCTTATTAATTTGTAAACTCACATTTACTTCATGCTCACCCTCACTCTCCCCACCCCCTACCCGTGTATGTGTGTGTACATATTTATAAATGTATCTATATCTATATGTATATTATGGGTACATGTATAAATATATATCCATTTTCTAAATATGGTGTCTTTTTTTTAATGTAACTAGACCTTTCAGTCTTTTCTTTTATAGTTTTGGTCTTTATTGTTTTGTTTAAGAGAGCTTTCCCTACCACAAGTTTTAATAAAAGCACACATTACTTGTAATTCTTTTGTGACTTTACTTCAAAATTTAACCTAATAAAAATTTATTTTGTTACA
>SJYQ01002548.1:1110756-1180633 GCA_006410935.1 Redunca redunca | reverse complement strand
CTTTTTCGATGATCCAGCAGATGTTGGCAATTTGATCTCTGGTTCCTCTGCCTTTTCTAAAATCAGCTTGAACATCTGGAAGTTCACAGTTCATGTATTGCTGAAACCTGGCTTGGAGAATTTTGAGCATTACCTTATTAGCATGTGAGATGAGTGCAATTGTGCGGTAGTTTGAGCATTCTTTGGCATTGCCTTTCTTTAGGATTGGAATGAAAACTGACCTTTTCCAGTCCTGTGGCCACTGCTGAGTTTTCCACATTGCTGGCATATTGAGTGCAGCACTTTCACAGCATCATCTTTCAGGATTTGAAAGAGCTCAACTGGAATTCCATCACCTCCACTAGCTTTGTTCGTAGTGATGCTTTCTAAGGCCCACTTGACTTCACACTCCAGGATGTCTGGCTGTAGGTGAGTGATCACACCATCGTGATGATCTGGGTTGTGAAGATCTTTTTTGTACAGTTCTTCTGTGTATTCTTGCCACCTCTTCTTAATAACTTCTGCTTCTGTTAGGTCCATACCATTTCTGTCCTTTATCGAGCCCATCTCTGCATGAAATGTTCCCTTGGTATCTCTAATTTTCTTGAAGACATCTCTAGTCTTCCCCATTCTGTTGTTTTCCTCTATTTCTTTGCACTGATCCTGAGGAAGGCTTTCTTATCTCTCCTTGCTATTCTTTGGAACCCTGCATTCATATGCTTATATCTTTCGTTTTCTCCTTGGCTTTTCGTTTCTTTTCTTTTCACAGCTATTTGTAAGCCCTCCCCAGAGAGCCATTTTGCTTTTTTGCATTTCTTTTCCATGGGGATGGTCTTGATCCCTGTCTCCTGTTGTAAATAATATTCTGTATTAGTTGATTGATTAAAATTTAATGACTTGTAGATTAAAATAATGCATATGTTTCCTGATGTGGCATGACTAGACTTGATTCGATGTGTATGATTGAACCCTATTTGTTATCACATGAAAACACATTTTTTGGGGTGTTCTTTAAACTTTCTAAAAATTAAATAGTCACTTAATCTCATGCCTTCACAGCCTTTCATTACAAATGTTATTGAAAACTTGGATAAGGAACATAGGTGTAGGCAGCTCCTTGCTCTGAACTTTAAAGGTGGGCTGAAAGTCATGCGTACAGGAGAGGATAGAGCAGGTTGGGAGTTCCAGGCAAAGCAAGGGAGATAAGGCAGGTGCCCGTGTTGGGGACCTGGGTGGATAAAGATGACAATGGAAAGTACACCAGGGGGCCAAAGCTGATTTTAAAACTCTCTGAGGGTTATAACACAAAAATATACTAAAATTAGTCATTACGGCTAATTTGCCATTACGGCTGTCTGTTGCAGTCCACCTACCCATATCATGTATTATCTTATTTATCTGTTTTGCCATAATAATTCTTCTTAGAAGTAAAACCAGTCACAGTGAACATGGTCCTGTTAACTCATAGGTAATGAAAGCCTTCAGATTGCCCAAGAATATTTTGAAATATTGTACCTTTATCCACACATGTAATGGTTATTTTCATCCATTAAAGAGGGATTTAAGCTTTTCAATTTTTCTAGCTTTAATACTGCTGTTATGTAAGAGAAGGAAAAGCTCTGAGGAGCCTTCCTAGAAGAGAGAATTGTCCAGAACTCCTGGTCTCCTTCTTCAATCATGTAACATATATCAGTTGGTAATGGTTAATTAGTGTATGCACTTGTAATTTGGTCTCCTGAAGAGGGAAATTACATTTCTTACTTTTAACCTAGAAGAGCATAGAATTCTGTGAATGTGTTCATCTTACTTAGACTTTACAGCCTTGCCTTAAGCATCTGTTGAGGGGAAGGGAATGGAAACAAGAGAAAATGACAGGCCATTTGCTGAGTACACCATTTATAACAAGAAGTACCTAAGGTGTTAGGTGCCTGATTTACCTGTTGGACTTAACAGTGGACTGTACATATACTTGTATTTTTACATACTTGTTCATTGACTGAAAATGAGAGACAGTGTGTTCTAGTTGAGAGAACACCAGCTTTGGAGTTATTTGTATCTGTTCCAAGCATGACTCTACCTCTTAGCAGTTGCATAACCTTTGAAGACATACTTAATGTTCCGATTCTTATTCTTCTCATCTGCAAAACAAGAATAATATTACTATACCCTTGAAGGATAGTTGAATTAGAAATAATTTGTATATAATCCTTAGTATAGTGTATTCCACATTTAAATGTTCAATAAATGATAGAATTTTTGTGATTGATATTATCGAGATCTACCCCATTTCTCCACCCCTTCATTTTCTTCCCTATTAATGTATAATTTAAAACTTAGCAGAGAATATTATAGAAATATAATATACTTTAGTAACTTGTTAAAATGACCACATTATTGTCCACAGTAATCGGTAATTTTAAAGGAAACTTGGGTGACACATTTATTGCAAAGTTCTCTTGGGAGAGACCTCAGTGCTGTTATTTATAAAATAGTAATTTGATAAGGTAACAGAGTTGTGTGAATTAAATGGCCTAAGATTTGTAGAAATATTCTGCAAGCTATAAAAAATTAGACAAATGTCCATTGGTCCTGAAAAGCACTTTAGAGTTCATCTAACTCCTTGTTTTAAGGATGATAAAAATGAGAACTAGAGAAAGTATGATTCATCCAATGGTACATAATTAGTGAGTGGCAGAATAAAGCTCTAGCTTTCGTGACAGTGTTGCAGAGTATTACCTACTGATGTTGACAATGTGTGTTCATTGTCCTGTTTGAGTGGGCCATCAATATCCTTCTAGTTTTCTAATGCTCCATTGCTACAGCTACCATTCAGGTACAGAATGTGTAAAATGTGTAAAATCAGTATGATATAGTGCAACTGACGCTGAGGAAGATCTGCTTCTGTCTTAGAGAATGAGGGAGCTATGGGATTTCCCCATCTTGCCACATCACCTGTCTTTCCTGAACCAACTCCAGTTTGCAATCCCATTACCATGTGTTGTCTGGCGCTATTTCAGAATGAGGTGTTGCTGAAATTAAAGCCGTAGGGTTCTGCAGTTTCATTTGGGAGAAAAAATTTGATTCCAAATTGAAGTAGGTATTTGATCGATACACATTGAGGTCACTGTTTATGCTGCCAGGGCAAACATGCATGAAAATGAAAGTCCAATAGTGTCTTTTTTCAATATTAGGAACAACTTCCTGTCTCCCTAAATAATTAGCATCTGTAAGGTGTGCTCAGAAACTTAAATCTCACCAGATTTCTTGATACTTCTATGAAGGAGTAAATAGTGTTAAGAAGTTAGGATATCAGATAGGGTTGCTTACTGAGAGCTGCCTATACAAACTAGACAATTCTAACAGATGGCATTTAAATGTAGAATGACAGATGGAATTACTTTTATCCTGTTATTGGAAAATAGAAGCAAAGCTGAAATAGATTGCCAACTAAATGAAATCAATCAATGTAAGCCACCTTTACATTCAGATGCTCAGTTCTAGTTTTGCCGTTCTGTCTCTCTCTCTCTCTCTCTCTCTATATATATATATATATATATATGTACACACATATATACCTACATATATGTGTGTACATATATAATGTATACATATAATCTGTGATGGTGGTGGTTTAGTCGCTAAATTGTGTCCGACCTTGTGACCCCAGACTGTAGCCTTCCAGGGTCCTCTGTCCTTGGGGTTTCTCAGGCAAGAAAACTGTAATGGGTAGGCCATTTGCTTCTCCAGGGGATCTTCCTGACTCAGGGATCAAACACGCGTCCCTCACATTGGGATTGCAGGTAGTTTGCTACATTGCAGTCAGATTCTTTGGTGCTGAGCTACCAGGGAAGCCCCAGGCTGCTAAGTCACTTCAGTCGCGTCAGACTCTGTGTGACCCCATAGACGGCAGCCCACCAGGCTCCGCCATCCCTGGGATTCTCCAGGCAAGAACACTGGAGTGGGTTGCCATTTCCTTCTCCAATGCTTGAAAGTGAAAAGTGAAAGTAAAGTCGCTCAGTCGTGTCCGACTCTTAGCGACTCCATGGACGGCAGCCCAGCAGGCTCCACTGTCCATGGGATTCTCCAGGCAAGAGTACCGGAGTGGGGTGCCATTGTACTCTGTATCTAGTATATATGTGTATGTGTGTGTGTGTGTATTATACTATATATTCTAGAACATATTTACTTATTTTAATGTTCCAAGGAACTGTCCATATTATTAGCTCATCAATGTTAGGGAGAGACAACCAGTGTGACTGGCAGGTAGATTTAATGTAAATTGCTTCATTTAGGTGTCACACAGACTTTGTTTCATCACCAATAAAGAACAGGACTCATAAAATGAAGAGGAAAATTATACCAAAACAAAATCCCACCTCAAAAGCAATGTTTCAAAAAATTTTATGTTATTGACTCAAATATAGACTCACATACCATTAACTTAGTCTGTCCTGGAGAACTATAGTGAACTGTTGTTTTTACAACACATTCTCAGGCGATGTGCCCACTATCAGTCTTTTGTACAATAGGGTTTTCTTTATTGGCTTCCCTGGTGGCTCAGACGGTAAAGCGTCTGCCTACAATGCGGGATACCTGGGTTTGATCCCTGGGTTGGGAAGGTCCCCTGGAGAAGGAAATGGCAACCCACTCTAGTACTCTTGCCTGGAAAATCCCATGGGCAGAGGAGCCTGGTAGGCTACAGTCTATGGGGTCAATTAACTTCGGGTGTTTATTGCATATATAATAGGCCTCATTGCAGCAATACCTGAACTGGCTTCAGTTATTCCATTTTTGTTGGCTTAAAATCATAAGTGCTTAAAATTTTTAGGAGTAAAAAGATACTATTATAAAGATGACTTAAATGTGGTAGAAAGGACATACATTCTGTTAATCTCTTGGACAATCCAGTGCCATATCACAGAATCATAGACTGCCAAAGCTTTTAAAAATTGTTGTATATGGATTGAGGCCATCTATTCCAAAACTTTTTTTTTTTTTTTAACAAATGAGAAGAATGAGGCTCAGAGAGTGATGACTTGCTCAAAGTGAGCCAAACAGCAAGTGGAATTAGGGTTTCTCAGCTCCCAGGTCTCATTTTAACCAAAGTTGCCTCTGTCTGCATTTGCTTTGGATACTGGTTCTTAGCTGAAAAATACTCAATTCTTTCTGATTCAGAAATTAGTGTAATAATATTTTATGATGAACAGATTTCATACTTCTTCATTATGATTTGTGTGACTTTTAGGGTCTATAGTATAAGTCATCCATAAGTAGAAATAGAATAATCAAAGAAGTAAAAAGTAATGAGATGCCATTTTATGAAAAAAACAAAATCAAAAACAGGCAGATCACATTTCTGCTTTTGGTCTTCAATGATATTGACAAAGTCTTCATCTGCACAACACACTTAAGAGTCCATTACAAGTTTTGTTATATATTAGTCTTCACATTGCATAAGTGGCCAAAGATTGGCAATTTTTCCTGATGCATGTGTTGGAGAAAGCTGTCATTTTTGTGGGTGTTTTTTCCCACATGGCATAAGAATATCCCCAAATTAAATATTTTTGTTACATGTCATCAAACTATATGTGTTTGTATTAGAGCATTTCATTTTACATAAGTCCTAACTTAGATAAAGTCAGGTCATATTCTTTATCACAATGTACCCTGCTTCACTGTTAAAATTATTATTGCTACACAAAATTGATAATACTTGTCATGCACTATAACTGCACACATGCTTTTTTTTTTTTTCATTTCTGACAGGTTATTTCTGTGGAAAAGTTAGTTGTATTCAGGATATTAAATACTTGGTTTTTGATCGTTAATTATAGATATGGAAAAGACAGCAATAAGCAAAAATGGAGCATTTATCTCACTTTTATCTGTATATAGCAGAAATGTGTCTCCATGATGTATGTCCTTGTAAGCATCTGATGTTGTAAGGTACCAATCTGGTTTTGTGTTACTTGATGCATTATTTATTTCTTTTCCATTTGGAGAAAGCCAGATGAGGATAATAAGAATTCTTAAGAAAAATTCTACAAAGTATGATTAAAGTGAAATGATCTGCAAAACGAAAGTAGGATGAAGTATTGCAAAAACCTGGGAAACAGTCACATGTGGCAACATCTCAGAAGCAATCACCCCTTTTTTATAAGTCCAAGGCCACTGTGATGCTGAGAGCGACCAGTGCTTTAAAGTATTATGGTTTCATAGCTTTTGTAGCCTTTCCCAATGTTTAACCCCTATTTTTGTGGCAACTTTATTGAGATATAATTTGCAGATCAGATAATTCACCATTCTAAGGTGTACAGTTCAATGGTTTATAATAGTTGCAGAGTGCTACAATAATCACCACAATTTTCAATCCTTTTCATCACCTGAAAAATACACCTATACTTTTTCATTATTATACCCTCTTTCCCCAATTTTCCCCCCATACCTAAACCACCACTACTCTACTTTTTATCTCTGGATATTTGCCCATTTGGGACATTTCATATTAAGGGAATCATATAATACATGGTCTTTTGTGAGTTACTACTTTTGCTTAGCATAACTTTTTCAGGTTCATACAATCATGTATCAGTGTTTTATTCCTTTTTCTAGACAATGTTCTATTTTATGGCCATATCACATTTTGTTTATCTAATCAATTGTTCATCCATTCAAAAGGTGTTATTTCCAAATTTTGCCTTTTATAAGTAACACTGCTATGAACGCTCATGTACAAATTTCTGTATGAAATTATGTTTCCATTTCTATTGAGTTTAGATAGATAGATGGTGGTGGTGGTTTAGTGGCTAAGTCATGTCTGACTCGCAACTCCGTGGACTATAGCCCGCCAGGCTCCTCTGTCCATGGGATTCTCTGGGCAAGACTCCTGGAGTGGGTTGCCATTTGCTTCTCCAAGATAGATAGATATATTGGAAGAATTTAGTAACTTACAGTAACATTTATTTTCTTATCTAACTAGATTATCTAACTGTCAGATTATGTTGTTTTGACCTCCGGAGGAAAACTAGATCCTTTATGGCTAATGCTCAAGTTATAGAGATTAGTTCACGCTTTATCTCAATTCTATATAGGACAGTTTGAATTCAGGTGTTTTAAAAATCTGTTCTATTAGTCACATTGACTGTAATATGGTATTGATGTTAATATTCCCCAATATTTCCATTACTCAGTTTTATACTTCTCATAAACCAGTATTACTGAAATAACTTCCAGGGTTAGAACTACAGTTTTGATTTTTTGACCACATTCTGTGTACAGGTACCGTGCTGAGTGCTCTGTGTGCATTTCTGGAATTCTTAAATGAACTGTGTGAGATAAATACTATTATCCCGGTATTACATTTGAGAAAATGTACAGTATTACATTTGAGAAAATGTACAGTATTACATTTGAGAAAATGTACAGTATTACATTTGAGGAAACTTGAGACTCAAAGAAATTAAGTGACTTACCCAAGGCCTTCAGTTAAGCAAGTGATAGAAATATATTAGAACCCAAAAGCCATCCATCCAGCCCAGAAGCCTGGGTTCTTCTCACATAACAGGCTGTCCATATTGAGAAGTCTTTGACCAACAGCACCAAGTAAAATAATTTTATTGCAGCTCTTATAAAGTTGTTTCAACTACTCACTTCAACCTAGATACCCACAGTAAACAGCATGAAAAATGAGTAAAATCTCAAATATCTGCCAATAGTTAATATATTATACATTAATATATTATATATATTATACATTATACTTAATATATTATACATTAAACAATATTGAAGAGTAGTTTCTAAGTTTTTTGATCATGATACAGAATTAGAAACATGTCTCATATCAAAACCCAGTTATCACTTATATACAAAATTTCAAGCATGAATTCATGTTCTTCACAGGTTTCAGGACCCATAGGTCTCCAAACACAATTTTAAAAACTCTGGCTTAGACTATCTGGAATGAGGCAGACTACTTTTTATCAGAGACTAATCTGAAAGTTACTCTTCTTTCTTGAAAAAAGCCAGGAACTATGAAAATCCTTTCCATTCCCATAGGGCCATGAAGCAGCTAAGCATAAGATGGCAGGCCGACTGAAGACACAGGAGTTTATAGAGGCTGCAGCTTGCGTAAATGAGCTCCCAGCAAAGAGAACAGAGAGACAGAGGACCATAGTGACCCAAATGGAGAATTCCAGAGTAACCAACAGCACATCATTCAGTTCAGTTCAGTTCAGTGTCTCAGTCGTGTCTGACTCTTTGCGACCCCATGAATCACAGCACGCCAGGCCTCCCTGTCCATTACCAACTCCCGGAGTTCACTCAGACTCACGTCCATCAAGTCAGTGATGCCATCCAGCCATCTCATCCTCTGTCGTCCCCTTCTCCTCCTGCCCTCAATCTCTCCCAGCATCAAAGTCTTTTCCAATGAGTCAACTTTTCGCATGAGGTGGCCAAAGTACTGGAGTTTCAGCTTTAGCATCATTTCTTCCAAAGAAATCCCAGGGCTGATCTCCTTCAGAATGGACTGGTTGGATCTCCTTGCAGTCCAAGGGACTCTCAAGAGTCTTCTCCAACACCACAGTTCAAAAGCATCAATTCTTCAGCACTCAGCTTTCTCCATAGTCCAACTCTCACATCCATACATGACCACTGGAAAAACCATAGCCTTGACTAGACGGACCTTTGTTGGCAAAGTAATGTCTCTGCTTTTAAGTATGCTTCTAAAGCCTATTGAAGGAAAGAAAGTCACTTTAGAAATATGGCCAAGACTTTCTTTTCAAACAAGTGCAAACTTAAAAGCAAAGAACTATAAAATAATGTGCAGTTTATGGTAAACTACTGCAAACTTAAAGAATTGCTGGATAATCTGCAATTTATGGGATAGGCCTTGATATTAGGAAATGACCTTCAACTTTATATCAGTTTAGGGTCACAACAAGCAGAAATGATCAATGATCAAGGATAACAGTATCATACTGTTACTAATCTGTTGAGAAATATTTCTACTGGGTATTTTTTTTAAAGATTTCCATAAATTTTATGGAGAATATTACTTTACCCTAACCATATATATGTTACCTATAGTTTGTTATAGACTCAAATTATTTTTAACTCTTCACTGTAATTCTCAGCCCATAGTTGCCATTTGTTTGTTTCAGTTTTTCTGTTGCCTTTATAAATTTTTTTTAAATCAATATATTTTTAGGGATGACTGTTTGGTTGGGTTGGTCCTGAATGATGGTTGCCACAAAGTAGGCAGATAAGGTAAGCAGCATCTCGCATCTAATATTCCTTTAACAACAGTTATTCTTGTTTGGCTATGCCTCACATCCATGAGAGGAAAGTCACCACATTATTAATGTTATTAATTATAATTAGTATAATACTTTACATTGTTATAGTAATATTATAATAATTATAGTAAGTATTATTATATCCACAATTAGCACAGTCCCGTAAAATGGTACTATTGCTAGATCTCTTTGGAAAGCTTCCTCAGCTTTCCACTTGACAGTAAATAGGGATTACATATAAGCTGCAGTTTTCAGGGCATGTGTCATCAAGATTTTAATACAGAAATATTTACATATTCAACCTTTTAAGATAACCAGTTCTAGTTCTTCTTTAGCACTAGACAGATGTAATCTTTCATGTGATTTCTGAACTTTACCTACCTACACTCACAACTTTATATGTCTCAAAATTTAAGCCACAGAAGGATGTAACAGAAGGATCAGCGCTCAGGAGATGGAAGACCTAGATGACTACCAGCTCTGTCTTAATAGTCGTGGATTGGATTTCCTCTTAGTGAAAGTAATAATATTAGGAAAGTGAGCAATCATTTTGGAATCTCAGTTTTCTTACAGGTAGAAAAGGGAAAACGTTACTATACTGGCCTCGATGAGCACAGGGTTATTGTAGGAACTGAATGAGATAACATATGCAAATTCTTTATAAATTGAACTGCAATAAAGAAAAAATAAAAGGAACTTCATTGGGCAGCCACTTTCTTCATACCTGTGATCCTCACAAGCGAGTTATCAAAATATGTCTACCCATGATACTAATGAATTATTAGGACTGCTTTCTTTGCCTCCTCCTTGATGTCTATATTTGAGAGCCAGTTGCCTCTAAAGGTGATTCTTACCTCTTCAGTTTTCTCAGGTTGAATCCCCTTTCTTTGCAGTTTAAATTGTCTTCACTGAGAGATGTGCTCTGGTGAAATGCAAAGACTGCACCATGTCATCATGTAGATCCAGACAGCTGATAAACAGCTGAGGAATAAATACGAAAAACATTTCTTCAAACTGAAGACTTAAGAAAAGAATTTTTTGCAAACCCATGTAGAACAAAAACTGCTATAATTTTGAATAATTTAACATTTCTATGGCTTAATTGAGTTATCTCAATTAAAAACACAGTGAGAAAATTTCAATAGAAAAATTGCCAGAGGAGAAATAATTAAAATAATTACTATGTTTAAGAGGAAATTTCTTGAACTGAGCATATTGTTCATGCAAAAAAAATCTGAAGTCATT
This sequence comes from Redunca redunca, assembly GCA_006410935.1. Taxonomy (NCBI): domain Eukaryota; kingdom Metazoa; phylum Chordata; class Mammalia; order Artiodactyla; family Bovidae; genus Redunca; species Redunca redunca. The sequence goes on along the minus strand of SJYQ01002548.1, from coordinate 1,170,113 downwards.
ATCATATACAGTAATCATTTTCTTCACATTACAAATACACAGTATCTACTCTGTTCCTAAATTGGTTGTGTATGGCCTCTTTTGGTAAAGAAATGGTAGCTCCCCAAAGTGGAACAACTTGAATGTACTGATGCCAAGCATGCCGAGGTAATTAGTTGCTTAGCAGTTCCCATGTTATTATATTTGATTACAAAATCCACCAAAGCTGACAAGAATTTGCTCCTCTGGAAGTAGGAATTTTCAAAGGATTCAGGAGCTTGGCTTTCTATAAAAAACAAAGAGTGTGATTGGTTACTGAATATACAGTTAGATATTTTTATATTGTCACCTCTATTAGGAAATTTACCTAGAAACACATAACCATTTTCTATTGTAAATTACTATAATTTTCTTTCATTTGTGCCCTAAGGAAAAGGTACTTTGCATTTATATACCTGCAATTAAGATAATATCATATCTGTTACCACAATGGGCATGTCAACAATGATTCCCAGTGGGGCCCAGACTGAAAATCTAAAAGTCGTGTTCATTAGATTTAATAGATTCTAGGGATATAGCTAATCAAGGTCAAGGATGGGGGAGAGAGAGAGACAGTGACCATAGGGAGAAGTTTTTAAAAATACCATAAACATAGGAAGCCTACAAAGGTAGAAAATGAGGGCAGATAAATAAGTTTGGTGCTAGGTCTATGATGGCCACCAAAATAAATGGGACAAATAGCAAGGAGGCAAAAAAAGAGTATAAATCTGCAAAGGCTGTAAGCAAAGAAGAACAAGTGAGTCTTTAAGAACTGCACCCTTTACAGAGACCATGAGACCTGATTTTGGGGCAAACATTCCTTGGTCCTACAATTTATAGTCATATAAGAGCTCAAAGGTATATGATATAATAAACAGATATGTACTACAGTAAAGATTGCAATCTAGAATTGGATTTAGAAAAGGCAGAGCATTTAGAGATCAAATTACCAGCATCTGTTGGATCATATAAAAAGCAAGAGAATTCCAGAAAAAAACATTTATTTCTGCTTCATTGATTACACTCAAGCCTTTGACTGTGTGGATGCAACCAACTGTGAAAAATTCTTTAAGAGATGGGATTACCAGACCACCTTACCTGCCTCCTGAGAAATCTGTATGTGGGTCAAGAAGAAACAGTTAGAACCGGACATGGAACAATAGACTGGTTCCAAGTTGGAAAAGGAGTATGTCAAGACTGTATATTGTCACCCTGCTTGCTGCTGCTGCTAAGTCGCTTCAGTCGTGTCCGACTCTATGCGACCCCATAGACAGCAGCCCACCAGGCTCCACCATCCCTGGGATTCTCCAGGCAAGAGCACTAGAGTGGGTTGCCATTTCCTTCTCCAATGCATGAAAGTAAAAAGTGAAAGTGAAGTCGCTCAGTCGTGTCTGACTCTTGACGACCCCATGGCCTGCAGCCTACCAGGCTCCTCCATCCATGGGATTTTCCAGGCAAGAGTACTGTAGTGGGGTGCCATTGCTTAACTTATATGCAGAGTTCATCATGCAAAATGCCAAGTTGGATGAAGCACAAGCTGGAATGAAGATTGCAGAGAGAAATATCAATAACCTCAGATATGCAGATGATACCACCCTTATGGCAGAAAGAAAAGAAGAACTAAAGAGCCTCTTGATGAAAGTGAAAGAGGAGAGTGAAAAGGCTGACTTAAAACTCAATGTTCAAAAAACATTCAAAAAAGATCATGGCCTCTGGTCCTATCACTTCATGCCAAATAGATGGGTAAACAATGGAAACAGTGATAGACTTTATTTTGGGGGGCTCCAAAATCGCTACAGATGGTGACTGCAGCCATGAAATTAAAAGACACTTGCTCCTTGGAAGAGAAGCTATGACAAACCTAGACAGTGTATTAAAAAAGCAGAGACATTACTTTGCTGACAAAGATCCGTCTAGTCAAAGCTATCATTTTTCCAGTAGTCATGTATGGATGTGGGAACTGGACTGTAAAGAAGACTGAGTGCTGAGGAATTGATGCTTTGAATTGTGTTGGAGAACACTCTTGAGAGTCCCTTGGACTGCAGGATCAAACCAGTCAATCCTAAAGGAAGTCAGTCTTGAATACTCATTGAAAGGGCTGATGCTGAAGCTCCAATACTTTGGCTACCTGATGCAAAGAGCCGACTCATTAGAAAAGACCCTCATGCTGGGAAAGACTGAAGGCAGGAGGAGAAGGGGACGACAGAGGACGAGATGGCTGCATGACATCACTCACTCAATGGACATGAGTTTGAGCAAGCTCCGGGAAATGAAGGACAGGGAAGCCTGGTGTGCTGCAGTCCCTGGGGTCACAAAGAGTCATACATGACTGAGTGACTGAACAACAAGAACAAGATGCAATGGAAAGAAAGCACTAGTTCTTTTAAAGGTCTCATGTAAGTGAATTTTTTTTTCTTTTTTTTCTTTTTTTTTTGGTCAAGTCCTCTATTTATGACTTCCCCAATGTTTTGGTAGTGAGCAGCAGTATAGGATACATTGACCCTAAGGTCTCTAGGTAGAGCACAGAAGCCCCAGTGTATGCTATTTTCAGTCATCATTGGAGAAAAATAATAATTGCTCCAGTTTTTGAGCCCTGTTTTGGGTATTACTGTGTAAGAAACTAGCCGAAACTTAAAGGCTCCATTTAAAACTTTGTGACTTGGGGAAACAAAGCTGTTATCACTCGTATTGACTAAGCATATGTGAATGGGTGATTTTCCTTTAGCGTTTAGGGTTGATTAGGGCTGCAGTTCTCTGGAAGTTTGAGTGAACTGGAGTATCCAGATGGCTCACTTACGTGGTTGGTGCTGGAGATGAGGCTGTCAAACCAAGTTCTTTGCATTTCCCCTCATGGCTTTTGTACATGGCTTGGCTTCTCGTGGCTCAGTGGTTGGGCTGAAAGAAGTTGAATTTCCAGCGTGTGCGTGAAAGCTGCATATCTCTTAAGGCCCAGCCTTGGAGATTATGTTCCTGCATTCTGCTCGCCTGGGCAAGTCTCAGGAGGGGCCCAGGTTCTGGGTGGGGAGAAGTAGACTCCACTGTTGGATGGGAGGTGTGGCAAAGAATGTGCGGCCATCCTTATTTCACTCCAACTCCCTACTGTGTGCCAAGTACTCTGGTAAGTGCCTTGTCCACTCTACATTATATAAACCTCAGAACCATAGAGCAGGTTAAACATCATTATCCTCAGTTTGTCATTTAGGAAATTTGGAGATCAGAGATATTCAATTATAGAGTTAATAAATGAGTGAAGTGGGATCTGGATGCTGGTGCCTTTGTCTCCACAGCCCCAGTAAGCCATAGAGAAGGAGGATAGGAATGACAACTGCTTGTGCATTTGTTAAGTCAGTTGTATGGCTGTATTAGTGGATCCTGAGTTGCTGGTTGAGTCCCCTCCCCCATTCCCTTTAAGATTATGAAGTTTTACTGTTTTTTTAAGCTTATAAGACTGTCTAGAAATTTCCAAAATACGATTTTCTATACTAATTCACTTTGCTTTTACTAAAAGTGAAAGTGTTGTCACTCAGTTCTGTCTCTTTGCAACCTCCTGGACTGTAGCCCACCAGGCTCCTCTGTCCATTTAATTCTCCAGGAAAGAATACTGTTGTGGGTACCGTTTTTTCCTCTAGGGGATCTTCCTGACCCAGGGATTGAACTCAGGCTTTCTGTATTGCAAGCAGATTCTTTACCATCTGAGTCACCAGGGATTCTTCCAAATAAATGAGTGTGTTGAGTTCGCGCCATGCAGAAAATTACAAAGAGAAATTAGGATAAGTCCCATGCCTCTAAGTTTTTCAATCAAGTCCAGTTGTGGCCTGATCAAGTGTATTTAATGGTAGAAACTTGCGGGGCATGTGCCTAGTTGAATTGAAAAAATCTATTATTATAACTAATTTAAATCCAAACTAACTGTGTTGTAAAATATGCATAGATATCTGACACTTTAAACCTGTATAAATTATTCTCTTAAACACACTCGTTACAAGTTTCCTTTATATATTTCAGAATCCTTTTTAAGGCCATAAAAACTGTGTGAAAAATGGAGCCTTCAATCAAAAGTAGTTTATACAGTTGGTTGGATGGATTTCTTTTTTGCTTCAGTTTCCTTTCCTACCAAACAGATCAATTATGCAACTATGGCTTATGAAAAAGATATAGAGAAAAGTTGAAATTGTTTGAAGTTTTGAAACTCATTTGTGAGGAAAGATTAAAAGACTGGTGTGATGTAGTTTAGCCTTGAGAAGAAAAGATTGGGAAAAAGTAGGCTCAGTGGTAAGAACTTGTGCACTCTATTTAAAGTAAGACAGATATGAATGTGCTGAAATGACAGTGGGGTGGTTAGAATTCTTTACAGGTAAATTTCACCAGGAACCGTATTGTAAATTCCTGGCTTAGATTTTGAAATAAGGATGTAGACTGTTAGCGCTGCTGCTGCTGCTGCTAAGTCACGTCAGTCGTGTCCGACTCTGTGCGACCTCATAGACAGCAGCCCACCAGGCTCCCCCATCCCTGGGATTCTCCAGGCAAGAACACTGGAGTGAGTTGCCATTTCCTTCTTCAATGCATGAAAGTGAAAAGTGAAAGTGAAGTTGCTCAGTTGTGTCCAACTCTTCACGACCCCATGGACTATAGCCTACCAGGCTCCTCCATCCATGGGATTTCCCAGGAAAGAGTACTGGAGTGGGTTGCCATTGTACTAGCACCTTTAAAAACAATGAAGATTCTCTTATAATCTCTAGCATTGAAGGAACAGATTCTGCATGAACACATGGAGACAGAGGCATTTGCTTGCAAAAGGCACTGTGGATTATGATTTTATGAAATGCTTGAGTGTGTATCTGGGGCTAATGATTGGGAATAAGAAGCCCAACAAAACTAGCTTCCTCAGAGTCATTGGCTGTATCAACGATAGCAAAACAGTATTAGATGTTTTCTTCCTTCTTTCTTCAGTTGGTAGATTCTACCCTGTGTAGAATGATAGAAGAAGAAAAAAAGAAAGAAGGAAGGAAAAAAGAAGAGAAAATCAGAATGATCTAACTGCATTAAATGTAGTCACTTCTTGTTGTTTAGTCGCTAAATCATGTCCGACTCTTCTGTGACCTCAAGGACAGTAGCCCACCAGGCTCCTCTGTCCATAGGATTTTCCAGGCAGGAGTACTGGAGTGGGTTGCCATTTCATTTACATCCTCAGAAATTTAGTGGTATAATTTTCCTGTTTTTGTTCACTAATAGTCCAGTGTGGATATTTAGCAAGCATCAGGCTTTGGAGGCCTCTCCTGTTCCGAGCATAGCGAATGGAGAAAGTACAGACAGATTTGTGGAGCAGGTTGTTATGGGTCATGTTTGTAAGAGTCATTTGTCCAGACTCAGTCATATGACCCTATCTTACTGAGAGTGAGGTTAGTACATGTAAGCTTAGCTGTGTGCCCAAGACTTTTGTATGTGTGTGCAGACGAGAGAACAAGTAACAAAGCCAATAACAGACCCAGAATTTCTATCAGAGTTCTTCTTAAGCATGAACTTTGAAACTGCCAATTAATAGCTAGAATGCTCTAGTGCTTCAAGCACAAAATAAATATCTTTGTATTTCAAACTATAATTTAAGAATAAATGTTGAATTTTTTTAGTGTGGACTTCTAATATAATTTCACTTGACAAATCAAATGCTATGAATTACATTAGAAATTCTTAGGGCTGAGCAGTGAAATAGTGTAATTTTTAGCAAGTGCCAACCATTTCCATGTGAATGGAGCCTTTATTAAACATATTTTAACACTCCTGTGGGTTAATAATGTGTTAGCAGAAAAAGACATGTTGAGCTTAGTGTAGTTATCCTTCCATCCCAATTATACTGTGACATTAAATCTTGTGACATTTAATAAGAAAAGCCATTTCACCCATGGCTACTTCTAGTGCGGACAATTTATGCAACAGTGTTCCCATAGACAAAATTATGAAAAGAAGGCATTCCAACATGCTGATATGTCTAACTGCCCATGTAAATTAAATAAGGTGTAGCAAAATATATAAATTGTTAATATTATGATTACCTGGTACCTGAGACAAAAAAAAAAAAAAGAGAGAGAAATTAACAACCATGGCTTTTAAATTAATAAAATTAAACAAATATAAATGGATAACTCATAGGAGAAGTTGCTTCGTTAATAGGGATCCAGGAAGTTATTTTTCTCCATGGGAGGCATTTAAAGCTTTTTTCATAATGTATATCCATCTGGCCTATAGCATAGCTTAATATTTGTTGAGATTTAAATTAATTTGGCTTTAGAGTTATAAGATGCCTTCATTACCTTAGAGAGTTGAAATTCTTATATCTGAGGTTGAATTCTTCATCTTTTAAATTAAGGTCTAAATTTTACTATTATGTATATGTGCTTAATCTGCCAGTGATTCTATAACCTATTCCTTTCCAAAGTGGTTGTATGTATAACACTAATTCTGAATTTACTGAGTTCTACAATTAAACCATTCATTTGTTATTAAGTGATAAGAAAAAGTATAAGATGTGGTGCTTAAATATTTGTTAAGGTATGTGTTCACTTCTGTTTCTCATCTTTACCCTATTGACATGATGGCAAATATGTGATAGAAAACAAATCATCAGATCAGACATTTAAAGGGCCACATTAGACCTCAAATGATCAGAATGAATTTTTAATTAATTTTAAGTAAATTTGTCGGTTGTTTTAGTTTTAAATCCGAATCAAAGTTTTCAAGAGAAACTGTTAGAGTCATGTAGAGTCATATTTTTGGTAAGCTGAGGAGTCTGGGGAGAAAAAGCTTTGTCCTCTGCCCTCTTAAGTTCTATGACTGGGCCTGGGAATTAAACTGACAAAAGAGAGACAGACAAAAAGCATACAGATTTTACTTAATGTTACTATTATTTTATGTACACAGAATCCTTCATAGATAAGAAATAAAGGCCCAAGAAGCAGGTAGGCTTGAGAACTTATATACCATTTTAATAAAGAATGATAAGTTATGGAGATGTGACAAAGCAAAGGAAAAGGGGGTTGGGGCAGTAAATTGTGGAAAGGCAACCAGGAAATATATGAGGGAAACTAATGGAAAATAAGGATTATTTTAGTAGGTTTATCTGTACAGATTCATCTTAGGGTCAGCTCTCTGTCCCCAGTGAAAAGACTCTTCTCCTCTTCCTGTAGAGAGAGGGCATCTTTCTCATGGGAAATGTGTGCCCTACTTATTGACATAGAGGGGGAGGTCAGGGAGCCCTTCCTGAATCTCAGTCTCCTTGAGCTCAAAACAATCATATGAAAAAGTATTGGGGATGGCATGTTCTGATCGCCTTCAGAGTTTTGTATTATTTATTTAGTTAGCATTTGTAATATAATTATATACACATACAAGTAGATAAATAGAAAAGATAACTAGCTAAATGAAGGCTTATCTTAATCAAATGGTCTAAAAATGACTATCATTGAATTTCAGGCCCTTAAGAATTTTAGACAGTGCTCAGATCCATAGCTTCCCCAAGGAACAGGGTAGCTGGCTTCCCCAGTGGCTCAGCTGGGAAAGAATCTGCCTACCAATTCAGGTGACACAAGAGATCTGGGTTCCACCCCTGGGTAGGAAGATTCCCTGGAGGAGGAAATGGCAACCCACTCGAGTATTCTTGCCTGGAAAATCCCATGGACAGAGGAGCCTGGCTGGGCTACAGTCCATGAGGTTGCAAAGAGTCGGACACAACTGAGCACGCCTGCATGCAGATCCATAGATAAGAACTGGCAGAATATTAGAATTGAAATAACTCTGATAGAATGGTAACCATTCTGAAGACAGCCCCTATCTATGGTAGAAGTGGATTTAAAGGGTAATGATCTTGAGATTAATAACTGCCTCCTAATATCATTATCCCAGAATCACTCCCTCACACATATGCTCTAGATGAATTCAGTCTCAACTGGCAGGTGAATGACCCTCCTTGACTTAGTGATGGGATTGATTTCTCAGGATCCTAGAGTACTCTATGGTTAGAGGACAAATATTATTGCCCATTCCCATCCTAAAGGTGCTTATTGAAAACGGGACCCATGACTTACTATACTATATGTATAACCTCATGGCTACTGTCTGTGTGATTACTTTGATACAACCAGTTATTGTGTAAATATTTTTGGAAATTTATATCCAAGCTAAATAGCTTGGATATAAGAATCTATTTTCTTCTGTGTTTTCATGACTTAAAGGGAAACTGAAGAAATAAAAACTTAGCTCCCACTGGCAACAGTCTTTATCAATGTGACAGCTTTTACTGGTCTAATTGGAAGTATATAGGGTGAAGTGTGGCAGTTTGGATTCTTTGGACTATCGATAACAGACCAATCCAAGCAAATTGTAGCAATAAGAAAGCAGGGCATAAAATAGGATGGGTATAATAACTCAGTAATATTTTCACATTCTAGAGTTTGTATCTCTCTCCTCTCCATCAGGAATGTTGTCTTCATCTTGAAGCTGATTTCTCTTGGATTTAGAATGACTTTCAGTGGCTGCTACGTACTCCCTTGTTCAAGTCGAGAAGGCAAAAGAGAGATTAACTTGAACTGTTCTCTAGTAAGAGACAGAGAGGATGTTCTCAGAGGTCACAGGCTTGTCCTTCTTTATATCTCGTCGTCTGTTTTCGCATCACATGCTTTTCTTGAACTTTCTACTTTCAAGGAGGGTAGAATGCCCAAAGGCCAATCACAGTAATGTTAATATTCCCAATTGCACTTTTTCTTCTCTTGTAGGAAAGGAATGGAATGGATGTCGAGTGACCAGTCACAGTGTTTACAATAATGGGGTAAATGAGGAGAGAAGTGATGGAGAAATAGATGTGGAATGAAGGCACTGGAGGTCCAGTGGGACCACTCTTTTGCCAGAATTAGAGACAACACAAGCCAAACAAAACAGTGAAGATAAAAGAGGAGAAGAAATGACAAATCAAAAATGTTGCTGTTTAGTCTCTAAGTTGTGTCTGACTCTTCTACAACCCCATGGACTGTAACCCACCAGACTCCTCTGTCCTTGGGATTTGCCAAGCAAGAATACTAGAGTGGGTTGCCATTTCCTTCTCCAGGGGATCTTCCTAACCCAAAGATAGAACCCGTATCTCCTGCATTGGCAGGCAGATTCTTTACCACTGAGCCACCAGAAAAGCTCAAATCAAAAATCAGTAAGAACTGTTTCATTTAAAAGAAAAAATGGAGTGCTAGACTTTTTCCAAAAATTTATGATTATTCAGATACTTTATTTTTCTGAGATAATGAGGATATATTTTTAAAATGTAAAGGAAAAATAAGGCAACAGATAGCTCTTTTAATTAATGTTAACTCATAACTTGTGAAAAGGGTTGTATATGAGAAAGACCACCCTATTGATCCTATTTCTATGGATTTTTTGGGGGGAGGGCATGGGGAGATTTAACCATATAAATGTCACCATATTGGATGGTTTGTTTTAAGTGGGAAGAATGAAAAATTCAACTGTACTTAAAGTCAATGAGCTTGTCTTTATGATAAGCCATAGTGACTTCTCTGGTATACATTGGAACATGCATGTTCTTTGTAGAAAACCTATCTCCACATCCTTTCCTGGATTTCTGCTTCTAGAGAGAGATTTACTGTTTCATAATCAAAATTATGTGCAGGTACCAGCTCTGAAATATTCACTATCCAAATGTGTCAATATATAGGCCTAAGGGACTAACAGGTTCCCCTGTTCCAAGGAGGAACTGTCACTAAGGCAGGCCTGGTTAAATATCTGTAACCACAAGATTTCCTCTAATAGCATTTCAAGTGGAAAAAAAGAACCAAACCTGGTCAATTCAGTTCACTTGCTCAGTCATGTCTGACTCTTTGTGACCCCATGGACTGCAGCACACCAGGCCTCCCTGTCCATCACCAACTCCTGGAGTTTACTCAAACTCATGACAATTGAGTTGGTAATGCCATCCAACCATCTCATCCTCTGTCGTCCCCTTCTCCTCCTGCCCTCAATCTTTCCCAGCATCAGGGTCTTTTCAAATGTGTCAGCTCTTCGCATTAGGTGGCCAAAGTATTGGAGTTTCAACTTCAGCATCAGTCCTTCCTATGAACACTCAGGACTGATCTCCTTTAGGATGGACTGGTTGCATCTCCTTGCAGTCCAAGGGACTCTCAAAAGTCTTCTCCAACACCACAGTTCAAAAGCATCAATTCTTCGGTGCTCAGCTTTCTTCACAGTCCAACTCTCACATCCATACATGACCACTGGAAAAACCATAGCCTCGACTAGACAGACCTTTGTTGGCAAAGTAATGTCTCTGCTTTTGAATATGCTATCTAGGTAGGTCATAACTTTTCTTCCAAGGAGTAAGCGTCTTTTAATTTCATGGCTGCAGTCACCATCTGCAGTGATTTGGGAGCCCCCAAAATAAAGTCTGACACTGTTTCCACTGTTTCCCCATCTATTTCCCATGAAGTGATGGGACCAGGTGTTTAAACCAAAAGTTTAAGCCAACTTTTTTACTCTCCTCTTTCACTTTCATAAAAAAATAATAATCTTAACATATAAATATATATGTTATAACATATATATTTATATGTTAAGATTATTTTTGTGGTACATAGACATGGCCTGGGAGTTGTAGTTAAGAAATGGGGTGGCCTGTACTAAGAGGAATATCTGTGAGAATTTCAGTGTATCAAGCAAATTTGACGTAGAGGAGTGCCCTGGGGGTCACATAGTTCCACCTTCGCCAAACAAGCTGACAGGCCTGTAGTTTACTGTACTGCAATTTTCTTTATCTTGTGAAGCCTAATCTTTTAATGTTTGAAACCCATGACTTCTAAAATGAGCATCTAATATACACCTCTTGGTTCTCACATTCCACTGCTGTAGCGGGAAAATTGGGCTGGTGCCCCTGCAGCAGATCTGTTTTAACTTTAAGGATGGCATTGCCTTACAAAAGTTATTTTTTTCCCCTTGTCAGATTTAAGCAGAAACATTTCAGACATGGAGACTCAAAAAATCATTTGCAGTCTGAGAAATAGAATCCATCATATTTCTTCTCTGGTGGAAAAGACTGTCTAACAGATTGTTTAATTCGGAAAAAGGAACAAGTGGCCTGTTGATGTATTGCTTTAGTTTCAGACATTATTGGGAGAGGCCGATAAAAATGTCTTTTATATAATCATTAGCAATAAGATTTTTCTAGATGGTTGTTGATAGACTGTGGATAAACAAAAGAATTAACTTACCTCATCCTAAAACAGAATGCAAATCCATCTTTCATTGTTAAAAGGCTCTTAAGAAAATTGCCAATTTCTGTGAATGATCTAGCTTGTAACTTTTATCACTAGGTAGTTAATTTATGAATAGTTGGCCTAATGAGACATAACCTTTTAGAATCTTTGCTTGAAACCTAGAGTTAACTGGTTTTAATAGATATTATCGCCCCCCCCCCCGTTTTGTAGTGACAAAATACACTTTATATTAGAGCTTGATCACTCTGCTTTTACAGTATGAATCAGCATAGAATTCCATAGTGCAAACTAACCTGTTCCCTGATAATCCTCTATGCTCTGCTAACTGCTAAGTCACTTCAGCCATGTCCGACTCTGTGCGACCCCATAGACGGCAGCCCACCAGGCTCCCCCATCCCTGGGATTCTCCAAGCAAGAACACTGGAGTGGGCTGCCATTTCCTTCTCCAATGTATGAAAGTGAAAAGTGAAAGTGAATTCGCTCAGTTGTGTCCGACTCTTGGTGACCCCATGGACTGCAGCCTACCAGGCTCCTCCGTCCATGGCATTTTCCAGGCAAGAGTACTGGAGTCGGGTGCCATTGCCTTCTCCACCTCTATGTGATAATTCCCATCAAAACCTTGAATATACTGGGCTCTGCACTTGTTTCACCTAGGGTAAATAAGCAGGTGTCTTAAAGTCTAATATTTAAGCACCCAGTTGGATGCGACTCAGTGACTTCACTTTCACTTTTCACTTTCATGCATTGGAGAAGGAAATGGCAACCCACTCCAGTGTTCTTGCTTGAAGAATCCCAGGGATGGCGGAGCCTGGCGGGCTGCCATCTATGGGGTCACACAGAGTCGGACACGACTGAAGCAACTTAGCAGCAGCAGCAGCATCCTGTATACTTGCTTTTCAAAAATATTGAATGTTTTTGCTATTTTTCAGATATTCTGTAGTATTTGTGTGTGAATTTTATAATGGGAAAATTTAAAAAATACTTTTTCCCTAGAAAAATATCAGTCAGTTTATTTGTCACTTCATGGCAAATAGACGGAAAACAATGGAAACAGTGACAGACTTTATTTTGGGGGGCTCCAAAATCACTGCAGATGGTGACTGCAGCCATGAAATTAAAAGATGCTTGCTCCTTGGAAGAAAAGCTATGACAAACCTAGACAGCATATTAAAAGGCAGAGACATTACTTTGCCAACAAAGGTCTGTCTAGTCAAAGCTATGGTTTTTCCAGTGGTCATGTATGGATGTGAGAGTTGGACTATAAAAAAAGCTGAGTGCCAAAGAATTGATGCTTTTGAACTGTGGTGTTGGAGAAGACTCTTGAGAGTCTCTTGGACTGCAAGGATGTTAAACCAGTCAATCCTAAAGGAAATCAATCCTGAATATTCATTGGAAGGACTGATGCTGAAGCTGAAACTCCAATATTTTGGCCACCTGATGTGAAGAACTGACTCATTGAAAAAGACCCTGATGCTGGGAAAGACTGAGGGCAGGAGGAAAAGGGGGTGAGAGAGCATAAGATGATTCGATGGCATCACCGACTCAATGGACATGAGTTTGAGCAAGCTCTGGGAGTTGGTAATGAACAGGGAAGCCTGGTGTGCTGGGGCTGCAAAGAGTCGGACATGACTGAGCGACTGAACTGATTGTTAAACTCTGACAGAGGGTCATGGAAAATTTATGATTTACCAACTTGAGTAATTCTAAACCCTCTTTTTACACTTTCTACAGTAACTCCTATTTTTATCCTATTTAGAAAGCAGGAGATAAAATACATAATTTTATTTTAATGTATTTTATACACATATATTGGCAGAATGCAAACTGCCTCAAAGGCAAGAGCCGTCCCAAGGTGTGGTGATGGTTAGTTTTTAATGGGCTTGTAATTTCATTGTTCTAACTGTTTTGGGGAAGGGGCAGAGATTTCCAGGATGTAGGCCACTGCCAACTCTTTGCCTTTATGGTAGACCTCAAAACTGTCATGGCACCTGTGGATGTGTAATTTAACATGGTAATGTGTTACAATAAGTGTATACTAAATCTGCCACCATCTTGAGCCTGGTAGGTTCTAACTGGTTTTTGTTGTTTCCAGTTCTTCCTAGTGCTCATGCCCTGCCCCACTTCCTTCCTGTCTCATATTGACTGATTACTGTCTCCTATGTATTAGCATAAGAGTTTTGGTTTTTCTATTTGTCTTGTTTATATTTCTAACTTTTAAACATAATAGATATGTGTTTCTTCCACAAGGAAAAAAGATGGGGGCAGGTGGGAAGACAGTCCAAGAGGGGATATATGTATACATATGACTGATGCTATGGTTTTTCCAGTGGTCATGTATGGATGTGAGAGTTGGACTGTGAAGAAAACTGAGCGCCGAAGAATTAACGGTTTGAACTGTGGTGTTGGAGAAGACTCTTGAGAGTCCCTTGGACTGCAAGGAGATCCAATCAGTCCATTCTGAAGGAGACCATCCCTGGGATTTCTTTGGAAGGAATGATGCTAAAGCTGAAGCTCCAGTACTTTGGCCACCTCATGCGAAGAGTTGACTCATTGGAAAAGACTCTGATGCTGGGGGGGATTGGGGGCAGGAGGAGAAGGGGCCGACAGAGGATGAGATGGCTGGATGGCATCACTGACTCGATGAATGCAAGTCTGAGTGAACTCCGGGAGTTGGTGATGGACAGGGAGGCCTGGTGTGCTGCGATTCATGGGGTTGCAAAGAGTCGGACACGACTGAGCGACTGAACTGAACTGATGACTGACTTCATTGTCCAGCAGAAAGTAACACAGCATTGTAACACAACTATACCCCAATTTAAAAATAAAAATAAATAAAACCTCTAAAGATGGAAAAAATGTTTAAAAAATATTCTTAAGCAGTGTTCTTCTGAGAATATCTGTCCAGATGTGTTAGAGGGGAGCCTAGGTTTTTACAGAACTGGTAATTGGCAATTAACTTATTTCTTTCAGGACTTTTACCTTTTGGGAGGTGCAATCAAAATAGGTTAAGATATTATAGAGCTTCAATACAATATTTATTTTGAGAAATATTTACTGTATGCAAAAACTCTAAGAATTTAAAAAATAATTCAACATTAAGGATATTTTTAATTAATTATGAGGACGTCAACCTTCATTTGTAAGAAATTTCTTAGTAAACTAAAAATAAACGTGCCTTTTCTTGAAATTGTAATCTGTCGGAAACCAAGAACAAGAGGAGTGTTGAAACCGTGTTCACTAAAGGCAAGGATAAGACCAAACTCCCACTAATTCTATTATCATTTTATATTTTTCTAGAAGTTCTAGCAAATGAAATAAAACAGGAATAGATAAATGTATTAGTGTTTGAAATAAAGAGACAAAATTGTCATAATTATTGTTCTTTATAGATGACATGATTATCCACTGAGGAAAACCTAAGAAAATCAGCACTTTCTAAAATAATTTAGTAAGTTGACCATACTTGATTACATGCAAATCCAGTGCCTCTTTGTATATATCATTCATAATATCAGTGTAAAAGAGAATCTCCCATTTAAAAAAGATCTTTTTTAAATGAAGAAAAAGAAGATCTCCTATTTAAAATAACTACCATACATATGAAAAATCTAGCAAGAGACTTGAAAGGCAAAGCCTCTGTGAAGAAAATGACAAAATCTCAAGGACAGCATTAAAAAGCAAAACTGGATGGAAAATGCAAATATTTAAGAGTTATCAGTTTTCCCTGAATCTATTTGTGAATGTAAAGAAGTCTTCATACTGAGCACCAAAGAATTGATGCTTTTGAACTGTGGTGTTGGAGAAGACTCTTGAGAGTCCCTTGGACTGCAAGGAGATCCAACCAGTCCATTCTGAAGGAGATCAACCCTGTTTCTTTGGAAGGAATGATGCTAAAGCTGAAGCTCCAGTACTTTGGCCACCTCATGCGAACAGTTGACTCATTGGAAAAGACTCTGACGCTGGGAGGGATTGGGGGCAAGAGGAGAAGGGGACGACCGAGGATGAGAGGGCTGGATGGCATCACGGACTCGATGGACGTGAGTCTGAGTGAGCTCCGGGAGTTGGTGATGGACAGAGAGGCCTGGCGTGCTGCGATTCATGGGGTCGCAAAGAGTTGGACACGACTGAGCGACTGAACTGAACTGAAGGATTGTGGGAAACTGCAGAATTCTTAGAGAAAAGTGTGAATCTAAAAATCTGCCCAGCAAAATAAATATTAAAATAGTTTAAAAATTTAAAAACAAAATTAATACATATGGGCTTGTTAAAATATAGAATTGTAATAATTAAAATGGTATAGAAATAATAAATATTCAAGGAATTTATATAGTTCATTGGGGCATAATGCAATGTCCAAGAGCTGAATGAAGTTCAAATGCAAATTGAGAATGTGATAAACATATTTTAAATCTATTAGAAAAGGATGAAATATTTAGTATATTAAACTGATACAATTGGCCAACAAATGATAGATTGGTAGATGATAGATGGATGGACATATAGTTGTACCCACAGATTACTCCTAGATAAGTTCCAGATTAATTTGAATATGAACATGTACATATACTGAAAGAAAACATAAGAGTTTAAAAATAACTATCAGACTGAGAATGAACTTCCTAAGCATTGTACCAAAGCCAGAAATGATAAATGAGATTGTTGATTTGTTCACCCCAAAATGTAAAATTTCATGTGTCACATATGACAGAATTTAAAGAGCTAAAAAAGCAAATAATAGATATTAGTAAGATTCAGGACAAAATAATATCTTTAGTAATAATAATACTTAGCTCTCATATATGCTTATTGCATATTAGGCCCTATTCTAAGTGCTTTTAATGTATTAATTAATAATTCTAAGAGATCCATGAAAATGGGACTCTTTTATCCTCATTTTATAAGTAATGAAACTAACATCTAGAAAAATTTTTGCTAGTCACAAAGTTAACTAATTAGTAAATAGCAGAGCCAGAATTTGAAGCCAGGTCTCCTGGATATGAAGGTTGTGCTCTTCCTGCTCTGTTTGCTACTAAACACTTAAAAGTTGCAATTAATAGGATAAAGTTAAGCATTCAGATAGAATAATGGACAAACGGGTATTTACCAAAGAAATACTATAGTCAACACTTGAAAATGTTAAACAATAATGATAATCAATAAATAAAAAATAAAAGGGGACTGAATATTTAGTGTTTCCTACTAGTAATGATTACAGTGTTGATTGGACATGCTGAGGAATTCGGTGTGGAAAAACAGACCTCTTGTATGTGTTGAAAGATGACATTTCTAGAGGGCAACTTTGCAAACTATATCGAAAAATTTTTTAATCACATATTTTGACCCAATAATTATTGTCTTAAGGGAACTATTAAGCAAGTGTTTGCTTGTGGGTGTGTAAGTGTACATCAATAAAATGATTGGAAATATCTAGTCTGAGTGATTTATAAACATCAGAAATCCACTTCTCATAGTGGTGGAGGCTGGGAAGTCCACGACCAAGGCATTAGCAGATTAGGTGTCTGGTGAGAGCTGTCTTCTTGCTTAATAGGTGACTGTCTTCTTGCTAAGTCATTACACAGCAGAAGAGGAAGAGAGCTCTCTGAGGTTCCTTTCATAAATACACTAATTCTATTCACTAGGGTCCCACCCTCGTAATCTAATCACCCCTTAATACCATCATATGGGGGGTGGTAGAATTTCAACATATAAATCTTGAGAGGACACAAACATTCAATCTGTAATATCAGGGATTTTTCTATTTCTATTTTTCTATTGCTCACTCACCATGTTGACATTGCCATTTTAAACTTAATGCCTCATAGTCATAAGATGGTTGACTCAGCACTAACCATCACGTTCATCACACACCACCACATTAAAAGAGGAAAAATAATGGGGAGGGGACATGAATATTTCCAACTTGTGTGTTTCCCTCTTTTTAACTGAAAAGAAAATATTTAGAGTCTCTCTCTCAGCAAACTTATCTTTATTATTTTGGCAGAAGTGACATGGGGTTTGATTCCCAGGTTGGGAAGATCCCCTGGAGACGGGAAAGGCTACCCACTCCAGTATTCTGGCCTGGAGAATCCCATGGACTGTATCGTACATGGGGTTGCAAACAGTCCAACTGAGTGGCTTTCGCTTTCCACTCTTAAACCCATCATTGGCAAAGAGGCACAGAATTCCCTTTGGTTGCTTAGAACAAATGACTCAGCCTCTAGGGCTGGAAGAGAATCTACTCTCACTGTATGAAAGAGTGAATCCCTTTACTCTATTTCTCCCTCAATTATACAAAATTAGGGCTCCATTAGCAGTGGAAAAAAGGGTGTGGGCTGTTCAGTTCAGTTCAGTTCAGTCACTCAGTCATGTCCGACTCTTTGCGACCCCATGAGCTGCACCATACCAGGCCTCCCTATCCATCACCAACTCCCGGAGTTCACCCAAACTCTTGTCCACCAAGTCGGTGATGCCATCCAGCCATCTCATCCTCGGTCGTCCCCTTCTCCTCCTGCCCCCAATCCCTCCCAGCATCAGAGTCTTTTCCAATGAGTCAACTGTTCACATGAGGTAGCCAAAGTATTGGAGTTTCAGCTTTAGCATCATTCTTTGCAAAGAACACCCAGGGCTGATCTCCAGAATGAATGGACTGGTTGGATCTCCTTGCAGTCCAAGGGACTCTCAAGAGTCTTCTCCAACACCACAGTTCAAAAGCATCAATTCTTCAGTGCTCAGCTTTCTTCACAGTCCAACTCTCACATCCGTACATGACCACTGGAAAAACCATAGCCTTGACTAGACAGACCTTTGTTGGCAAAATAATGTCTCTGCTTTTGAATATGCTGTCTAGGTTGGTCATAACTTTTCTTCCAAGGAGTAAGCGTCTTTTAGTTTCATGGCTGCAGTCACCATCTGCAGTGATTAGGTAGGCCAAAGGAGTGTCTGCCATATATACTGAATCTAAAAACTGAATCTTCTTGTTAACACAGTAAACCGAAACACAGCAAAACCTTTGTCAGACTTTTATTGGAGAAATAGTGTAGCCCACATTTTGAATTAACACATTCTTTTATTTGTAATTTGGGAGATACAAAATCATAGAAATTTAGAACTAAAAGTTAAAAATTGTGCTGCCTAATTCACTTAATTAATGAGGTAAGTGGAGTCCAGCAGGTTATAATCTTCCCCACGTTGTGATTAAGGAGCCAGCCCAGCCTGTTGATTTTTCCCTTCAAGACAGGACCACCCATGTTTGCCTCTAGCGTGCTTCAGTCTACATAATTAAAAGCAGTGTTGTAATGGATTTCTCTTCATTTATGGTGCTTTATCTGCCTTTTTTTTTTTTTTTTTTTTGCTGTTGAATATTTTTTTTTATTTACTAGTTCATGGCTTTCTCTTATTTACTCTTTATTAATCCAAGTGAAAACTCATCATATTTTACCATGGCAAAAAAAAAACAAAAACAAATGGAAGCAAAGGTATGAAATTCTTTGGAAGTTTTTCCTTCCTATTACCTGTCCCACCATGAAAAACTCTTCTTTGAACCTCTCTGTTCCACCTTTTCAGATTCCTGCTAGTTAATGCTTCCATAATTTTCTCTAACACAAAATTTCCAAAAATGTATTGGACTATACTGTATTTATAAATTTTTTAAATTGATACTCATAGGAAGATTGCAAAAGTAGCACAAAGAATTTTCATGTATAATACCAAAATATTAACATTTTAACTTACACTTTGCTTTATGCATGTATGTGTGTGCATAGATAAACTTTTCTGAGCCTTTTGCAAGTAAGTTATAGGCATGATACCCCATTTTCAAAATACTCCGGCATGTATTTCCTAAAACATGGACATTGTCTTACATAATCTAAAACACACAAAAAATTATCAAAATCAGAAAAATAACAGTGGTACAGTATCATTCTCTAACCTACAGATCTTTTTAAAATTTCACCAACTATTGTACTTTTGTTCATAACAAAAGAAAATTTTCTATTCTAAGCACTGCAGAATCACATGTATTTGGCTGTCATGTCTTTTTAATCTTCTTTTCACCGGAGTGATTCCTTATGGCTTGTGTTTTTGAAGCATATGGGTCCTTTGTAGAATCTCTCTCAATTTGGTTTGCTTTGTTACTCATGATTAGATTCAAGGTGAGCACTCTCAGTGCTTCAGGAAGCAAATTGTGTCAACTTTTTCCTTTATGGTTGATGTTAATGTTGATCTTTAATGAAGGCGGTGTCATGCCAGATTTCTCTACTCTAAAGTTACTTTCTTTCTCCTTTGTAATTAATAAACATCTTGTGGGGAGATGCTTTGAGACTGTGTAAATGTTCTGTTTCTTCTGCTATACCCTCTGCCTTTGCCTGAAGCTATTACTATGATAGTGGTTGTCAAATGATTTGCTAACTCCATCATTCCTAGAGCATTTGTTAGTTTGCATTCCACTGTAAGAAATAGTTTTCCTTTCTTTCTCGTTTATTTATTTACCTACTTACTTCTCCATGGACTTCTCTTTTTACAGATTATATTATCATGATTTATTTTGACACTAAAATTGTCCCAGGTTTTGCCAGTTGAAACCCCTTCAAGTTGGCTTTTATGTCCTTTCTGTATGTCCCAGTCATTCTTTGAACACTTCCTCTTCCAACCCCCTTTCTGAAATCAGCCTTTTTCAGGGTTTTTTGTTCTTTCCAGGAGAGAAGGTAGTATTTAGACCAGTAACCAGTCACTAGATGTATTCAATGTTACTTGGGTATTATTACTCATGTACAGCTTAAGATGATAATACACCAATGGAAAACCAACTGGGATTCTTAAAGTAGTTTATATATTTGAATTAAAGTACACAGGAAAAAAAGTCTTTAATGAATGACAAAAGTTTTATGCATTCAAATTTCTATAACTTGATAATTAGAAGTCCACAAATTCTACAGAGTCTAATCCTTGGATAGAGGTAGAAGGACAAATGAATGGAAGGGCAAAAGTGTGGACAATAAATGTTTTATAGAATTTGGTTTTAACACTCTATTACCACTTCTCAAGCTCTAAACCAGTAGGATACTTTTCAGTTCTTCCCTTTTCCTTCATCAGCATGTGAGGATTAAACTCATAATGTCCCTAATATCCCAGTGTCCTTCTTTTGTCCTACTTCCCCAGAGTTGGCTTAGAATTCATTGCTTCTCTTCTCTACTAAAAATTGAATAAGTAAAACTGTTTTTACGGCATTAATGTTAAAATGCATCAGAGATTCAGATTAAATATTTCTTTGTGCTTTGCATTATAATAAATGATCCTGTAATGATTTCAAATATAGTAGGCTCTAACTTCAAAGCTAGTACAAATACACTTATATTTTAATTATTTATTATTGAATGTCAGTAAAAAATAAAATTTTATGAAAACTTGAGACACTTGTATATGTGTCAAAAAACCTTACATGGATAGCTACCCCCTCTCTAGAGTTAATTTTAGAATAATATCTTTTAGATCTAATTTTTGGGTTCTCAGCATTGCAGTTTTGTTTAAATTCTTTACCCCAAGCTACTGAACTATAGCTTTGTAAGTATGATTCCTTTTTAATGCTTTATATTAAAACCTCAGTTTCATAGCACTGGATGACATGTTGACAGCTGTAATTCAGCATGCTTTCCTTCTCTCTCTTTTTCTCTTACACACACACACACATACACAAACACACCTTCTATATATACTGTATACATATCCCAATAAGAAAATGGCAGGGAAACCTCAGCTTTCAGATGATTTATTGAAATTACTGAAAACTCTGGGTTGGGGAATCTGCAGGGGATGGATTCTCATCTCAACTGTACCCTTTACTGGCTATGACCTGGGGGTAACTTACTTCTCTAAACTTCAGAGTCCTCTCCAAATGGTAAAGTGACCCAAAGGTGTATAATCTAACACTGTGTGTCAAAATATCTCACCAAAATAGCACAGCCACAAGAGGTAATACATATAAAGTGTTGGTGCTAAACCTGGCTCAATGCAAATGTTCAACAATCTCCATTATTACTACTTTCCAGGGATATTTTTCTATGGATCTGGTATTAACAAAAAATCAGCTTAAGGATGAGCAGGCTTATCTTTTTCTTCCTCTTCAGGTGCTGTAGGTTTTCAGAGTTTTAGAGCAAAATGATACTGAAATGAAAGTAAATGTGTGACCTCATGGACTATAGCCCATCAGGCTCCTTTGTCCATGTAATTCTCCAGGCAAGATTATTGGAGTGGGTTGCCATTCCCTTCGCCAAGAGATCTTCCTGACCCAGGGATCGAACCCCAGGTCTCCTGTATTGCAGCCGTATGCTTTACCATCCGAGCCACCAGAGAAACCCATTGATGCTGAAATACTACAGTCCAGTTCTGGATGCCTTGGTGAGAATTTTTTTGGCTTAGTTCTGTTGAGTCCCACCTTTATTTACTGAGAAAGTACCCTCCCCTATGGCTTTAAAACACACCTGCATTTTGATGATTCTCAAAGGTACCAAGATCCCCTGGAGGAGGGCCTGGCAATCCACTCCAGTATTCTTGCCTGGAGAATCCCATGGAGAGAGGAGTCTGATGGACTATGGTCCATAGGGTCGCAAAGAGTCGGACACAAGTGAAGCAACTTAGCGTGCACACATAAGTACCACTCTGATTCAGAAATATTTTTGTTTTCCTCTATCCCCTCCCCATTGACTGCCCCCAGAGAACTTTGACTTTACTCTCTAGCACTTATCAGAGTTTGCAGTTATGTATTTATGTATAATCATTTGTCTAATAGATGCCTCTATCCTTACACTAGATACTAAGCTGCATGAGGGCAGGGACCAGAACTATTTCAATCACTGAACATCCAGTGGAGTGCCTAATCATGACAGTTGTGTTTTAGAAAAACATTTCTGTCCTTCAAAATATTTTAAGGTAAACCCACATGTACATTGCACTGTGCATTTGAATTACTGACACTATCGTTGAGAACATATAGCCTGAAGGATAAAGAGACAAATTAAGAGGTAATATTAATTAACTGTTCCAGCTAAGTGATAATGTGGAATCTTCCAGGTACTCTGTGGATATTGTCCTATGTATGCTTATGTGCAGAGATCCCAATATACAGAAATAACATTGTTTCTTGTGATATTGCATGGTGATATTAGTGAATTATTGATAATGTATTCTATCCTAAATGCTTAGCTCAGGGACTGGAGGTGGATTATACTCAGTAAATATTTGTTAAATGATTTAGTTTGCATGGGAGACTGAAAAACGTTTTGGATAAGTAGAGAAGGAATGTCTTCATTTAAAATAAGCATTTGGTATCAGGTAATTTTACTGTATCCTGTTCTGTGCACCTGATTCCCCAGCTATAGCAGTCATGGTCTTTACTGTCGATAACAGCAGTGCAGTTGCAGTGCAAGCTAGCTGCCTGTGTGGTGGCAAGCTTCTGCCCACAGTATTTGTGTCATAGTGTTATATGTTGCAGACAAATGTCACCAGCTCAAATTCTGGAGTAAGTCTAGGTTTGATGGTATGTGCTGTGCTGTGCTTGGTCGCTCAGTCGTGTCTGACTCTTTGTGACCCATAGGCTACAGCCAACCAGACTCCACTGACCTTGAAATTCTCCAGGCAAGAATACTGGAGTGGGTAGTCGTTTCCTTCTCCCGGGGATCATCCCACCCCATTGATCGAACCCAGGTCTCCCATATTGCAAGTGGATTCTTTACCCTCTGAGCCACCTGGGCTTCCCTGGAATACTAGAGTGGGTAGCCTATCCCTTCTCCAGGGGAACTTCCCAACCCAGGAACTGAACTGGAATCTCCTTCATTGCAGGTGGATTCTTTGCCAGCTAAGGTACAGGGGAAGCCCCAATGAATGGTTTAAGTCTTACAAAAGTGAATTTTTCCCACCACCATCGTCAATTGCCAAATTTGTGTGTAGTGAAACAGTTGATTCTTTAAAGTACTATTCATTTCAATAAGTCAGTCAGTTGGTAGCTAATATTAATATTTATTCAGGGATTTCATTGATCAGACAAATATTAAGAATACCAGTCATCAAATAGGCTGCCTTCAAGGAACTTGCAGTCCAAAAAAAGTGATAGGCATTAAGCTAATAGATGGCTAGCTACTAATTGTACTAAGCTAATGAAAAGCTCAAGGAGAGTGTTATAAGGTAGTGGTCTCCAACCTTTTTGGCACCAGGGAACAGTTTTGTAGAGGACAGTTTATCTTCTTGGAAGACTGAAAAGTGGGGGAATGATTTCGGGATGATTCAAGTACATTACATTCATTGTACATTTCATTTTTATTATTATTACATCAACTCCACCTCAGATCATTAGGCATTAGATCCTGGAGGTTAGGGACCCCTGCTATAAGGGATAATAACAGGGGGGACCTACTTGAAATTGGATAGATAGAAAAATCCTTTTTGAGATGTTAACTGAGATCTGATGGACAGGAAAAAAAATGTGGAAGGAGAGAAAGGTGTGTGTGTGTGTGTGTGTGTGTGTGTGTGTGTGTGTGTGTGTGTGTGTGTAGGTGAGGAGGATAGGAAGAAAAGAAGAACGTTCTAATGAGGTAAAATGTAAAAGTGTGTGTGAGCCTCAGCTGGGGAAATAGAAATAGTGGGATGATAAATAAACCTGTTGCTGAATTCCAGTATGCAGGAAGGAAAGTGACTGGAGAAGAGTTGGACAGAGGCTGGGGTCAAGCTGTCAGGTCCTTGTAGGTAGTGATAAGGATTGGGGATTATTTCTTTTCCTGAGTTAAGTGAGAAATCATTAAAAGTTTCAAGTAGGGTGTTGCATGATTCAAAGTATAGTCACTCATTATTCACAGATTCTGTATTTGCAGATTCACTTACTTGCTGCTGCTGCTGCTGCTGCTGCTGCTAAGTCGCTTCAGTCGTGTCTGTGTCTGTGCAACCCCATAGACGGCAGCCCACCAGGCTCCCAGTCCCTGGGATTTTGTAGACAAGAACACTGGGGTAGGTTGCCATTTCCTTATCCAATGCAAGAAAGTGAAAAGTGAAAGTGAAGTCGCTCAGTCGTGTCCGACTCTTAGCGACCCCATGGACTGCAGCCCACCAGGCTCCTCTGCCCATGGGATTTTCCAGGCAAGAGTGCTGGAGTGGGGTGCCATCACCTTCTCCACACTCACTTGCTAATAACATTTATTTGTACCCCAAAATCAATATATG
Source organism: Redunca redunca (assembly GCA_006410935.1). Classification (NCBI taxonomy): domain Eukaryota; kingdom Metazoa; phylum Chordata; class Mammalia; order Artiodactyla; family Bovidae; genus Redunca; species Redunca redunca. Next base: position 1,145,628 of record SJYQ01002548.1, on the reverse strand, counting down.
AGGAGCTTCATGGTTATTAGCATAAATGTGCAAACTAGTGAAAGATTCACACAGGTTCTCAGCTGAGGTCAAACAAGTTGACACTGCTTTCTTGTTGTAGCCTTCATAATGTAAACAAGTATCTTTTTCACAGTGTATTTAGAACCATGTTTTGTTCATTTTTATGCTTTTTATTTGTGATTTTGCTGCTTAAAATGACCCCTAGGCAAGGTACTAAAGTGCTGTCTGGCTTTTCCAAGTGCAAGAAAGCTGTGATATGTCTTGTGGAGAAAATACCTGTATTAGATAAGCTTCATTCAGGTATAAGTGATAGTGCTGTAACCATGAATCTGATAGTAATAAACCAACAACATGTATTAAATAAGGGATCTTGAAATAGAAGCACTGACTGACTCAAAACAGAAGAACTGACTCATTAGAAAAAACCCTGATGCTGGGAAATCTTGAAGGCAGGAGAAGGGGACAACAGAGATTATATGGTTGGATGGCATCACCGACTCGATAGACCTGAATTTGAGTGAGCTCCGGGAGTTGGTGTTTGAATAGGGAAGCCTGGTGTGCTGCAGTCCATGGGGTCGCAAAGAGTCGGGACATGACTGTGTGACTGAACTGAAACAGAAACACACACAAAACAATGTCATGTGTTGATCAGTTGACCAGAGGATTGAAAGAACCTAACCCTATGTGTCCTCTGGGAGCATTGTTCCATATTTGTTAATTCATTGTTGGTAGCATGGTGGCTCAGACGGTAAAGAATCCACCAGCAACGTGGGAGACCTGGGTTTGATCACTGAGTTGGGAAGATCCCCTGGAGGAGGGCATGGCAACCCACTCCAGTGTTATTGCCTGGAGAATTCCATGGAGAGAGAAGCCTGGTGGGCTGTAGTCCATGGGGTTGCAAAGAGTTGGACGTGACTGAGTGAGTGAGTACAGCACAGAGCATAGCAAGTTTATGGATCTTAACTACTATGAATATCATGAATCTACTGTCTCAGTTTAAGCAGTTGCTGTTCTGCAGTATGGAATATGGAGAATGAACAGAAGGAGAAGTAGGAAGCTCTATAGAAATATTTCAGTGGAAATGTGAGAGATCTAGCAGCCTGTCCTGGGAATATGGAGAATATGGCTTATGAGGAGACAAATGTGAGAGACTAGGACTGACCAGCGTTAAAAATCCAGAGTAAGGTTTCTTTGGGGCCCTTTCAGACCTTGGCAGTTTCTCTGCTGCAGATACCCAAGGTACATCATTCTATCAACCCCTTCTGTCTAAAAGAAGGTCTCCACTATATATTAGTATTTGTTACGTATACTTATAACTTAGCTAAATACTTAAGTTAGTATTTAAATATGATTTAAAAATCTTTTAAAGAATGATACTGATATTGACTATATCATGCAGACTATGATTGATATTATTTTTTAATTAGTGTGATCTTAATTAATTTATTCTTTGTCCTGTATTTAATAGGCTTTCAAGGGCTATCAGCTCACCCCTATGAGGAAATGTCTTCTTCATCAACTTGTAATACTGACATTAATAAGCCTAGAAAAACAGATTTTTGTATTGTCATCATCTACAGATCCTCAACCAGGTTTCACCTCCTTTCACCATCAAGTTGAAGGGAATTTTCTTTCCATAGTGAATGGATTGGCATATTAAGTAGACTAGTTAATGCTAGCTGCAGTTGTAACATTTATATAGTATCTGTCTTTTACATTTTTATAAATTAAAAATCAATTTACTTTTACATTTAATTTACTTGACCAGAGCAGTTTCTAAGATGAAAGTAGTCAGTGATGAGTCTTTCTCCTACAAATCATGAGACTTCATTTTTTTAAAAAAAAATTGAAGTTTAGTTGATTTATAATATTGGACTAACTTAGGAGTACGTAGTTACTTTTTTCTGATGAAATTCCATTATAGGTAATTATAAGATATTAAATTGATTTCCTATACTATACAGTAAATTCTTATTCCTTATCTGTTTTACATGTAGTAGTTTGTATCTGTTAATCCCATATTCTTAATTTATCTTTCCCCCATGAGACCTCTCTTTTCATTTCAAATAAAATACAACAGCTTCAAGTTATAAAGATAAACAATTCAAGCAAACATATTGCTTTAGCACACAATTGGCTCGAGAAATATCTACATAAGCAGATATATAAATAAACTGTAGTGAACACATTGGTATCTACACAAATAGATAGCCCTCCATTCTTGTTAGAACCATCTCAATACTATGCATGCCATCTTCTCCACATGTCCAGATTCTCAAAAAAAGAGGATGGTATCATCAGCCCTGGAGGTTTGGAACTAAACCTTCTTTAGCCAACGGTGGCAATATCATCCCTTCTTCCAGGGACTGACTTAGGAAAACTCATGTGATTCAACTCTACCCAAACAACTATGAGGAGAAGTGTGCGGGGGTAACTTCTGGGAAAGGTTTTCTGCTGATAGAAAGAGACAGGGAAGGACAACACGTTTCTGAATGTGTGGCTAGATGAACCGGTGGTGCCAGAAGTTGGGCAAGCCATCTGACAGCCACAGTAGCCCAAGCATGAGGACAAAAGCTGAAGCCCTGGGGAAATATGGTAAAAGCCTGAGTATGTGATATCACTGCTGAGACATTTAATTTACCAAACCTACAGAGGAAATTTTATCTATAATTTATTATTGTTATGTTTAGGGCTTTATGACTTGACTCGTCTGTAATTTGCAACCAAAACCATCCTAATATGGACCACTATTAAGGACTTTATTGTTTTATAGTTCATAGACGTAAGATGCACATATTTGCACACTTTAATATCTGAAAATAGATGTATCTTAACAATTGATAGTATCAAATTCAGTAAACTAAGGATTTTTTTTTTTTTTGCTAAATTGAACATTCAACACTAAAATATACAAAGGCATGGTGTTCAAAATAGTATTCTGATGATATTTTAAGGTATCTAGCCTTAATAGATGGAGAAGGCAATGGCACCCCACTCCAGTACTCTTGCCTGGAAAATCCCATGGACGGAGGAGCCTGGTTGGCTGCAGTCCATGGGGTCGCTAAGAGTTCGGCACTACTGAGCGACTTCACTTTCACTGTTCACTTTCACGCATTGGAGAAGGAAACGGCAACCCACTCCAGTGTTCTTGCGTGGAGAGCAAGGGACGGGGGAGCCTAGTGGGCTGCCATCTATGGGGTCGCACAGAGTCGGACACGACTGAAGCGACTTAGCAGCAGCAGCAGCAGCAGCCTTAATAGAATCTAAAGCAGTCGATATTATCCTGATCCAAAATGAAATAATAATAAATAATAATAATAATGCGCCACCCATTATATTAGTTAAAAAATAATATGACTGTAGAGCGTGAACTAAAATAATACAGTCAAGATAAAGCAATCAACACTATAGTATCTATTGATTCTTCCCAAATATATTTTTTATACTTAAACAACATTACTTATATTGAAAAAATATATAGCTATTTGTTTTGGAAATACAGTTATTTCTGATTCAGTTCAGTCACTCAGTCATATCCAACTCTTTGCAACCCCAGGGACTGAGGCACGCCAGGCTTCCTGTCCATCACCAACTCCTAGAGTTTACTCAAATTCATGTCCATTGAGTTAGTGATGCCATCCAACCATCTCATCCTCTGTCATCCCCTTCTCCTCCTGCCTTCAATCTTTCCCAGCATCAGGGTCTTTTCCAATGAGTCAGTTCTTTGCATTAAGTGGCCAAAGTGTTGGAGCTTCAGCTTCAGCCCTTCCAATTAATGTGAAAGTGAAAGTGAAGTCACTCAGTTGTGTCCAGCTGTTTGTGACCCGTGGACTGTAGCCCACCAAGCCTCTCAGTCCATGGGATTCTCTAGGCAAGAATACTGGAGTGGGTTGCCATTTCCTTCTCCAGTATTCAGGACTAATTTCCTTTAGGGCGGACTGGTTGGATCTCCTTGCAGTCCAAGGGACTCTCAAGAGTCTTCTCCAACACCACAGTTCAAAAGCATCAGTTCTTCAGTGCTCAGCTTTCTTTACAGTCCAACTCTCATATCCACACATGACTACTGGAAAAATCATAGCTTTGACTGGATGAGTCTTTGTTGGCAAAGTTAATGTCTCTGCTTTTTAATATGCTATCTAGATTGGTCATAACTGTTCTTCCAAGGAGCAAGCATCTTTTAATTTCATGGCTGCAGGCACCATCTGCAGTGATTTTGGAGCCCCTCAAAATAAAGTCTGTCACTGTTTCCATTGTTTCCCCATCTATTTGCCATGAAGTGATGGGGCCAGATGCCATGATCTTAGTTTTCTGAATGTTGAGTTTTAAGCCAACTTTTTCATTCTCCTCTTTCACTTTCATCAAGAGGCTCTTAAGTTCTTCTTTTCTTTCTGCCATAAGGGTGGTGACATCTGCATATCTGGGGTTATTGATATTTCTCCCAGCAATCTTGATTCCAGCTTGTGCTTCCTCCAGCGCAGCATTTCTCATGATGTAATCTGCATATAAGTTAGATAAGCAGGGTGACAATATACAGCCTTGATGTACTCCTTTCCTGATTTGGAACCAGTCTGTTATTCTATGTCCAGTTCTAACTCTTGCTTCTTGACATGCATACAGATTTCTTAGGAGGCAGGTAAGGTGGTCTGGTATTCCCATCTTTTGAAGAATTTTCCACAGTTTGTTGTGATCCACACAGTCAAAGGCTTTGGAGTAGTCAATAAAGCAGAAGTAGATGTTTTTTTGGAACTCTCTTGCTTTTTTGATGATCCAGCGGATGTTGACAATTTGATCTCTGGATGCTTTGCCTTTTCTAAATCCAGCTTGAACGTCTGGAAGTTCACGGTTTACGTACCATTGAAGCCTGGCTTGGAGAATTTTGAGCATTACTTTGCTGACGTGTGAGATGAGTGCAATTGTGCGGTAGTTTGAACATTTTTGGCGTTGCTATTTCTGATTAATTGATCATAAATTCATAAATGCCAGTTTATGACTGTTATGGAACAGTAAGTTTGTATTAGGCATATGAAATGCCAGGCTGGAAGAATCACAAGCTGGAATCAAGATTGGTGGGGGAAATATAAACAGTCTCAGATGTGCAAATAATACTACTTTAATGACAGAGAAGAGGAACTAAAGAGCCTCTTGATGAAGGTGAAAGAGGAGAGTGAAAAAGTTGGCTTAAAACTCAACATTCAAAAAACAAAGATCATGGCATCTGATCCTATCACTTCATGGCAAATTGAAATGTGGAAACAGTGTCAGATTTCATTTTCTTGGGCTCCAAAATCAATGCAGATGGTGACTACAAACACAAAATTAAGACTCTTGCCCCTTGGAAGAATAGCTATGACGAACCTAGACAACATATTAAAAAGCAGACATCTCTTTGCTGACAAAGGTCCATATAAGCAAAGCTATGGTTTTTCCAGTAGTCATGTACAGCTGTGAGTGTTGGACCATAAAGAAGACTGAGCAGTAAAGAATTGATGCTTTCAAATTGTGATGTTGAAGAAGACACTTGAGAATCCCTTGGACAGCAAAGAGATCAAACCAGTCAATCCTCGGGGAAATCAACTCTGAACATTCATTGGAAGAGCTGATGCTGAAGCTCCAATACCTTGACCATGTGATGTGAAGAGCTGACTTAATTAGAAAAGACCCTGATGCTGGGAGAGATTGAGGACAAGAGGAAAATGGGGCAGCGGAGGATAAGATGGTTGCACGGCATCACTGATTTAATGGACATGAATTTGAGCAAACTCAGGGAGATAGCGAAGGACAGGAAAGCCTGGCATGCTGCTGTTCATGGGGTCACAAAAAGCTGGACATGACCTAGCAACTGAAAAACAACAACAGAGGATAAAGTCTACTCACCCATAACATTTCAGAGAAGAGAAGACATGCACTAAAGTAACAGTAACCCACAGCAGTGTTTCACTGATGGCACTAACTGCTGTCAGAACACCAGTGACGTGAAAATGGATACTCCACAAGGGTATTGGGAAGTATTCATGCTGAATAATCATTTGAACTTTATTTGGAAGTGTGTGTGTAATTTGGACATGTCAGGGTGCAGTGGGGTAAGGATACTCCACACAAAGAGACCTGTCCAAACAAAATTATAAAACCTATAATTTCTAGAGTTTTTTTCCAAGAAAAGTGAAACCTCACACTAAAATAATAACACTAGAATAGTTGGCAACAGAGTTGACAGGTAGGCAGGGGATAATTGTTTGCTCACCACCAAGTTCTTTCTCCTAGATTTGCTGAAAAGGTGGAGTAATGAAATTCTAACCTTTGACCCCTGACCTTTCCTACCTTCCCTTCAAAAGCAAAAACTAGATCTTCATCTTTTAATCATATACTTTCTTATGATTTTCTCAAGAAACAAGACAGGACAGTGCAGAACTAAAAAAGAAATTGCAACTAAACACTCGTAATTATAAGTTAAATGAAAACAAAGCAACAGTTCTTTAGTGTTCTGTGCCAGCTCTGTGCTAACATTTTACATATAATTATGAAAAGTGAAAGTCACACATTCGTGTCCTACTCTGTGAGACCCCAGGGACTGTAGCCTACCAGGCTCCTCTGTCCATGGAATTCTCCAGGCCAGAATTTTAAAGTGGTTAGCCATTTTCTTCTCCAGGGGATCTCCCCAACCTGGGGATCAAACTGGGATCTCCTACATTGCAGGCAGATTCTTTACTGTCTGAACCACCAGGAAAGCCCTACATATAATTTTAATGTCCAAACAACCTTGTGACTTAGATATGATCTTCATTTTATTGGGAGAAGATTGAGGTTCAGTACCTTGCAAAGGTCAAAGAATGATTAAATAAGAGCTGGAATTTGACTCCAAGTCAGTCTGACTCTAAAATGTAAACTTACATTTTATATCCATATATTATATTGTCTTCCAGTCTCTTCTTCAAGTGTGGCTTTAAATAGGTATGCTTCACTCTTTGGTTTGCCATGTTGGGTAAGGGATTTGGAAGAATTTTTCTCTTTTAGTTAGGTGTGTAGAGGTATTTTTCTATTTCTTTTAGTTTATTTTGTTCTTACAGAGTCCTGTTTGCTTCATTTGTGAAGTCCTATTTGTATGAAGAATGTTGATGAGGAACATTTAGTATTTATTACTAGGAAATAGCCTATAATTACCTATTTCATTAAAAAATTACTGAATAGCTATCTAAAGATTGGTCAGTCCCAGCTGATCAACCAGCTAGTGATTTTCTATCAGCATAAAGTATTTACCATTCCCTTGGGGCAAATTTCATTCCATAAGGAACAGAGGGCCAAGCCTAATTGGAGAATAAATCTCAGACATGCATCATGAGGAATATAGATTTTCTTTTCTTTTCTATAAATAACTTGTGGAGCTACCTTGCACTTTGGAAAAATTTTGGAGTTCTGCAGACTAAAGTACAAATAAAATAGAAAAGTATAAAACCTTCCATCTTTTTATTTTAAACAACTTAGAATCCAAGTCGTGTACTTTTTATTTTTTTTTAAGTACAGACTAGTCTGAAAGTTGAAAGGCCACAAAATGCCATAGAAATAAAAATGGATGGCTAACCTTTGAGGCAGTGCCAACCTGGCCACAGTCATCCTGACTTTCACCAGTTTGATCCTTTTATAACAGCTTTGTAACTCCTTTGTATGAAGTGTTTTCTAAATGTCACATAATACTGTATTTAAATGTTGTTGCTTAGTCATTTAGGTGTGTCCAACTCTTTTGTGACTCCATGGACTGTAGGCCACCAGGCTTCTCTCTCCATGGGATTTTCCAGGCAGAAATACTGGAGTGGGTTGCGGTTTCCTTCTCCAGGGGATCTTCCTGACCTAGGGATCGAACCTGATTCTCATGCATTGTAGGCAGATTCTTTACCTCTGAGTTATTTGGACTTCCCATATTTATGATAAATAACCGACAAGGACCTACCCTGTAGAGCAGAGAAGTCTGCTCAATATTGCGTAATAACCTGAATGGGAAAAGAATTTGAAAAACAGTAGATATGTGTATAAAACTGAATCACTTTGCTGTACACATGAAGTTAATACAACATTATTAATCAACTATACTTAAATATAAAATTTTAAAAAATTCATAATGATAACTATAATTTGAACCCACCCCTGCATGGATCTTCTCTGCCTCCTCTGTTAAGTATTTGTATCTTCTTTATCCCATAGTAAGAACCTTTTCATTCAACAGTATCAATGTATTTGATATCATTTTGTCCAAACTGCAATATATCATAATGACAGCCTTATTAAGTACAAGTCAAGGTTTCTTTATGGTTCTATGTCAAGAAGTTTGGTGTCTGGATATTATATTTTGAGTCTGAATACATTGGCAGACATTTAACAGATTTCATCAGAAACAGATCCAAAGAAAGCATACAGTTCTTTTTAATTCCTGATTCATTTGCTTATTCAGAGACTAAAAACAGAAATATTTAATGAAACTTTATTTTTCCTTCCTAGTAGTTTTAGCTTACCTGTTATCTTTAAATTAATATTAATATGAAATTAATTTAATAACGAAAATAGAATAACTGGGAAAATACAGGCTTGTCCCTTACATCTAGTATTCTGTGAAATGCTAATAGACAAATTATTCCACAGACAAATACATTCAAGTAGATGTTCTTGTAGCCACTGTAGAGATTCTTGGGATTCTTAATGTGTTCACATATTAATAAGGAGGAGCAGAAAGGTGAGCATATAGTGTACATGGTCTTCCAGACTTATCTGATCATAGAACCGTTTCCTCATATGATTTTCTTTAAAATACGAAGCAGTTGTTACAGTGTGTGGTTTCACATTTTTTTTAAGAGGGTATTAAATCTTTTATTGATTACACATGATAATGGATGATACACAAGCTTCATTCCCATCTATAACTTTTATCTGGTACCATAATTCAATTTAGATATATTGCACAGGATGTGCTAATAATCATTAATAACCAAAAAAAATTTTAAAAAACTCCATGACTTTGCACGGGTGACCCTTTTAATGGGGTACTCCAGGTCACAACACAGTAACTGTCAGTTCAACTACAAGGTTCTGAAGACAACAGCTTCTGCACCAAGCAGGTTGTAAATAAATTTCAAATGGAACCTGGCATCACCCTGAAGGAATTTTAACTTCACACTGTTGGAGTAGTTTACCAAAATGGCTTCCGAGTAGACTAACTTTACACAGCACATTAAAAAAAAAAAAAAAAAGACATTTATTCAGCGTCATGATCAGACTATTACATTTAGCAATCAACAGCATGGGTGCCAAAAAAAAAAAAAATCTACATTAAAACCCTTTGTTGGAATGCTTTACACTTTCCACAGAACAGAAACTAAAATAACCTGTTATACAATTAGTCACAAGTACAGTCCTCGAGCTTTTTGCCCATACATGTGAGTATTGTCTAAAACATGTCTTCTTTGTAGCAGCTAGGCCCTGCCACCACTGTGCTTGGCTGAGTTCACAAATCTGTTGCAACCTGCAGCTTCCCTGTCACTTCTCGGGCTCTCCTCTCCTGCTAAGCTCTGTTTCCTGGCAGTAATTAAGACCTTCTGCCTCTGCCATAGCTACTGCTGCCGCTGGAGCCACCACAGCCACCTTGGTTTCGTGGTTTGGCAAAGTATTGGCCTCCACCACCATAGGGGCCAGAACTTCTTCCTCCAAAGTTTCCTCCTTTCATGGGTCCAAAATTTGAAGATCGATTGTTGTAACTACCAAAATCATTGTAGCTTCCACCACCTCCAAAATTGCTTCCGTCATTACCAAATCCATTATATCCCTCCCCACTGCCACCATATCCGCCACCACCACGGCTGCCACCAAAGCCACCTCGACCACTGATGTTTCCTCCACGACCAAAGTTGTCATTCCCACCAAAACCACCTCCACGACCGCCACCAAAGTTTCCAGAACCACTTCGACCTCTCTGGCTGGATGAAGCACTCGCCATCTCTTGCTGAGACAGGGCTTTTCTCACTTCACAGTTGTGGCCATTCAGTGTGGTATTTCTGAATGACAGTCTTGTCTACAGAGTCATGGTCATTAAAGGTTGCAAAAGCAAAGCCTCTCTTTTTGCCACTGCCTCGGTCAGTCATGATTTCAATTACTTCAGTTTTCCCATACTGTTCAAAATAATCTCTCAGGTGATGTTCTTCAGTGTCTTCTTTAATGCCACAAACAAAAATCTTTTTCACAGTTAAGTGGGCACCAGGTCTTTGCGAATCTTCTCTTGAGACGGCCCTCTTTGGCTCCACAACTCTTCCGTCCACCTTGTGTGGCCTTGCCTTCGTGGCTGCATCCACCTCCTCCACCGTGGCATGTGTGACCAACCCGAAGCCTCTGGAGCGCTTGGTGTTTGGATCCCTCATTACCACACAGTCTGTGAGCCTTCCCCGTTGCTCAAAATGGCTCCTCAGACTCTCATCGGTTGTTTCAAAGCTCAGTCCACCGATGAAGAGCTTCCACAGCTGTTCGGGCTCTTTGGGAGACTCTGATTTAGACATGACGGCAGCGGAGGCTGGGAAGACTTCAACGATGCTTTCTCGGCGGCGTCCACGGGCAGAAAGGAGTAACCTCAGGAACGTATCTCTGGTTTCACATTTATATAGTTATTTAATTAATGTCTCTCCTCTGCTGGGTGAATGCTTCAGGAGGACAGGAACTAAATCTGTTATTCCTTGTCATTTTCTTCCCAGTGCTAAGCACATGTATTTTAAATGTGTGTGTGTGTGTGTGTGTGTGTGTGTGTGTGTATTAATTGGAGGATAATTGCTTTACAATGTTGAGTTGGTTTCTGGCATATATCAACATGAATCAACCATAGGTACATTGGTATACATATGTTCCCTCCCTCTTGATCCTCCGGCCCATCACATCCGACCCCTCTAGGATGTCACAGTGCACAAGGGTGAGCTTCCTATGTCATATGGCAAATTCCCACTGTCTGTCTATTTCATATGGTACTGTGTCTGTTTCAGTGCTACTCTGTCAATTTGTCCTACTCTCTCCTTCCCCCTTTGCATCCACAAGTGTGTGCTCTGTGTCTGCGTCTCTGTTGCTGCCCTGCAGATAGGTTCATCAGTCCCATTTTTCTAGATTTCACATATTTGTTGTTGTTGTTCAGTCACTCAGTCATGTCCAACTCTTTGAGACCCCATGGACTGCAGCACGCCAGGTGTCCCTGTCCTTCACCATCTCCTGGAGTTTGCTCCAACTCCTGTCCATTGAGTCAGTGATGCCATCCAACCATCTCGTCCTCTGTCTCACTCTTCTCCTGCCTTCAGTCTTTCCCAGCGTCTTTTCCAGTGAGTCAGCTCTTTGCATCAGGTAGCCAAAGACTTGGAGCTTCAGCTTCAGCATCCTTCCAAGAAATATTCAGGACTGATCTTTAGGATGGACTGGTTTGATCTCCTTCCTGTCCAAGGGACTCTCAAGAGTCTTCTCCAACACCACAGTTTGAAAGCATCAATTCTTTGGCACTCAGCCTTTTTATGGTCCAACTCTCACATCCATAGATGTGTTTCTCTTTCTGACCTACTTCACTCTGTATAACAGTCTCTGGGTTCATCCATCTCACTAGAACTGACTCACATTTGTTCCTTTTTATGGCTAAGTAATATTCCATTGTATATATGTGAAAGTGAAAATCACTCAGTTGTGTCACAACTCTTTGTGACCCCATGGACTATACAGTCCATGGAATTCTCCAGGCCAGAATACTGGAGTGGGTAGCCTTTCCTTTCTCCAGGGGATCTTCCCATCCCAGGGGCTGAACCCCTGTCCTCCCACATTGCAGGTGGATTCTTAACCAGCTGAGCCACAAGGGAAGCCCAAGAATACTGGAGTGGGTAGCCTATCCCTTCTCCAGGGGATCTTCCTGACCTAGGAATTGAACTAGGGTCTCCTGCATTGCAGGTGGATTCTTCAGCAACTGAGCTATCAGGGAATCCCTGTATGTATGGAACACAACCTTTTTATCCATTCATCTGTCAGTGAACATCTAGGTTGCTTCCCTGTTCTCACCATTGTAAATAGTGCTGCAGTGAACATTGGGGTACATGTGTCTTTTAGAATTATGGTTTTTCTCACTGTATATGCACAGTAGTGGGATTTCTGGATCATATGGTAGTTTTCTTCTTGTTTCTTAAGAACTCTCCATAGTGTTCTCCATAGTGGCTGTATGAGTTTACATTCCCACCAACTGTAGGCACATAGACTTTTGATGGCTTCTTGATACAGCTTTGCAATACCTACCTGCCTTCATCCTGCTGACTCTCCCTACCCTTCTTCTCTGCTTTTTGTATGTCTTCCATAGTAGTTGGACCGTAAAGGCTGAGTCCCCAAGAACTGATGCTTTTGAACTGTGATGTTGGAGAAGTCCCTTGAATAGCAAAGAGGTCAAACTAGTCAGTCATTAAGGAAATCAACCCTGAATATTCATTGGAAGGACTGAAACTGAAGCTACAATACTTTAGCCACCTGATGCAAAGAGCAGACTCACTAGAAAAGACCCCTTGTGTCTGACTCTCTGTGACCCCATGGACTGTAGCCTGCCAGATTTCTCTGTCCATGGAATTCTCCAGGCAAGAATACTGGAGTGGGTAGCCATTCCCTTCTCCAGGGTATCTTCCTGACCCAGGAATCAAACTGGGGTCTTCTGAATTGCAGGCGGATTCTTTACCAGCTGAGCTACCCAAGAAGCCCAAGTCATACTTGACCTGAAGTTGTTGAACTGAAGAGTTATTTAAATAACTTTCCTTGTTTTTATTTTGAGGTCTGCCTATAGGCAGATAATATGCATGTCACATAGATAAGAGAGTTATTGTGCATACAGCTATTTTCTCATCATAAATGAATAAATGTACACTCTGGTTTTATGCATGAATTAGGTTAGTGTGAGCTCACCCCAGAAGACAGAACCCCTCTATGACTCATGGAGTCATTCCCCTCCATCATCATGATTCTTTTTTTTTTTTTTTTGATCTAACTATATACCCTCTGCCCCATTATTTTCTTAACATTTTTAAGTTGACTTTAAAATGACTCACCTTTGTTTTTAATTGAACCTTTGGCTAAAGAAAAATACATGGGGTTAGTTATATTATTTCCCTAAGATAAAGTAAAATAAATAACTACGGAAAAAAAATGGTTTGTACAGTGACCTAAAATGACCTTGCACATCACACTTTGTAAGCAGTATTCTGTACCTTGGCAGATTTACACATGAGTACAACCCCATGAGAAGCCAGCTGACTTTCCCCAGTGACACTATATATGTCACTAGCTCATTAAGTGCTTTTTACATTTGAAAATTATTTACTAAATAATTACAAGAGTACAAAAACTATTATAAACCTAGATAGCATATTAAGAAGCAAAGACATCACTTTGCCAACAAAGATCTGTATAGTCAAAGCTATGGTTTTTGCTGTAGTCATGTATAGATGTGAGAGTTGGACCATAAAGGCTGAGTGTCAGAGAATTGATGTTTTCAAATTGTGATGTTGGAGAAGACTCTTGAGAGTCCCTTGAACAGCAAGGAGATCAAACTAGTCAGTCATTAAGGAAATCAACCCTGAATATTCATTGGAAGGACTGCAGCTGAAGCTGCAATATTTTAGCCATCTGATGCAAAGAGCAGGCTCACTGGAAAAGACCCTGATGCTGGGAAAGATTGAGGGTAGGAGAAGAAGAGGGCAACAGAGGATGAGATGGTTGGATGGTATCACTGACTCAATGGACATGAATTTGAGCAGACTCTGGGAAATGGTGGAGGACAGGGAAACCTGGTGTGCTGCAGTCAGTGGAGTCACAAACAATCAGACACGACTTACCAATAGAACAACAACAGCTAAGCATATCAAGCTACTGGTCTCTCTGGACCCCTTTTTTTCCTATGTAAAAGTAAGACTTTTCCAACCCTGAATGTTATAGTACTCGATGAAATTATGTGAGACATATATGTGATTCACACATGAAGAACAGGGAAGACAAAATGTGGCCATCGAGAATTGAGTTCACCTCTTTTGACTCCATTTTCTTGTCAGTAAAATAGATGTACCAGTATTAATAATATCTCAAGACTGTTTTAAGAATCAAACAAGATTAAATGCATGGTTTTCAGTTGCAGCATTTTATGGAATGCAGGCACATTGGTTAGTCATAAGAAGTTGGGTGAGTAGTGAAACAAACTGAGCAAAATTTTGAGGAAACAACCAATTTGATTTCTTCATGAAGCCATTGCAATTTGTTTTGAACAAAAGGTGGAGGGGAGCATTGTGCTAGACAGTAAGCAAGTTAAAAGATTTTACATCAGATTCAAGGTGGGATTCTTCATTAAATACAAATCCCTCCACCAAAGAATTTATAAATTATATTCAGAAAATAATTGCAGACATTTTAGTAGTTGTAGATATTAAAATATACTTGAGAATTATTATTCATTTTGTTAAATACCAAAATGGCTGCACCAGATAATGTTCTTAAGCTGCAAGCATTCAGGAATGAAATGTCATGATAGATGCAGTTTATTTGAAATGATTCAGTTAAAAAAAAAAAAGTGAGACAGATAATTGAAAGATGGAAAAAGTCAATTGGGCAAAATATTAGGCGTTATAATCAATATGGAAATATATGGGTGCTTATTGTATCAAACTTTATACTTTTCTGCATACTTGAGAATTCTCATAATAAACTTTAGAAAAAAGATCTAAATAGAGAAAGGGTTCCAATATATACTATAGAGCAAATAAAGGCAAATGCTAAGGACTGTAAAGAATAATTCAATTTTATGCATCTTTTTTCTTCCTTCTTTGCTTCCTTCTTTCTATTTTTTCTTCCTTATGCTAGAAGAATAAATAAGAAACTTTAAATTACAATATATTTTTTCAGAAGACAACTGAAATTAGGGAAAGTAGTTTGAATTTTTCTTTCAATATTGTTTGAATCTTTATTATGTATTAACTTTTTTAAAATATTGCAGAAAAGTAAACTCATAGCCAAAAGTTTATATGTGTTATCATTCACTATTTAACCAAAATTATTAGTATTTCTCTGAACTAGATCTTCTGTAAAGTATGTCAGGGCACCATATTCTGAAACCAGTGCTTTTGTAGAAAGTACCATCCAAGGTATTGATTTGATCATAAAAAATATGGAGATTTAATCAGGACACAAATACCCGAAGAAAAGGAACTGTTGGTGCCAAAATACTTGTCATTTATGTGAATAGAAGAAATAGGCACATACTTGCTCTTTATTTTCTATAATTAAAAATGCAGATTGTTTGAATGATTATTTTCACTGTTAAAATGTAGCTTAAAAAACTTCCCTTGGTATCTAATTCTCAATTTCCTGGTCTAATAATTCTGTTCCAACATTCTGTGGCATTGATCGTATTTTTTTAATTCTATCGCCCTGCCTGTGGTGAGAGCAAGGAGCTATGCTTAGTTAATATTCTCACAAGTCTAAACTTCTAAGTAAGGCACATTTTACATGTGGTTAAAAATGATTTCAGGTAAAAAGTATCCACAACGACCCAAATAAGAAGTCTACACATATTAGCTCTTTAATGGCAACCCACTCCAGTGTTCTTGCCTGGAGAACCCCAGGGACGGGGGAGCCTGGTGGGCTGCCGTCTGTGGGGTTGCACAGAGTCGGACACGACCGGAGTGACTTAGCAGCAAGATATACATTATCTCTGGGAGAGAGGAAGATAGGAGGTTACACACTGTAAACCGTTTTTCACATTGTTTTCCCAGTGCTGTACTAGATGCCTGATACTTCGTTTATCTGTGGTTTAAGAAGTTTTAGTCTGCATTTTAGTAATCAGTTTGCACCCTCAATTTGAATTTCGACGCTTATTGAAATTATTTTTAAATATCAAGTAACAAACCTATAAACACTATTCAGTCAAAACAGAAATGCCTTAAAGAAAGAAAGCCTATTTTGGGGAACTACTACTTGCTTGTTGACAATAAAGTTGTAAGCAAGTTGAAATTCTCTATTTGTTTATGTTCTATTACTGACAATTTAATCCATGACTTATATATTAAGCAGTTACTATTAATTTAGAGGGGTAAATAGACAATAGTATGTTTAATCAGCTTCTTACTAGCTTACTATCTATCACGAAAACGAAGTAACCTTGCAGCACCAATACACTTTAAAAATTCAATAGTGCTGTTTTTTTTAGGATATATAATCTTTTTCTTTGGTCTGTATATAAATGATACATAATTCTGTGGCTCCAGATAACAAACCACTCTACTACGTGATCAAAAGAAATAATTTAGCTGACATCCAAATCATTGAAAAATTAGCTGGTCCCTGCATGTAACACTTCAGTTCCACACTTCCTTGATGTCAAATGCTCCATCAGGAAAACTGTGTGACATGTGAAAGTGGATGAAAGAAAACTTTGTTTTTGAGGTTACCTGGGATACATTGTAATTTAAGATGATAAAAAAAATCTTTTAAAATAAATATAGATTAGACCATTATTTGTCAGCATTGCAACAGACAATAGCTTTATGTAAAATGATATTCCAAATGAATCTCTCTAGATATATTCTTTTGATCTAGGCCATGAACTATGAGATGCGCCAAGAAGTTATAAAATATTTACCTGACTGTAGAAGATTTTTTTTATAAGAAGTTGACCTCATGCCTACCATTTCTGTGAATGGTGCCTAAGGCTGTCACCTCAGCTGGGGAGGAGTGTAATACATTATACACTATACAGTGATTCTCAGCACCATGCCCATGCGTTGGGCTTTCCTTGGGTCATACAACTTTTCAGGCAGATTTGTTTTAGATAGTAATTAAGACCTATGTTTCTGTTTTTATTCTCTTTGCAGGCCTTGAAATGTATATTTTCTCCTATGGGTTTTATTTTTAAACATTGAGCTGTCCTGCTATCTAAAATTACGGTAAATGTCAAAAAGTCTTTCAATTTACTTGTTTTACTGCAAATTTGACTGATTTTTCCCCTGAAAACAACTCTCTTCATTAGCTGGTTGACATTGTACAGACCAGAAAATAAATAAGTGCCCCTTCGGCCAGTATACTCCACAGGTGTGGTCTGTTTACACTGAACAGTTATCAAAAAGTGAAATTAGATGCTAGCATTTAAAATTAAGGGGGATTTATGAGAAAAATAAAAGCCTGATTTTTGGCTTCTCTCCAATATGCCCCCATCATCTTATTCTAAAGCTTACAGCAGGCTCATTTCTATCATTTCCATTGCAGCCTGGTCTCTGTCAGCCTTTGAGTTTTGGACCTCTGAACTAGACAGATAGACCTATCATCCCATAAATGAACATTTTGGACAAATTAATGACGTAACATTTCATAAAATTTTACATACTGAGCTCAGTAGTGGTCTGAACATCTTTGGTGATATTATATTTAACCTTCCTATCTCTTCAAACTCTACCTATCTATAAAGCCATCCCCAAATTAATTTCTTCCATTAACCTCTTCCTACCCTGCTGCTGCTGTTGCTAAGTCGCTTCAGTCATGTCCGACTCTGTGCGACCCCGTAGACAGCAGCCCACCAGGCTCCCCTGTCCCTGGGATTCTCCAGGCAAGAATACTGGAGTGGGTTGCCATTTCCTTCTCCAGTGCATGAAACCGAAAGTCAAAGTGAAGTCGCTCAGTCGTGTCCAACTCTTAGCGAAACCATGGACTGCATCCTACCAGTCTCCTCCGTCCATGGGATTTTCCAGGCAAGAGTACTGGAGTGGGGTGCCATTGCCTTCCTATCCTATCCCTGGTTAACACTAATTGAACACTGAACAGATGAAAGAAATCCTGGTAAAGCCTGAAGTAACAAAGATAAAAAATATAGAGTGTGCCCTCAGAGTGCTTAGTTCAGCAGCAAAGACAGTTATCTGAAAGAATAATTGCAAAAAAAAAATTATCAGCACTGTTTTAATAATAGCCATCAGTTGTTGAATATTCTGGGTGCCAAGTGTAGTAACTGTGTGCATGTCTGTGCCAACAGTCTCTACTATCTCACTTCTCATTTGTTCTGCAAACCATTCCAGGTTCTGTGCTGCTTTTCTGAAACAGCTCTAAGGTCATCAACTATCTCCATCTTCCTAAACCCATTAGTGAAACTGCAGGATCAGGGGCAAGTTATTAATAATCTATTCCATAGACTCCTCATCTGTAAAATTATGACAGTAACTACCTACTACACACGAGTATTGTGAGGATTATACAGGATAATCTATATAAACCCTCAAAACAATGTTTGACAGATAATAAGGGTATAATATATGTTAACTATTATTATGTTCCCATCATTAGTACACTGCTATTATAACTACTCATTTTTGCAGCAGTACTTGACACAAATGGACATTTCTTTCTTCTTGTCACATCTTCTTCCCTTGGTTTGCCTTTCCCAGTGTCACACACTCCTGGTTTCCCTGGAATGTGACTACCCTTGGTTTTCATGGCTGACTCCTCCTTCTTGTCACATCTGCAGATATCAGAGTAATCCAGAGTGTGGTGGTGGGCTTCCTTCTCTTTCCTATATATTCTCTATTCATGGTAATCATATCTGAGCTGTAGCTTTAGATGCCATTTATACTCTCATGGCTATAATATTTGTATCTCCAAACTGACATTTTCCATAAACTTCAGTCTTGCATGGATATCCGAGTGCCTTCTCAACATATTTATCAAGCATCTGCAACTTGAACTCCTGATTCCCTTCACACATCTGATCCTCCCATTTTAACTCTTTTTCCAGAGGGTCCATTCTCCATAAAGCAGCAGAATGATTTATTAAGTTTCAAATCACTCAGTGCTTCTCTGTGAGTTGATTACTGCTGTGAGCCCCACCTAGTCTGCTGACATTTCTCCGGGTGTGTGACAGCTACTTACTCTCACTGCAGACTTGGGGAGACAGAATCCAAGAGCAGTCACTGTTTCCAACTACCCCCTGGGCTTATCACTTGCTGCTGGAATTCTAGAATAAAAAAGAATGATCATAATTAAAGATTATTTACCATTAGTAGCTCCAGCCAAGGATTTATTTTGCGCTCAAAGCCAGTGAATCTGAAGCTGTATCTTACTTTGTATTTATGTACTACAAAAATAACTGAAGAGTGAAATATGCAGACTTCAGACCACTTGTTTTGTCCATGTTTATTAGACCATGGGCTTTTTGTCCATGTTATTAGGGCTTCCAGGTGACTCAGTGGTAAAGAATCCAGCTGCCAAGCAGGAGACACAAGAGATGCAGGTTCAATCCCCTGGAGAAGGAAATGGCAGTGCACTCCAGTATTCTTGCCTGGGAAATCCCATGGACATAGGAGCCTGGTAGAATGTGGGGTCACAGAGAGTTGGACACAACTGAACAAGTAAACAGCAGCAGTATTAGACCGAATAGTGGGCTTAATCCTATTGTTTGATTGCCTAGTTGTTGGATTCAGTTCAGTTCACTCACTGAGTCGTGTCTGACTCTTTGTGACCCCATGAATCGCAGCACGCCAGGCCTCGCTGTCCATCACCAACTCCCGGAGTTCACTCAGACTCACGACCATCAAGTCACTGATGCCATCCAGCCATCTCATCCTCTGTCGTCCCCTTCTCCTCCTGTACCCAATGCCTCCCAGCATCAGAGTCTTTTCCAATGAGTCAACTCTTCGCATGAGGTAGCCAAAGTACTGGAGTTTCAGCTTTAGCATCATCCCTTCCAAAGAAATCCCAGGGCTGATCTCCTTCAGAATGGACTGGTTGGATGTCCTTGCAGTCCAAGGGACTCTCAAGAGTCTTCTCCAACACAACAGTTCAATAGCATCAATTCTTCGGCGCTCAGCCTTCTTCACAATCCAACTCTCACATCCATACATGACCACTGGAAAAACAATAGCCTTGACTAGACAGACCTTTCTTGGCAAAGCAATGTCTCTGCTTTTCAGTATGCTATCTAGGTTGGTCATAACTTTCCTTCCAAGGAGTAAGCATCTTTTAATTTCATTGCTGCAGTCACCATCTGCAGTGATTTGGGAGCCCCTGAAAATAAAGTCTGACACTGTTTCCACTGTTTCCCCATCTATTTCCCATGAAGTGATGGGACCAGATGCCGTGATCTTCGTTTTCTGAATGTTGAGCCTTAAGCCAACTATTTCACTCTCCTCTTTCACTTTCATCAAGAGGCTTTTTAGTTCCTCTTTACTTTCTGCCATAAGGGTGGCGTCATCTGCATATCTGAGGTTAATGATATTTCTCTCGGCAATCTTGATTCCAGCGTGTGTTTCTACCAGCCCAGCATTTCTCATGATGTACTCTGCATAGAAGTTAAATAAGCAGGGTGACAATATACAGCCTTGACATACTCCTTTTCCTATTTGGAACCAGTCTGTTGTTCCATGTCCAGTTCTAACTGTTGCTTCCTGACCTGCATATAGATTTCTCAAGAGGCAGGTCAGGTGGTCTGGTATTTCCATCTCCTTCAGAATTTTCCACAGTTTATTGTGATCCACACAGTCAAAGGCTTTGGCATAGTCAATAAAGCAGAAAGTGATGTTTTTCTGGAACTGTCTTGCTTTTTCCATGATCCAGCGCATGTTGGCAATTTGATCTCTGGTTCTTTTGCCTTTTCTAAAACCAGCTTGAACATCAGGAAATTCACAGTTCACATATTGCTGAAGCCTGGCTTGGAGAATTTTGAGTATTACTTTATTAGCATGTGAGATGAGTGCAATTGTGCAGTAGTTTGAGCATTCTTTGGCATTGCCTTTCTTTGGAGTTGGAATGAAAACTGACCTTTTCCAGTCCTGTGGCCACTGCGGAGTTTTCCACATTGCTGGCATATTGAGTGCAGCACTTTCACAGCATCATCTTTCAGGATTTGAAAGAGCTCTACTGGAATTCCATCACATCCACTAGCTTTGTTCGTGTGATGTTTCCTAAGGCCCACTTGACTTCACATTGCTGGATGTCTGGCTCTAGGTGAGTGATCACACCATCATGATGATCTGGGTCATGAAGATCTTTTTTGTACAATTCTTCCATGTATTCCTGCCACCTTTTCTTAATATCTTCTGCTTCTGTTAGGTCCCTACCATTTCTGTCCTTTATCGAGCCCATCTTTTCATGAAATGTTTGCTTGGTATCTCTAAGTTTCTTGAAGAGATCTCTAGTCTTTCCTATTCTGTTGTTTTCTTCTATTTCTTTGCATTGATCGCTGAGAAAGGCTTTCTTATCTCTTCTTGCTATTCTTTGGAACTCTGCATTCAGATGCTTATATCTTTCCTTTTCTCCTTTGCTTTTCACTTCTCTTCTTTTGACAGCTATTTGTAAGGCCTCCCAGACAGCCATTTTGCTTTTTTGTATTTCTTTTCCATGGGGATGGTCTTGATCCCTGTCTCCTGTACAGTGTCTTGAACCTCAGTCCATAGTTCATCAGGCATTCTATCTATCAGATCTAGTCCCTTAAATCTATATCTCACTTCCACTGTAGAATCATAAGGGA
Organism: Redunca redunca; assembly: GCA_006410935.1. Taxonomy (NCBI): domain Eukaryota; kingdom Metazoa; phylum Chordata; class Mammalia; order Artiodactyla; family Bovidae; genus Redunca; species Redunca redunca. The sequence continues at coordinate 1,124,111 of SJYQ01002548.1, read as the reverse complement.
TTTGATTGAGGTCATACCTGAATGGTCTAGTGGTTTTCCCTACTTTTTTCAATGTAAGTCTCAATTTGGCAATAAGGAGTTCATGATCTGAGCCACAGTCAGCTCCTGGTCTTGTTTTTGCTGACTGTATTGAGCCTTTCCATCTTTGTCTGCAGAGAATATAATCAGTCTGATTTCGGTGTTGACCATCTGGTGATGTCCATGTGTAGAGTCTTCTCTTGTGTTGTTAGAAGAGGGTGTTTGCTATGACCAGTGCATTTTCTTGGCAAAACTCTTTTAGTCTTTGCCCTGCTTCATTCCGCATTCCTAGACCAAATTTGCTTGTTACTCCAGGTGTTTCTTCACTTCCTACTTTTGCAATGTAGGATTGATGTTGGATTAGTGTTCTGTAAATACAGCCCATCAGAAGATAAACCTTCTTTCCCTAATTATCTGTCTTTTTCTAAGCCCTTCATTCAACTGTTTACTCAAATGTCATCTTATTAGGTAACCTGTCCCTCCTACCTGACTGGAAATGACACCAAATGGCACTCTCTATGCTCATTCTCTCAGTTTTATTTGTCCCTGGTAGCTCAACTGATAAAGAATCTGCCTGCAGTGCAGGAGACCCTGGAGATCCCCTGGATAAGGGATAGGCTCCCCACTCCAGTATTCTCCAGTCTTCTCGGGCTTCCGTGGTAGCTCAATTGGTAAAGAATTCACCAGCTGTACAGGAGACCTGGGTTCCATCCCGGAGTTGGGAATATCCCCTGGAGAAGGGAACAGCCACCCACTCCAGTATTCTTGCCTGGAGAATTCCATGGACAGAGGAGCCTGGCAGGCTATAGTCCAGAGGGTCGCAAAGAGTGAGAGACATGACTGAGCAACTTTCAATATATTTTTATTTGTTGCGTTGTCATTGTGGTTGCTGTGGCAGTTGTTTTATCTGACTCAGTCCTCAAGAATAGAAGCTCTACAAGAAGAAGGGCTTCATATTTTGTGCTCCTGTTGTATTTCTAAAAAATATTGGCTCACATTAGGCATGCAATAGACAAGTGTGAAAATGTACAAATGAATAATTGCTATTAATGTGTAAAGTGTATAATCCAAGGAGTGCTCTCAGAGGGCTCATCCTGTATGATTTCACCACACAAGAATCTAAGGTTATAGTTATATGTAAGGATATAAGGCATCTACCCACTATAGAGGTGGTTGGAGCTTCACTTTACAGTATTTTATTTTATTTTATTTTATTTTATTTTTTTTGAGGCATGAAATCACCTTTTATTGAGAAGCTAAAAATGTATCAAAATGCACATAACAATGGCTAATCTAAATACTATCTCCTATCAAATATATCACCATCCTTCAAATCTAGAGCATATGCAGGCATAAACTATTAATCACGGTTAAGTGTGAAACCTTACTTCGAAACATTGCTCACTATTAATTCTCAGAAGATATATGCTAGAAACATAGGAGTAATTGGTGGGCAAGTGGCTGAGGAATACCAGTTAGAAAACAAAGCTCTGAGTGCTCAAAATGTTTCTCTAGAAACTGTTGTATTCCCCATGGTATTTAGGAAGGGCACTGTTAAGAATGAGTGTGAGTGATAGTTGCTCAGTCATGCCTGACTCTGCAACCCCATGGACTGTAGCCTGCCAGGCTCCTCTGTTCATGGAATTCTCCAGGCAAGATTACTGGAGTGGGTTGCCATTTCCTTCTCCCACTTTACAGTATTTTAAAGGCATATCTTATAACTATGAAATGGGTTAGTTACAGGAAAATGAACCTTTAGGTAGTGAGCTTTGGTGCACATACTTTTTTGAAAATTCTCAGATATATATATATATATAAATAGCATATATAAAACTAATGTTTAATGTAGCATGTGTTATTCACTCAGTCCTATCCAACTCTTTGTGACCCCATAGACTGTAGCTCTTCAGGCTCCTCTGTCCATGGAATTCTCCAGGCAAGAATACTGGAGTGGGTTGCCATTTCCTTTCCCAGGGGATCTTCCTGACCCAGGGATGGAACCTGGGTCTGCTGCATTGCAGGTGGATTCTTTACTATCTGAGCCACCAGGGAATGCATTAAATATGTCTTTGATAATTTAGGGGAAAGTGATTTGTTTACATTAAGTATGAGAAATTCAAAGGTGGTTCTTTTTACTGCTTGTTGATGACCCAGATATTATTGATATATTCTTTTTATCTCTGTTGCCATTAATTACATTTGTAACCATTAATTACATTTGTAAGTGAGATACAGATTGGGACTGAATCAAAATCCATGACATCCATGGTTCCATCATTGTCCATCTATTGGCTTTCCTGGCTGTATAGTTGCACTGCATGACTTGCAGCCTCATGCTTCTATCTCTGAGAATGATAGAGGCAAGAAAAAGAAAAATGTTGAAGTTGTCTATGGAGAAATTGGGGTGATCATACCAAAACCTAAATCTGGAATGGTGACCCAGGAAACTTGATGACAGAAACAGGGAAAGAATAAAGCGGTGATGCCAGATTTCTCAAGCCTTAAACAAACACGCCATAACCCTTTCCCCTGCAGTCATCATGCTAATGAAAGAGATGCCCATACATACCTAATTCTTCCAAATGTAACACAGCCTCCCTCTCATGAGGTTCATTGGAACTGAACTTTATTTACAAATGTGTAAGGTGCAGGTGTCTGGCAGTATGATCAACACAAGTTGAGAATCTCAGGTGTCACATGCAGACTGCCCTGTATTAGAATGGAAATTATGGTTAGAGTTCTTTGTGCAAAGCGAATTAGAGAACTGCAGCACTTGTTTTGAACTGTTTTGCCATCACTTCCATGGCTCTTTTATGTATAGCGTGAAAGTCGCTCATTCATGTCTGATTCTTTGTGACCCCATGGACTATACAGTCCATGGAATTCTCCAGGCAAGAATACTGGAGTGCATAGCCTTTCCCTTCTCCAGGGGATCTTCCCAACCCAGGGATCAAGCCCAGGTCTCCAGCATTACAGGCGGATTCTTTACCAGCTGAGCCACCAGGGAAGCCCTCTTTTGTGTATAGACATTGTCATTGTCTCTAAATTGGGTGGGATTATCTATGCAGAAAGAGAGGAAAGGGGCAAAACATAAAGCCAAAGATAAAAGAGGACAAAATAACCTCTAGAGTCTAGTGTTCATAGTTGTGCAGGTTGTGTTTAAAACTGTTAGCAATAATTATTTTTTATCATCTTCACTATTTGTTTTGATACCGGCTGAAGTGGACAGTCATTGGCATTCCAGTTTTGTAGTGAATGGTCAAAAGTCAGATACTAGTTGAACCTAAAGTAAGAATGTTTATAAATGAATTTAATTGAGCTGTTTCAAATGAGGGAGAACAGATTCTTACTGGTAGAATACAAACCTAAACAAACCAAAAGAACCAAAAAAAAATCCTTATTATCTGGTTTAAAAGGGAGAAGGCTATTTTCTAAGAGCAGTTGTCCCCAACTTTTTTGGCACCAGGGAAGACAATTTTTCCACGGATGGTGGGGGGAGAATGATTTAGGATGATTCAAGCACACTATTGAGGGTTCACACCCATGAGAATCTGATGCCACCATCACTGATCTGACAGGAGGAAGAGCTGAGGTGCTAATGTGAGCCTTGGGGGGCAGCTATAAATACAGAGCAAGCTTTGCTGCTTGCCTGCTACTCATCTCCTGATGTGCAGCCTGCTTCCTAATAGGCCATGGACTAGGACTAGTCTGTGACCTGGGGGTTGGGGATCCTAGTTCTAGGGGTCTTAAGAGGAGTGCTGTTATTGATTTGACTTACATCCGTTTCCAACAAAAAGTCCCACAGACGCTATACACAAGATAACTAAACGAAATATCTTGCAAGGTATTGAACTGATCTTAAAAATATTTTATTGGCTTTTATTCTGACTAATATATTCTTAATAGATTTTCTTTGCCCTTCCAAACAGGAGTCTTCTTTCCTGAATTTGCCATATTGATTTTGTTATCTAAGCTATAGCACCATTCAGACTCAGAGTCATGTTTACCTAAAGTGCCTAATTGCAGCTGAGTATTTACTGGAGAATATTTGAAACTTTACTTTCAAAATATCTTCCAATATGTTTCCCATTTATTCTGAGTACAGCCCTACAGAGAGTACTAGGCCAAGAGCTTTCTTTATCTTTCACCATAATTCTCTTCTCTTGTTATCTTTAAGCAAAACTCCTATTGAAGCAGGCAAGGCTTTAGGGGCTGACTTGAATTGAACTCAGCCATCCACAGTTATTTAAGAAAAGCTGCCTGCTGAACTGGCCAACATATACTTATCATCCTGATTTATTTTTCAAAGCTCTTCCAGATCTTCCAATAATTTTTTTTTTAAAGGAATGGCTATAATGAAACATAACGTTGAAAATTCTTGACAATATTTTGCAGTTCTTCTCTAAAAAGTCACTTATCAGCTTTTTGGAGAAATGGGGTGAAGCAACAAGATACAAAATTTAAATATCCAATGATAAGCTCAGGAGAAAACTGTGAACATTATCAGAAATAAGCACTGCTTCACTGTGAACTAAGTTGTCAGCAAGTGTCATGATGCTTCCATGGTTTTAGCAGTGTTTGTACTTGTTCTCTTTTTGACCACTGCCAATAAAAATGTATAATTGGGGACTTGCCACAGTTGTGAAATATCTGTGTGAGTTCACCATTGGGAGAATGACTTCAAAAACCATGAATGAAGCTGTAAAAGTAACTTACAGGTAAATTATACCTGGCTTTCCTCATGAACAGTGTTCTATAACTTTTCTGAAATCATGGAAGGTTATAGTTGGAAGAAAGCTTAGAGATTACCTCTTTTGATCCCTTATTTTTATAGAAAGGTACCTGAGGCTTGGTGAAAAGAAAGGGTTTGATACAAAAAGTGAATTAGATTTTTCAAAGATATATTGTGAAAGGCAACCACAAAGTCAGTGAGAGTCACCCTGGGCCTAATAAAGATCTGAAAGCAGTTCTAAGTGGACCACCCAGGTTGGGTCAAGAAGTGGAAGTCTCCTTGCTGTAGACTCTTCTTTTAGACCCTGCGCTTCCTCATGGGCATGACCCATGGTGTCTACCAAGCTTAGCTCAATCTAAATCAGTCAGAAAGGGGTCTTCCTTGGGGTGCAGGGAGCAAAAGGGAACTATTTTATTTTTACCATTCCTCCCTCTCCCCTGCCTTCTCTTGCCTACCTGGCATTCTCTTGGTCTAACCCTGCAGTATAGCTGCTGACACAGCTGAGACTACCTACCTTTTTGTGAGTTTCCGGTTGTTGTTTTGCTTTGTTTTCCACCTTGACTTCAGCCACCATTACATGATCCACTTAAACCCCTAGCTGCAGCAATGGAAAATCAGATACTTGTAAAAATGTGTTTACCAAACAAGTCTGAATTGACACCGTTCTGAAGCCATCCATTCACTGAGAGTGAGTAGGGACACATTCAGCCTTGTGAAAAGAAAAAAGAAGTTAAAATGCCCAGAAAAGAAAGGAATAGCTTTAGGGTTGTCAGTGATAATTTGCTAGCTAAATGTATGTCACATTTTCCTAGCAGTGACTTTTGAAAGCTAGGGGATTTTATTAACAAATTTGTGTGGGTTTGTTTTGCATCCTCCCTAAGGTGTTAACCTAAAAGTTTAAGATTTTGTCTTCTCTTCATTCACTCAATAGGCATCATTGTGTCATTGAATCTTCAAACGTATTCTCGAGATTTCATCTTTGAAACCATCAAGTTTAGTTTGCTTATTGTGTTTGCTTTTGATACTCAGTGTCTTCACTTACTTTCTAAACCAGAAAATTGCCTTTATTAGAATAGATTTTCCTGAAGACTCCCAGGTAAGCCAGCTTGCGATTGGATGTGAACTGTCTCAACCACACACAGTGTGCACCTCAGAGAGGAAGTGACAGTGTTCCCCGTGAATTCACTTCACGCAGCTGGCATGATGGGCCAAGCGGGACCCCAAACTCGCATGTTTTCCTGAAAATCCAGCTAGCTTGTCACACATTTGCATATATATTTCCTACTTAGCTTGTATTTCTTACGTGTTCTGCCAGGTCTTCAAACTGAGCCAGGCATGGTAAGTAAAGGAAGGAAGCCCATGAAAGTAATCATTCAGGAGAGGAGCAGTTTACTCCTGTGGCTGTACTCAGTGACCACACTTCTCATCTCATAACGCATCTCTTTTTCCTCATCATTTTAGATGGAATATACAAAATCCACAGGCAAGACAACGAGTCGCTTCATTAAAAAGTGCTGCGATATACTATTTTAAATCATTTATCCAGAGTACCTCTAAAACTTGAGACCCCTTGAGAGTAGAGGTGTCCCATACAATGGCTTAGAAATCTACATATCCTGACCCAGATTCTGTCTTTACTTTCCGTCCAGAATGTTTGCCCTCCAGGGAATCTCTACGCGGCTATGTTTCTGGAATTTCAAACTCAGAATGTCCAGGTGGACTCCTTGTTCATGCCCTCAGATCTAACTCTTCTTTCCATTCACTCCATCGTTTGAGTGTTTCCACTGTCCTTTTAGCTCTCCATCTTACAAACCTTGAAATCATCTAAGGATTATTTCAATCTCATTCACCCCTTATAGTTATCAGTCACTAAATTTCATGTCCATACAATCCTTTCAGTCTCAGTGTAATCACTGTGGCCTCATGATAATCCTGCCTGGATTACTGTCAAACCTCCTAACGATCATCTTCCTCTTGTGACCTCCTGTATTTTCAGTTTATCCTGAATACAGTTAATTTACCTTCTAAAATTCTGCTCTTATTATAGTATAGCCTTACTCTGAATCCTTTAACAGATCCCATCTGCATGTGGGATAATGTCCAAACTTTCCACATTAGCATTTAAGGACTATATTTCTTTGGTCCTAAAATATATATACGATCTTAATTTCTTTCCATATACAATTTAAGTTACACTTAACAAAGTCCTCACTGTCTCATCTATCTTCTCTCCATGTCCACTCATTCTTATCCTTACTTGCAAGTAATATCTCTACCCCTTCCATCTGTGTTCAATTTCTACCCACTTTTTAGGATACAGTATAAATCCTATTACATGAAATATTCTCACCTGTCTGTATTCCACAATAATCTATACATACCTCTTCTATTCACCAGTGAAGACATTTGGTCCTGGACTTGTATTTGTTGGAAATTCTTCAAAAACTGGTTTAATCTGTTTACTTGTGATATATTTGCTCAGATTTTTTATTTCTTCTTAAGCCAAGTTGGTAGTTTCCATGTTTCTTGGATCCCTTACTTTCCTTAAGCACATTTTCTTTTTCTTTCCATTTTTGGAGATTAAATCAAGCTGAAGTCAGTGGAAATACTTTCTCCATTTGAAAGTAAGTCTAAATGAAAATACATTAAGTAAGCCTGTTTCCTCACCAAAACTAACTAAATGACAGAAGAAAATATCTCTACCTTCCATGTAATAAATGGCTCTTACTACGTATTCTGTGTTTTAGAAAAAAATCTGTAAGGAAAACCAGTGATAGGCTTGATTTCTCAAAGCCTTTGTAAGACCTGTTTTTTTCTTTCTAAAGAGGTGATTTGTCCTGAGATTCTAAATGAAAAGAGTACTCTTAATATTTTGTGCAGTGAACTTTTACTAGGGAACTCACAATAAAGTTGCTCTCTAGTTTTTGTCTTATTGTGTTGCTTCTTCTAAGAAATTGCATATCAGCTTTATATGCATGCCCAAATATATTTCTTGGAAGAACAGAAAAGGGCTGTGTGTATGTGTAAGAAAAAGGGTAAAATGGCCACTTTATTTATGATTATTAGTTGCTCTGAAAGGAAGTAGAAATTAGGATAGTAAACTACACCACAAAATGTCCCTTGATTGAACCTACATCTTCTTTACTTTCCCTATACATTTATACCTCTTTTAATTGGAATCACTTAAATTATCTTTAGTCTACACTGTCAGCATAAATAATTATGCTTCTTCATTCAGGGGAAAAAAGGAGATATCTGCCAAAACACAGACCAATGCATACCAGTGGCTTCTCCAAGTTTATTTATTCAATAAGTATTTATTGAACACCTACTATGTGTCATGTATATGTTATGCTGGACTTCACGTACACAGTATGAACAAAACAGATATATTTTTGTCAAGGATTCAAGTTTTGATTCTTTTTGTCAAAGATCCAGTTCATAAGAATCCTACTTTTATCGTGTGTGGAGTTCAATAGTGCAGTTGAACAAAACAGTTGAAGGCTCAGACCAGTGAAAGCTAAATGGTAATTCAGCAAGGAGCCCTAAGCTTCTGCTGCCTGGGGAAACATTTAATGGCATTACCCAGGAAGTATCATGACACCGTACAAAGGGGCATCTCTTTGCAACTCTAACCTCAACAAAGAAGCAATTCTTCTTGCCCAAGGGAGTAGAATAAATCCCTTCCCTTTGCCCCAGCACGCCCCCACACCACTGATCCGGCAGAGAATGCTGAATGCTCACAATAGACAGAAGGCTGTAGGGTCAACCAAACCAACAAGCGCCACACCAGGGGTTAACAAGGAAAGCAGGAAGCCAACACTTTGCTGAGCATATTGGGGGGAGGCAAAACCTTGAAGCCATTGATCAAAGCTGTATCCAGCATCATTTCAACAGCCAAGAGTGAGATAATCTACCAACAGCTCAGAGTTCAGAAATGAAAAAGCAGCCAATGTCAAAACAGCCTGGGAAAAAAAAGTGGCCCTGGCTATATAAAAGAGGATCAGGAGAGCCAAGGCCGGACAGGCCCGTTCTTACTTTAGAAGTGTGGAATTTTGGCTAGACCTCGAATTTAATCCCAGCTTGTCGCTATCCTGCTGTGACATTGTGTAAGTCCTGAACCTCTCTGAAGCTTAGATTTTTTGCCTGTAAAACAAGTTTCCAAGGTTATGAGAATTAGAGAAACTGAATGTAAAGTAGGCATTCAATAAATGGCAGCTACTTTTGTTTTGAAATGTATATTCAATCATTAAAGTGAATCCCTTGATAGTCTTCTTAAAGTTCCAGCATGTCATTGGCTGTTAAAAGTCTGGTGTCAGATGAGGTTCCTGCCTTGGAGATGACTTTTAAATGGCTTAAGCAAAAGCAAAGCAAAGTGAAGTTGCTCAGCCGTGTCTGACTCTTTGCGACCCCGTGGACTGTATCCCACAGGCTCCTCTGTCCATGGGATTCTCCAGGCAAGAAATCCTGGAGTGGGTTGCCATTTCTTTCTCCAGGGAATCTTCCCAACCCAGGGATCGAACCCAGGTCTCCTACATTGCAGGCAGACGCTTTACCCTCTGAGCCACCAGGGAAGCCTGTGCCTAAATGTGGTACACCTGGTTTTGTCCTTAGTGCATAGTACTTATCTATTTCTCTGTCTCCCTTGCATTACTTGCCTTCTGTCCTCTCCATACTAGAAGCTCTTTGGGGTCAAACCTATGTCTCGTTCGTATTAATCCTCAGTGACTGTCATAGTTTTTATATATAGGTACCCAATAAAATTGGGGCTTCCCAGATGGCTCTAGTAGTGAAGAACCCCCTGCCGATGCAGCAGATGTAAGCGATGTGGGTTCAGTCCCTGGGTTGGGAAGATGCCCTGGAGGAAGGCACAGCAACAAAGTGTTCTTGCCTCCAATATTCTTGCCTGGAGAATGCCCATGGACAGGGGAGCCTGGCGGGCTACAGTCCATGGGGTCACAAAGAGTCAGACACGACTGAAGAGACGGACCACCCAGCACAATAAAATTTACCTATGTATGCCTCTCTTTCATCACTTTGTGCCACATTTCCGTTCACTTTTGGCTTCAAAAGTCAGATCATAAGAAAAGTGAAGTGTTGGATATGTGTATGAGCATGTATATGTGTATGTATATTTCTGGGTGTAGAAAATGGGAAACCCCCTCACCTTCATTAACAGCTGGATGTCTAACCTGCCAAGGATTTATGGAGAATGTCTTTCCTTTTTATTGAGGGAAAAACTTACAAATGAGATTTTAAAAAATGTTTATATATATATATAATAAATGTAATTTATATATGTAAATATTAGCAATAGTAAAATTATATGAAGAAGACTCCCTGGTAGACTTCCAAAATACAATCCAGTCAATTTAATCTGTGTAACTATTTGCATATTTATTTCTCAAAAAGTATTTAATACAAGAAGGTCTAAGAAACTTTAGGATTCAAAACAGCAGGCAGTTACCCATCTGTGCCCAATGTGGACATTAACCATTGTGCCTCATTTGCTAGGTATTGTTAATTTTAGGCTTCAGGCTCACATATAGCAGTTTTGAAACCCTGAAAATTCCATGAGCTCTTTTGTTAAAACCCAGCCTTGCCTGTGTGATCTCCCTGTTAATTATTTTTTAATAAGTAGCTTCACTCCAGCATCCCAGAATCTGTTTGAGCTGCCAACATTAAAAGATAGAAACTGCAGAAAGAGCAGCGATATCTCCCTGAAATCGTCAAGCCTCTGAAACGCAGGGGCTTTAGAAGTCTGCAGGCTCAGCTTCCCTGCCCTGCTCCGACATCCTCTGCCAGGTAATTTACAGGAGATGCTGCAGGCTCAGCCTCCTAATTGGTTTTCCCATGTGCTGAGCTCTGCCTGCATCCAGTGTTAGGAGTCTATGTTTGAGTCTCCTTAAAACCCAGAGAATTAAAGCGTCTAAAGCTATTTTAGTAACCAAAAGCTGTGTGTGCCACTGATGCCATTGCCCTGGTGGCAGTTCATCGGTTGGTTCCGTCTAGTCCCTCCTTACCCAGTTTACTACCACTCCCAGTTATCCAAAGTCCCAAGATGCTTTCTTGAAGGCTTATGAGTGATTCTCTTGGGTCACTGAAATGGGAGCTACCAAGGCACAGTGCATCTGTGGGGCTGGTGAACAGTCTTGGGTACCCCTCCTGCTAGATGGTAAACAGGTAACGAATGAGCTGGTTACTGATGGACCCTTCTGAAAGGGCAGTAGAGTGGGGGTCAAGAGTGTGGCCTTTGGAGGCAGGTTGGCCAGCTGACATTGTGGGTTCAGTGCTTATTTGTTGAGTGTGTGTGGACTTGTCATTTTTTTGTCCCTCCATTTCCCCTTTTATAAAATTGAAATAATTATAATAGTACCTGTCATAGGATTCCTATGAGGATTAAGTGAATTGATACTCATCATGAACTTAGACTGAACAGCACTTAGTGGGTACGTAATAAGAGTATTGCCTTTATTATTAACCTCCTTATGAAACTGAGAAGCACGGACATTAGAGCTTTTTATTACCCAATTCTGCTCTGTTGGTCAGTTCTGATGCTGGCTGGTCAAGCTGAACTCTGACATCAGACCCTGTGAAACTTTTCCAGCCTTTCTACTTCCCACTTCTCCCAGCCCAGTAATGAGTTAGAAGTGGGAACTAAAAATTTAACTCTGGAAATCTGCATCAAAAATTTCTCTCTTCTATCTATCCCTAGACCACCACTCCCCTTTTTTTTTTTAAGCTTAAGGTTTTGTCATTTTGGCTCTCAGGTTCTATAATGACCCCTTTCATATTCTTTCTACCGTAAGTAACTCCCTACTAAATTAGCAATCATTGCCTCTAATGGAACAAGGTAGAGAGGACCTCTGTATTAGAATCAGTGAACAAATTCCTTGAGTAAAGAGAGTCAAGGGAATTGATTAATATTCTTAAAAATAGTATTCTATCATATAAATCTGGAACTATACTTCTTACCCAGAAATTTATGCTAATATCTTGTTCAAGCCTACTTAATTCTAAACAATTTTGATCATACCCAATGAGCTACACAAATCCCATTTGAATGCTGGCAGAAATGATTGACCATACGTGTTTTTAAGTTAGAGCAGGAAGAGTAATAGATGACTTAGCTGTGTAATCTAGACTCTTCAACTTAAACAGTGTTGAGAGTTGTTAAAGCCTAAGGCAAGGTGGTGTATGTTGCAATCCATAATATAACTCAGAAGAGTAGAAATTAGAAGCTCAGTGGAAGAAGGTGAGTATTCAAGAATTCACAATAAAAAATAAAAGTAAAAAATACCCCATGCCGGTGACCTGACCAAATCACTGTCCATTCTTTCTTAACCACAAACAGCACTAGCTAAATTTGATTATGCAATCTCCAGAAAAAGTAATTTAGCTGCTGAAAATCAAGTATTGTGACACTTATATAGAAACGGAAATAAAATACCACTTTTGCAAGGAGAGTTTAGAAGATTTATTTTGGACACTGGAAATTTTATTTTGGGATGAAAGTACACTTAAAATTGATTATTGACAGTTGATAAATCATTTTTTCCCATCTTTCTTTGTGTGGTACAGATGGGAAACTAACATCTTCCAAATTCATTTCTCAGTTAGACACATGTGTAAATTAGCCTGTGCAAATTACACGTTTCTTGTGTATGCTTTATTAGATCCTGTCAAAGCTGTTATTAGGACTGATTTTACATTGTCTAGTACTTATGAAAATTGACAATGTAGTTTGTGAGTTAGTCACTACAAAAGATTTTTAAATATCTGATCAAATGCTAGTGAACTAATACAAATGCCTGCATATATACATATCCATGCTCACCAATTAATATTTTCTTTCACATAAGTACAGTACTTAGTTTAGAAAGAGTCAAAATATTTTCTGCATTGGGCTAGCCACTCTGGAGCCCCTCTTCCCTTGATAACACAGACAGCGGTCTCACCCTAGTATATGTAGATAATCTAGTGGACTCAGATAACACTGCAGTTGTCTCCAATTCTCATCCCATAGACACCTTCCAGATTTATGTGAGGGAAGAACATTAGGCTTCCTAAGATGCTAGAGATCTCCAGACTGAAAACCACTTCACACTTTTCCTCCTGCCACAATTTTCCCACTCAAATGGTATCCTCTCACCCTGTCCAGGTTGGAATAGAGCCCAGTTTCAGTTTGAGAAGCTGATCATTCAAAAATTTTCCTTAAAGTTCAACACTTGGGTTTAATTACACGATGGATTCAAGGAGAAATTATAACAAAGAGCAAACACAAGCCAAGTAACCACAACAAATTTAATTATAAAACTCATTGCTGAAAGGAGAAATCTCTAAGGACTGACTTTTTTCTTTTAGAATTGCACTTAGTAGTGTTGACTTTTATTGTGAAGTTTTAATAACCTTTTCAATCCTGTATGCATTTCCCTTAAAATTCTAAGGAACCTAAATTTAAACCAGTATGATATTAAGGAATAAGAATTACATTTCATTGTATTGTGCTTCAAGCATATAATTGGAACGAAAAAGGCATGAAAAATGAGAATAATGATAAGGCATTCAGACATTGAACTGGCATATTTGAAAGTTGTGACTTATA